>JANJGN010000031.1:22124508-22527008 GCA_026770705.1 Isurus oxyrinchus | reverse complement strand
GTATGTGTGGATATGGGTGTGTGTGGGTTTGTGTCTGTTGGTGAGTATGGGAGTGTGTGGGGATGGTTGTGCATGTGGATGGGTGGGTGTTGGTGGGTATGGGGTGTATGTGCATAAATGGGAATGAGGTGTGTGTGTGCATAGGGGCCTGGGTGTGTGTGTGTGGGTGGGAGTGTGTGTGTGGGTATGGGTGTTTGCGCTTTAGGGTGTTGTGAAGGGGAGCTGGTATCTGAGAGTGGAACAGGCTGTGTGGGTAAATGAGGGGGAATTGGTTTTTGCAAGAGCCAGAGTAGTGTGAAAACAAAAGTAATTCATGCAGCGCTGTTGCTCTTGCTGTTCATGTGTGCAGACTGATTGAATGTTAATGTTGTGTCCTGTTAACTGTTTTTAAATTGGATTGTTCTCAGCCTTTCTGTCCTTGGTGATCTAGTGCAGTACAGCAGGGTCCCTGAGTCATGAAGGCCAGGGGCGTATTGGACTCAATCTAGTCCGTTCTGTTCCCAGGTGCACCCCAGGGGCCTGCAGTTGGATAATCAGTGTGAGGGAGATGGAAATCAGCCAGGGTTTATGGTCCTGATCATCGTGCAGTCAGTTGTACGTTCACAAGTGTGGGGACAGAATCAGTCTGGGGATATTCCTCACCAAGTTCAATAGCCTATTTTGAGTTCTATAGGCTGAGGTACAGGAGGGCAGCTTGTGTCTTCCTGAGATGTGGTTCGTGCCTTTACTGAGCAACCTGCTGTGGTTTCAATGTTACAGCTCAACAGGTTATATCGTTAACCAAAGGACCTTGTTACCGGATTTGGAGGAGTGGAACCTGCTCACTGCCTGTGGTCCAGAACATCACCAAACAAATCTGCTGCTGCAGCCGAGTGGGGAAGGCTTGGGGACCAGACTGTCTGAAATGTCCATCTCCACTCACAGGTAATCAGCAGTTCACAGGCAGTTTCTGAACTCCCATTGAGATACAGGGGGTGGGGTTAGGGGGGGGGAAATGAGATGAGAGAAGAGGGGAAGGGAGAGGAAGAGGAAAGAGGGCAGGAGATAGAGGGAAAGAGTATGGGTAGAGAGGGAAGGAGAGGGAATAGGACAGAGGGTGGGATAAAGCAGGAGGGTAGGGGTGGTCTGAAGAGAAAGAGGGAAAAAGAAGGGGAGCATGAGAGGAGACAGGGAGTGGTAATGTGGAGCGGGGGAGGGTAGTTGGGATGAAGGAGAGGGGAGGGATGGTGGAGGAGCAGAGAAGGGGTAAAAGGGAGTTGGGAAGAGGTGGAGGAAGGGATGAGAGGGAGAGGGGAGTTGGAGTGAAGGATGGGAGGGGGAGAAGCTGAGGAGGTGAAGAAGAGGAGTAAAGGGGAGTTGGGGGAGGGGAGGGGAGGGGGAGAGGAGGACATTCCGGGGAAAGGGGAGTTGGAGTGAGGGGGAAAGGTCAGGGAGAGGGGAGGGAAAGAGGAGGGAGAAAGGGGATTTGGGGTAAGGGGACAGGGGATTGTCGGCTGTCCCTCGATTCGAGTTGACGCCTAGTCAGAGTTGTGAGTTTCTGCCCTGGGTCTTCATAAGACTGAACAGGCTGATTCTCAACCTACAGGTCCTTGGACACATGGGTCGGGATGTCCCATGGATTGAAGGGGAGGGGAGCTGTGGCGAATGAAAAGCAAATCAATTTCCCCTACTTTTCATTACATCAAATCAATTTCCCCTAATGTAAGCGTTCTGTGCAATGGAGAGACTTCCCTCTGGAATATGAACTGAATCTATTCTGTCATGCAGCAAGTTCGGGTGAACAGCTGGAGACGCTGCAGCCATGAGAGGTGCCCGGGAGTTTGCAGTGTCAGATTGCAAACGTTCCACAGTTTCAGGGACTTAGGCTTCCTGTATGTTCGAAACACAGGATGGATTTAGGGGACGGGTGGGGAGAATGGAGATGGCTTATTTTCACTCCTGGTCAGAGTTTTGTGATGTGGAGTCAGTGAATCTCTCTCACTGTACCTGCTGGACAGTTTGTCTGCTCCAGAGGACCAACTTTCTTTTAAAAGTAAAGAACAGCGGATGCTGGAAATCCAAAACAAAAACAAAAATACCTGGAAAAACTCAGCAGGTCTGGCAGCATTGGTGGAGAAGAAAAGAGTTGACGTTTCGAGTCCTCATGTTCTGTTCTGTTGAAGGGTCATGAGGACTTGAAACGTCACCTGTGCTCTTCTCCACCAATGCTGCCAGACCTGCTGAGTTTTCTCAACTTTCTTTTGTTTTGGGGATATGGGTCCCAAAGGGATGCTGGAGACTGAGCTCTGGCGATTGTTCAACTGAACATCACTGCATCTGGCATTCCGGGTTCAGCATCCAGTGCAGGTCTGGAGTTACGTGTAGGCCAGACAGGAGCCGCACAGAAAATTCCCTTCCTTGAAAAGCAAAGTTAAAGTGCAGGGTTTTTATAATCCGACAGCTTCAAGCTCACATTTTTGGTGACAATCCATAAATTATTAAATTTGTTGATTCCAATTTCACAATTTACCCTGGTTGCATTTGAACTCACAATCTGGGCTGCTAGGCTAATGCCAGTGCCAGATCCAGTGCCGAATGCATATCCAGTGCCAGATCCAGTGCCAAATGCATATCCAGTGCCAGATCCAGTGCCAAATGCATATCCAGTGCCAGATCCAGTGCCGAATGCATATCCAATGCCAGAAACATCATTTCCCAGGTTCACACTGTATCTTGAAGGGTGCTCTGGCTGTTCTAAGGTTCTGAATTTCATCCTCTCTCCTCAGGGGGATTTCGGGAGATTTGCCCTGCGGGATCTGGTTACCATTACATCCAATCGGATCTCCGCTACACTAACTGGATAACGGGAGAGAGGGGCCGAGGGATCACAAATGTGGATCGATCGTCACGTACCAGCACTTCAGCACCTCACATTCAGTACACAGAGGGTATGTTCAGGGTGACTGAGGGATTGAGTTTGGGAGAGGAGGGATGGTGTGGAAAGGGAGGGAGGGATAGGGAGGGCAGGGTGAGTGTGAGATGGGAGGGAGGGTGTGGCAGGGAGGGGGAGTGTGGAAGGGTGTGGGAGTGGGTGAAAGGTTTGGGAGGAGAGGGTTGGAGTGGGAGTGGATGGAGAGAAGGGAATGCTTGGGGTGGGTTTGGGAAGGAGGTGGGGGAGGGTAGAGTGGGGAAATGTAATGCTCTGTTTTTTTTTCCTTCCCTGGGAAGCTCCCAGTTTGAGAGAGACAGCTAGTGCAGTCAGGACATCTCCAACTTCAGCAGCTGTGCCCAGGACCCCTCGCCCAGGTATGTGTCTGATTCATGACTTCGAAACAAGGGAATTAAATATTTAAAGAAATATAAAACCTCTTATTTTGCTGACAGACATTAACTGTTCACTGCTCCAAGTTTTAGTTTCTATGTGGGGATCTTCCTATCTGCCCCTTTATGGGGTGTTGTGGGGGTGTTTACAGCCCCCACCCTCAGCATTTCAGACTCCCTGTCCATCACAGTCTGGTCTGAGCTGAGTTTCTGTGGCTTTGTTGTCAGATTTAAATCATTTTTCTTCGTTAACTTGGTTTTGAAGTGTCTGGTATATCATAAATCACTTCAATTGCTGAAATTTTGAATAGTGGTTCAATTGGGCTCAGAGTGAAGGATAGCAGGAACTGTAGGAGACACTGTTCATCCTGCCCAGCAGCATGACCATGTTGTTAACACAGTAACAGACCTGCCTTCTCCCTGTGCAGTGGCTGTGTTGAGGGTTCAGTTTGGCCCCTCACCTCCTCAAACACGGATTGCTCAGTGTCCACACACCACAGCTTTCTTAAAAACCACACAGGTAATTCCTCAAATATCAGTGAAATATTAATCTGTCTTAATTTGTGTGTGTGTGTGTGTGTGTGTGTGTGTGTGTGCGTGTGTGTGTGTGTCTGTGTGTGTCTGTGTGTGTGTGTGTGTGTGTGTGTGTGTCTGTGTGTGTGTGTGTGTGTGTGTGTGTGTGTGTGTGTGTTCAATCTCTATCCATCCTTTCTTCTATCTCTCTCTTCTTTTCTGACCCTCTCTCTTTCTCTATTGTTTGACTGTGTCTCCCTCTCTCTCTCTCTCTCCCTCCCTCTCTCTCTCTCTCTCTCTCCCTCCCTCTCTCTCCCTCTCTCCCTCTCTCTCTCTCTCTGTCTCTCTGCTTCCCTCCCATTCACTCTGCTCTCACTTTTTGTGGACAGCTCTGTTTTACTTTTTCTCTCCATTTCTCCTTCTGGTTTTTTTCTCTTTCCTCTTTATGTTTTTATCTGTTCCTCCTTTTTCCATTCTCTCCCCTCACTGTCTCTCCATCTCACTCTCTGTCCTTCTGCCTGTGTTTTTGCTTGCTGTCTCTCTCTCTCTCTCTCTCTCTCTAATGCTATTAACTGTTGTTATGTCCTGAATCTGCAGCTCCGGAGATTCATATCTGCCATCGCATGCCACAGATATGTGGACCAGGACGCTGTGTGATCCGACAGCATAGCTACACCTGTGCGTGTAACACCGGCTTCCAGCTGAACTCTCAGCGCTTACGCTGTGTCGGTAAGTGACCCAGAATTGAGAACAGAACTGAGATCAGCAAAGCTGCAGCCCACTGAGTGAGGGCCATTGGCTTGTGATAGATGAAGGTGCTTGCTCAATTTATTCTGGAACTGAGTAAGTCTCCAGTTTTGTTGAGTGGCTCACTGAGTAGCGGTACTGCTTGGAGTGATACTGAGGCCAAGCTACCCTGAAGGCACAGCTTCCAGCAGCCAGCATGTGGGGATGGTGAGGGGGTGATGGGAGTGAGGGGGGGTCAGAAGCGGGGGTGGGGGTGGTGGGTGGGGGTTAGGATTAGAGGAGGTGAGAGTGTCAGTAAGGGGGACATGATGGGGGTGGCTCAGTAGGGACGCGGGATCAGTAGGGAAGGGGGATCAATAAGGGGCGAGGGTGTGAGTACGGGATGGGGATGAGGAGAAGAAGGGGGATCAGAAGGGGAGGGTTGGATGGGGATGTTGGCAGGGGTTGGAGTGTTAGAAGGGGAGGGAAGTAGGAGGGGAGGTGTGGATTGAGCTGCCGTTAGGGGCCTTTGTGTAGGCAACAGATGAGGTTGAGTTTGGGTTTATCGGACGGTTTGGGGGGTTCGGGTTTATCGGATGGTTTGGGGGTTCAGGTTTATCGGACGGTTTGGGGGTTCAGGTTTATCGGACGGTTTGGGGGTTCAGGTTTATCAGACGGTTTGGGGGTTCGTGTTTATCGGACAGTTTGGGGGTTCGGGTTTATCGGACGGTTTGGGGGTTTGGGTTTATCGGACGGTTTGGGGGTTCGGGTTTATCAGACGGTTTGGGGGTATCGGACGGTTTGGGGGTTCAGGTTTATCGGATGGTTTGGGGGTTCAGGTTTATGGGACTGATTGGAGGGTCAGGTTTATCAGGCAGTGTGCTTGAGTTTGGGTTTATCGGACAGTTTGATTTTGGTTGGATGTTTGATGGTTTTTGTGTCTGTCACAGATACTGATGAATGTGGACTGAGGCCTCTGCCATGCCCCAATGGTCGATGTGTGAACACGGTCGGCAGTTTCCACTGTGCCTGTTCCAGGGGATTTTCGGCAAATTCTCACGGGACAGATTGTGTCGGTAATCAGTAATTTGTCTTCATTGTAAATCTCATGCTGTCAGGAGGCAAGGGCAATTCATTCACCTCACATCAGGGAAACCTAATACCATAAAAATTGGGGCCACAGAATGTCTGGTGGGTAACTGAAAGTGTGACGGGTGAGACTCCAGCGTCTAACCCAGCGTCTAACCCGGTGTTTAGGCTTGCATCGTCTCAGGATCTAGCCCAGCATCACCTCAACGTTTAACCTGGAGTCTAGGCCAAGTTCAAGCCTTGCAGCTAGGCCAGGACCTAGCCCAGCTTCGTCTCAGCATCTAACCTGTCATCTAGGCCGGGTTCAAGCCTGGCAGCTAGGCCAAGCCCCACATCGTCCCGGTGTCTAGCCCAGCATCTTGCCCTTCACAATTGGCGGAAACAAGATTAGTTCCATGCGAGAGACTCACTGCATCTAACCCAGGAGGGAATTGGGAACACTGGAGCTGTGTTGGGGGAGTTGGAAGCAATGTAGGCAAAGGTGATTATCTGAGGACTTCATGGGTATTTAAGGATTTTGAGTTTTGCGGGTCAGCAGTTTAAGTTCAGAAGCTCTGGGAAAGGTTGAAAGGTCGAGATGATGTCAGTCAGAATACTGGGGTGACAGGGAATGTACAGAATGTCACTGATGCAGTGAATGAGGAACAAAGCACTCACCATAGTATTGGAGATAACATGGAGAGGAGTGGGTGGGGTGCGCGACAATTTGTGTCTTGGCCTCTACTGCAGACTCCCAGAATGAAGATGTGCAAACTCCCAGCTCACATCTGGCTGATGCTGCCTCGCCAGTGATATTGACACTGATCTTGATGGAGATTTTCAAGATTCAGTCTGTTCTCAGCTCTTTTTGTACCTTTTCAGATATTGACGAGTGCCTGGATGTTTCCACCTGTCCAAACTCAGAGTGTGTGAACTCGGTGGGATCATTCCGCTGTCTGCCTTGTCCTACAGGCTACCAGATCCAGAATCGAAAGTGTTCAGGTAACCAGAGCATCAGCTCGAGTCACAGTCCTCCAACTAACAAATGGTGACAGTGCCAGGGTGTATCAAACACTCCCAGGACAGGTACAGCACGGGGTTAGATACAGAGTAAAGCTCCATCTACACTGTCCCCATCAAACACTCCCAGGACAGGTACAGTACGGGGTTAGATACAGAGTAATACACCCTCTACACTGTCCCCATCAAACACTCCCAGGACAGGTACAGCACGGGGTTAGATACAGAGTAATACACCCTCTACACTGTCCCCATCAAACACTCCCAGGACAGGTACAGCATAGGGTTAGATACAGAGTAATACACCCTCTACACTGTCCCCATCAAACACTCCCAGGACAAGTACAGCACGGGGTTAGATACAGAGTAAAGCTCCCTCTACACCGTCCATATCAAACACTCCCAGGACAGGTACAGCACGGGGTTAGATACAGAGTAAACCTCCCTCTACACTGTCCCCATCAAACACTGTCACACCAGCATGCAACCTAACAATTATGAATGCACTGTAGAAAAGTATCCAAAATGATTCAAAAGGCTCTCAGTGATACTGACAGTCAATAATCCATCACAAAATCATTTTGTCAACAGGCCTCACGAGAATCTAGCACTCGCCGAGGTGCACTCTCCCTGAGAGAGAAGCAGATTGATTTGAATGGCTGGGTAACTGAATGCATCATGTTTGGTTCTGTGTTGTTACAGATATTGACGAGTGTCTGAGAGGGACAACGTGTGGGGACAAAGGAACATGTGTGAACACAGAGGGCTCATACCAGTGCGACTGTAACCCTGGATATCGTCTGAGCGCTGACGGCAATCGATGTGCAGGTTTGCTTTTCACTGTCACTGCACACGCACAGCAACTCCACAGAGTGTCCCAGTGCCTCACGTAGGTGATGGCGTAGTGGTAGTGTCACTGGATGAGTCATCCAGAGAGCCAGGGTAATACACTGGGGGCCCAGGTTCAAACCCTGCCATGGCAGCTGGTGGAATTTGAATTTGACCTGGAATTAAAAGTCTGATGATGACCATGAAAATGTCCTCTGAACAAGGGTAATTATGGATGGGTCACTTCCAATGAATAATAAAAAAAAATGCTGAGACAAATTGGTAATCAATATAAGATTAGTGACTGCTGTGGGATACTGCAACTAACCCCCTCTGTGCTAGTGAAGGACAGAAATCAACAAGTCACTCCCACTGGAAATTGTCTATGGATATTAGATGGGAACTGGATCAGACTCAAACCTCAGCCTCCCCTGGATGAATGACCTAATATTTCTCGTCAAAAGTTTGCAAAGGCTGCCTGCCCTCTGCCTCATCAGTCTGTCTCCATCTAAGGTTCAAATGTTACTCCATACTCCACCAATCTGGACAAACACCCCAGTGCAGCACTGAGGGTGTGCTGCACTGTCAGAGAACCAAAACTGAGGAAGCACTGCACTGTTGGAAGGTCAGTACTGCACTGTTGGAGGCTAAGTATGGAGGAAACGCTGCTCATTCATTCACTCTGATAATAAACGAGGCTGTGCTCAGATAAAGATCCCACACCAATATCCAAAGAGCCCAGTGTTCCAACCAACATCATTTCCTCCGTGCAAAATTGAATCTCAGTAGTTGTTTTTGGGATCTTGCTATGGACGATTGACAACATTGATTATACTTTAAAAGTTATGTGATGGCTGTGGAGCTCTCTGGGGCATCCTGAGGATGTGAAAGGGTGCTGTGGAAATGGAGGTGTTTTCCTCTTGCCCTATAATGGTCAGAGTTAAAGTTTTCACAGCTTTGCACTGTTCCAAAGTCGGGTTGATTTGGTTCAGTATTGGGCGACGCTGTACAGAATGACATGGGATGAGGGTAGGGTGATATTGGGCAGTTATAACGACAGCTTTATAGAATCATAGAATACTTATAGCACAGAAGGAGGCCATTCAGCCTGTTGTGTCCATGCCAGCTCTCTGTAACAGCATCTCAGCTAGTTCCACTCCCCTGCCCTTTCTTCATAGCCCTAATCATCTTTTTTCTCTTCAGGTAATGATCCAGTTCTCTTTTCAAAACCTGCTTGAGTCTGCCTCCAGCACACTCTCAGGCAGTGCATTCCAGATCCTAACCTCTTGCTCTGTTTTTATTCTTTCATGGGATGTGAGCATCGCTGGCTAGGCCAACATTTATTCCCCATTCCTAATTGCCTTTGAGAAGATGTTGGTGAGCTGTCTTCTTGAACCACTGCAGTCCCTGTGGTGTAGGTACTCGCACAGTGCTGTTAGGGAGGGAGTTCTGGGATTTTGACCCAGCGTCGGTGATATATTTCCAATTCAGGATGGTGTGAGGCTTGGAGGGAACTTGTAGGTGGTGGTGTTCCCATGTTCATCTGCTGTCTTTCTCCTTCTTGGTGGTAGAGGTTGCAGGTTTGGAAGGTGTTGTCAAAGGACTCTTGATGAGTTGCTGCAGTGCATCTTGTAGATGGTACACACACTGCTGCTACTGTGCGTCGGTGGTGGAGGGAGTGAATGTCTGTGAGTGGGGTGCAAATCAAGCGGCCTGCTTTGTTCTGGATGGTATCGAGTTTCTTGAGTGTTGTGGGAGCTGCACTCATCAGGCAAGTGGAAACTATTCCATCACACTCCTGACTTGTGCCTTGTTTGGTGAACAGTTTTGGGGAATTGGGAGGTGAGTTATTCATTGCAGAATTCCCAGCTTCTGACCTGCTCTTATAGCCACAGTATTTATATGGCTGGTCTGGTTCAGTTTCTGTGTAAAAAAGATATTCCTCCTGTCACCTTTGCTTCTTTTGCTACTTACCTTAAATCTGTGCTCTCTAGTTCTCAACCCTTCTGCCATCAGGAACAATTTCTCCCTATCTACTCTGTTCGGACCCCTCATCATTTGGAACATTTCTATCAAATCTGCTCTCAATTTTCTCCACTCAGAACATCCCAGCTTCTCCAATGTATCCATGTAACTGAAATCCCTCATTTCTGAAACCATTCTCTTGCATCTTTTCTGCATTTTGTTACAGTCAGGTGAGGAGGGTTGGGATGGCTCCTGTTTTTCCCACTCCTCGTTTGACTAAACAGGATTTTTAACAAGTTTATGTTTGCCAGTTTGGTGAGTATTTAACTGTATTAGTGACTATAAAAGACATGCACAGACAGGTTTCACTGAGTTTTTTAAAAAGAAAAGTGGATTATATTTATTGTATTAACCAGGTCTAAGTAATATAATAAAAATGCTCCAACATTCGTGCACACACGCACTCAGATTCACATACACAAAAGAATAGATTACAGAGTGTGAGGATAGAATAAGTGATATCTTAAAGTCCAATAAGTACTAAAGTTATACGGTTCTTAGAGCTTGATCCAGGCTGAGCTTGGTGGTCCTTCTGTTTCAGTGTCGAGGTGGTTTCGAGATGTAGATGAATGATTTATCTGTCTTTGCGCAGACACAGCCGCTGGGTGGAGATCTTTAAAATCCCTGCCTGTGGAGTGTGGATAGCCAAACAGCAGACAGGTTTGGAGCTTGCAAGATGTGTGGAGAGAACGGGAAAGAGACAGGGTGTCCACTCGAGACCTCCTGTCCTCTGGCTCTCTTGTGCTGTTGATTTCCAGACTGGCTTGTTTCTTCCTGGGTCTAAGAGTAAGTAAGATTTGTTATTTGAAGTCAGTTTTGATCAGGTGACCACATGATCACTACTTCTATTGTCAATATCAATTATTCAAAGTTAGAAACCATTGCTACATAATGGTTTTTGGGGGGGCAGGGGAGGGAGAGTGGTGGGTTTGGAGGCTGTTCACACCTACTTATGATAAACTGGTTTCTCTGTAGCCCTCTTTGTTAAATATCACGCTGGAAGACAGTGAGACTGGTAATCCATGGATTTTGAGTTTTTGTCAGTGCACAGGCAATAGGAGGTATGAATTCCACAAATTGTTTTGCCTCAGCATGTCCATTCGAGGAAGGGCTACTCACCCAGGGTAATTTAATTGAGAACTTTCCAGAGATGAGGTAATTCTGAATCTGGGCAGAAACTATAAAAGCCACCTGACTCTCGGTGGCCATCTTAACAGCTTGCTGTTTTAGTCCTTTTAAAACTTAGTGACTTTCAGACACTAATACATAAAGTCATATTTTTACAAAGCCTGGCTTCATAACAACCTCTCTAATGCCTTCATATCCTTCCTAAAGTCTAGTGTCCAGAATTGGACACAATATTCCAGTTTTAACGTAACTTCCTATTTTTTATACTCTATGCCACTGTTTTTGAAGCCTAGGATACTATATGTTTTATTAACTGCTTTCTCAATCTGTTCTCCCACCTTCAATGATTTTTTAAAAATGTATTCATTCACAGGATGTGGTGTGTCCCTGGCTAGACAAGCATTTATTGCCCATCCCTAGTTGCCCTTGAGAAGGTGGTAGTGAGCTGCCTTCTTGAACTGCTGCAGTCCATGTGGTGTAGGTACACCCACAGTGCTGTTGTTAGCAAGGGAATTCCAGGATTTTGACCCAGCAACAGTGAAGGAACGTTGATATAGTTCCAAGTCAGGATGGTGCGTGGCTTGGAGGGGAACATATTTGTGCAGAGATATACCAAGGCTCCTCTGCTCACGCCTTTTGGAATTATATCCTTTATTTTATATTGTCCCTCTGCATTCTCCCTATCAAAGTGAATTACCACAGTTCTCAGCATTAAATTTCATCAGCCTCTCATTCACCCATTCCACCCTATGCCCTCTTGAAGTTTAACAGTGTCCTCCTCATAGTTCACAATACTTATAAATTTTGTGTCATCCTCAAATTTTGAAATTGTGCCCTGTATACCCAGTCTAGGTCATCAATGTATATCAAGAAAAGCAGGGGTCCTAACACTCACCCTGGGGAGCCCCACTGTATAATTTTCTCCAGTCATAACAACAGCTGTTCACCAGCACTGTTTCCTGTCACTCAGTCAATTCTATATCCATGCTGCCATTGTCCCTTTTATTCCATCGGCTTCAACTTTGCTGGCAACCCTGTTGTAGCACTTTACCAAATATATTTTGGAAGTCCATCAACAGCATTACCCTTATCAGCCCTCTCAGTTACCTCACCAAAACACCCTAGCAAATTAGTTAAACACAATTTGCCTTTAACAAATCTATGCTGCTCTCCCTTAATTAACCTGCAATTGTTCAAGTGACTGTTAATTTTGTCTCAAATTATCATTTCTAAAAGCTTTCCTATCATTGATGAGAAGCGCAAAAGTTTAGAGGGTTCACTATAAGATTTTATTCATGCTTTTTCAGATATCAACGAATGTTTTGAAGGGGATTTTTGTGCCCCATATGGGGAGTGTTTGAACAGCGTGGGATCCTACACCTGTCTCTGTGCTGAGGGATTCATTACCTCTGCTGATCTGTCCACGTGTCTTGGTAAGATTTCCTGCATTATCCAGCATTAATACCTTAACATGAATTTGGCTTATATTTATCCCTTACTCTGTCTCCCCTTCTGCACTCCTCCATCCCTCCATACAACGCTTTCTCACTCCATCTATGCAACACTGTCCCCTCTCTCCACCCAACATCCTTCTCCATCCCTCCGTGCAATGCTCTCTCCCTCTATCCAACACGCTCCTCCTCCCTCCGTTCTCACCAATGGTTTTGAGCCTTCCTTTCCCTAACACATTCTTTTCCAGGAATTCTAATCTCTGGATTATTTCCTGATTAACCTGAGCTTCACCTTTGCTGGGTTCCTGCACTTTGACCCATGGCCCTTTGCCTGGGTGCCTCAGTTTAAAAAAGGAAAGTTGTGGAGCACAGTGGTTGTAAGAAATCATTGTTTAACTCTCTTCTCCCTCTTTTCCTATCTCTGTCGCTCTCTTTCTCTAACTCCCCATTTCACCCTTCCTCTCTATTTCTCTCTCTTTCTTCTCTCTTTTCCCCTTTTCTCTCTTTCTCACTCTGTCCTTTTCACTCATTATTTTCTTTCCCTCATTGTCTCTCCCTCCTCTACCTATCTCTCTTTCTGTCACCCTCTCTCTCTCCCCTCCCTCTGCCTCTTTATTTCTCATTCCCTCTCTCTCTCATTCCATCTCTCTCTCTCTCTCTTTTGTCCCCTCTCTCTCTCATTCCCTCTCTCTCTCTCTCTGCCCCTCCCTCTCTCTGTTCCTTTCACTCCTCTTAGATGTTGATGAGTGCACCAGACCAGGTGTCTGTGATCCTGGACGCTGCACCAATACAATTGGGTCGTTTGAGTGCTCGTGTGAACCTGGATTCCGAGTTGATGATGATCGATCCCAGTGCTTTGGTAAGTGTGTGACCTTTCTTTATCCAGTGTTCCCTAAGAATTAGCAGCTTTTTTCTAATCCTCTTGTTCACTGTCCAGTAAGTGTTCTCAGCGATTGTTACCTATGTCCTCACTGGATCCTGTTCACTGGAGCCCTTGCTGTTTGTAGGGAGTATGACCAAGAAGTTTGTGGATGACACGAAAATTGGTAGGTTGGTAAATAGTGAGGAGGATAGCTGTAACCTGCAGGAGGATATCAATGGTCTGATCAGGTGGGCAGAGCAGTGGCAAATGGAATTCAACCTGGAGAAGTGTGAGGTAATGCACTTGGGAAGGCCTAACAAGGCAAGGGATTGCACTATAAATGGTAGGACCCTGGAAAATACTGAAGATCAGAGGGATCTCTTTGTGCATATCCAAAAATCCCTGAAGGTAGCAGGACAGGTAGATAAGGTGGTTAAGAAGGCATATGGGACACTTGCCTTTATTAGCTGAGGCATAGAATAAAAGAGGAGGGAGGTTATGCTGGAACTGTATAAAACACTGGTTAGGCCACAACTGGAGTACTGTGTGCAGTTCCGGTCACCACATTATTGGAAGGCTGTGATTGCACTGGAGAGGGTGCAGAGGAGATTTACCAGGATCCTGCCTGGGCTGGAGGGTCTGAGCTATGAGGAAAGATTGGATAGGCTGAGATTGTTTTCCTTGGAGCAGTGAAGGTTGAGAGGGGACCTGAGAGAAATGTATAAGATTATGAGGGGCATAGATAGAGTGGACAGGAAGACACTTTTTCCATTAGTAGAGGGGTCATTAACCAGATGGCATAGATTTAAGGTAAGAGGTAGAAGGTTAAGAGAGGAGTTGAGGAGAAATTTTTTTACCCAGAGGGTGGTGGGAGTCTGGAACTCGCTGGCTGAAAGGGTGGTTGAGTCAGAAACTCTCGTAACATTTATGAAGTATTTAGATATTCACTGGCGTTGCCATAGCCTCCAGAGTAATAGGCCAAGCCGCTGGAAAATGGGATTTGTGTAGTCAGATCTTTGTTGACCGGCGCAGACACGGTGGGCTGAATGGCCTTTTTCTGTGCTGTAGACGTCCAAGTCTATGTGCCCATCCTCACTGGATCCCACCCAACTGGATTCTGCCCTCACTGGATTCTGCCCTCACTAGATCGGATGCTCACTGAAACCTATCTTCATTAGGTTCATGCTCACTGGATTTAATCCCCAATAGATTCGATCCCCACTGGATATCCAAGAAATGGATCACAACATCATTGAATCCATCCTCATTAGATCTATACTTACTGAGTCCACAGTCACTGGATCCCACTATCACTACATTCCACTCTCAATGGAGCCCAATGCACTGGAACCCACCATCAGGGGATCTATGCTCACTGGGTCCACGCTCACTGGATCCCACACCACTGGAACCTACAGGCACTGGAAGCTGGATTTTGTAAGAACTAAGCATCAGGCCCTGGTCAAAGCTCCTCTGTCCCTCCATTCTGAGCTGGATTATAAAGTTCAGTCAGTGAAAGATTGTGACTGACTCCACGCAGAACTTATTTTGTGTCTTACTGGGTCTCTATGTTTTTCTCATTAAACAGATCTTGACGAGTGTGTTGAATATCCAACCATCTGTGGTAGCAAGCGATGTGAGAACACTGCTGGCTCTTTCCAGTGTATCACGGATTGTAGTGCAGGGTTCCAGCTGAGTCCTGCTCAGGACTGCATTGGTGAGTTATCCAAATCCTCCAGGACTTGAAACACACTTCCCTGTCTGGCCACAAGGCTCCGCCTGTTAAACAATTCCCACTCCTCCACCATGGGAATGTTCTGGTTTGTGTTTCTCTGCAGTTTTCATATTACAGAAGTACAACAATGGAACGCTTGACTAAACATATTCTTAGGACTGATGAGGGCTGAGGGTTACACAAGAGGATGTGAAAAACAACTTAGTGATCATGGGCTGAATATTATGCTCCCAAATTGGGAGCTTTCCCTGCCTACACCAACATAATATCACATTCCCAATGTTATTATGCCAGTTTTAAATAATACTGCAAGTGGGTGGGCTTAAAAATCAGGACCCCACCCACGTTATTCAAATTTTATTTAAGTAGGCATTTAAGGTCATTACCAACCCAATTGACGGGAATAATACAGTGTGTCAGCAATAATGTGCTTGCAGAGTCTGTTTGATGCTATGTTGGATTCCTGTTTTTTGATGAGCTTGTTATGGTGGGTCTAAAACATTCAGCTGAGCTCTTAGTCTCATCTCAGCAATTCAAAGTTCTGGAACTGCTGGCAGTGGTTCATTCAGGAGCAGAGTATCCATTTAAATTTATATTAATCAGAGGCCTTTTATCCGCCTGCTGTGTGTTCTATTTAGTCCTTGTCTTTCACCCCAGGCTTCAAAGTAGCTGAGACAAATGGGCATTGTGGTATCGGTGGGAGACACAACCTCCAGTAAGAAGGAGAGTAGGAGGAGGAGGAGGAGGAGAGTGAGGGGAAGAAGGGCAGAGCAAGAGGTCCAGGATGCACTGGTGGTGCGTGAAGGGGCCAGAGTTGCGCCAGATGCAGAGGATAGTGAAGGCATCATTCATCCTTATCGGAGACGTAGAAGGTCTTAGGCAGCCTGTTGAGTCCACAGGTAGAGAATGAGCTAGCTTCAGATGTTGGAGACTCAATGCAACAGAAGGCCCAGGCTAACAAGAGCCACAGCCTTATCACTCTGTGACATGCTCGCACTATTTGAAAAAGGAGGGAGGGAGAAATCGGGAAATCACAGACTGGTTAGCCTAACATCAGTAGTAGAGAAAATGCTAGAGTCTATTATAAAGGATGTGATAACAAGACACCTAGAAAATATCAACGGGATTAGGCAAAGTCAGCGTGGATTTATGAAGGGAAATCATGTTTGACAAACCTACTGGAGTTTTTTGAGGACATAACTAGCAGAATAGATAAGGGAGAACCAGTGGATGTGGTGTCCTGAATTTTCAGAAAGCTTTTGATAAAGTCCCACATAAGAAGTTAGTGTGGCACTGAGTGTGGCACCACAGGTGTGACAGCATGTGACACTGAGAGTGACTAGTGTGACATGGATTGTGACAGACTCTGGCGGCGTGAGTGTGACACTGAGCGACAGTGCAAGCGTGATGGCACCAGTGTGACACTGAGAGCAACAGTGCAGTGCAAGTCCCGACTGCAACATCCTGTGTGTGACTCTGGGAGTATGACACTGAGGGTAACAATGCATGTGTGACCCTGAGTGACAGAGTGAATGTGACACTGAGCGTGACAGCACAAGTGCGGTACTGAGAATGACTATGCAAGTTTGGCACATAACGTGACGGCGTAAGTTTGACACAGTGTGACGATGTGAGTGTGACGGCGTAAGTGTGAAATGGAGTGACAGTGCAAGCGTGACTTCCTGAGTGTGACACTGAGTGTGCTGGTGCGAGTGTGACACCCGAGCGTGACACGGAATGTGGTAGTGTGAGTGGGACATGCAGTGTGGCAGCACCAGTGTGACACATACAGACAGAGCAAATGTGACGTCCCTAGTGTGACACTGACAGTGTGACACTGAGAATAACGGTGCAAGTGTGATACTGAAAATAACAGCACGCGTGTGACAGCATGAACATGACAATGAGATTGATGACACGAGTGTGATGGTGTGAGTGTGACAGCACGGGTGTGACAGCATGTGATCTGAGAGAGACTGCATGAATGTGATACGGTGTGTGACATGGGGCTGAATTTTGCCCTTGACAGGCGGGAGGGCCCGACTGACTCGGCGGCGGGTGGGCAGCCAATCACCGCCGCCGAAACGGGCCCCGCCGCCCTTTTAAGTGGGCGGGCCAATTAAGGCCCACCCAGCGTGACGCCTAACTGGAAGCGCTATGCACTCCCTGTGCGGGGGGAGGGGAGGGGGGAGGGGATCTCCCAGCTGTCAGAGTGCGCTCTCTCACACATGCACACATCTCCCTGAGACTAAGTGCTGCCTCAGGGAGATCGCTGAAAGACAGGCAAATATAACAAACAGAACAATAGAAAATTCATTAACATGTCCCCCTCATGCGAAAATGTCACACGAGATGGGACGTGCTAATAAAGTCCACAAAAACTTTATTAAACGTTTTTAAAACAGCAATCAAACCTCATCCCGCCATTGGATGAGGTTTGTTAAAACATCTCCTACCTACCTGCCTGTTGGGCCCGAGCGCTGAGCCGAAGTGCGCACGGGCCCCTCAAAATCATCGTCAATCGCCGACTTAAGAGCCTTAACAAGGCCTTTAATTTTTGGCGGTTACACGTCACGTTGCAAAGCGCGCCCACCGACCTAAAGAGTGACACAGAGTGACATTGCGAGAGTGTCACAGAGTGACAGTGTGAGAGTGACACAGAGTGACAATATGAGAGTGACACAGAGTGACCGAGTGAGAGTGACACAGAGTGACGGTGTGAGAGTGATACAGAGTGACGGTGTGAGAGTGACACAGAGTGACGGTGTGAGAGTGATACAGAGTGACACAGAGTGACGGTGTGAGCGTGATACAGAGTGACAGTGTGAGAGTGATACAGAGTGACGGTGTGAGAGTGACACAGAGTGACGGTGTGAGAGTGATACAGAGTGACAGTGTGAGAGTGACACAGAGTGACAGTGTGAGAGTGACACAGAGTGACAGTGTGAGTGACACAGAGTGACAGAGTGTGAGTGACACAGAGTGACAGAGTGAGAGTGACACAGAGCGACAGTGTGAGAGTGACACAGAGCGACAGTGTGAGAGTGACACAGAGTGACCGAGTGTGACACAGAGTGACACAGAGCGACGGTGTGAGAGTGACACAGAGTGACGGTGTGAGAGTGACACAGAGTGACACAGAGTGACAGTGCGAGAGTGACACAGAGTGACTGTGTGAGAGTGACACAGAGTGACGGTGTGAGAGCGACACAGAGTGACGGTGCGAGAGTGACACAGAGTGACGGTGCGAGAGTGACACAGAGTGACGGTGTGAGAGTGACACAGAGTGACACAGAGTGACGGTGTGAGAGTGACACAGAGTGACACAGAGTGACGGTGCGAGAGTGACACAGAGTGACGGTGCGAGAGTGACACAGAGTGACGGTGTGAGAGTGACGCAGAGTGACACAGAGTGACGGTGTGAGAGTGACGCAGAGTGACACAGAGTGACGGTGCGAGAGTGACACAGAGTGACGGTGCGAGAGTGACACAGAGTGACGGTGCGAGAGTGACACAGAGTGACGGTGCGAGAGTGACACAGAGTGACGGTGCGAGAGTGACACAGAGTGAAGGTGCGAGAGTGACACAGAGTGACGGTGTGAGAGTGACACAGAGTGACACAGTGACGGTGTGAGAGTGACACAGAGTGACATTGCGAGAGTGACACAGAGTGACGGTGCGAGAGTGACACAGAGTGACGGCACGAGAGTGACACAGAGTGACGGTGTGAGAGTGACACAGAGTGACACAGAGTGACGGTGTGAAAGTGACACAGAGTGACAGTGTGAGAGTGACACAGAGTGACGGTGTGAGAGTGACACAGAGTGACAGTGTGAGAGTGACACAGAGTGACACAGAGTGACGGCGTGAGAGTGACACAGAGTGACGGTGTGAGAGTGACACAGAGTGACGGTGTGAGAGTGACGCAGAGTGACGGTGCGAGAGTGACACAGAGTGACGGTGTGAGAGTGACACAGAGTGACGGTGTGAGAGTGACACAGAGTGACGGTGCGAGAGTGACACAGAGTGACGGTGCGAGAGTGACACAGAGTGACGGTGCGAGAGTGACACAGAGTGACGGTGCGCGAGTGACACAGAGTGACGGTGCGCGAGTGACACAGAGTGACGGTGCGCGAGTGACACAGAGTGACGGTGCGCGAGTGACACAGAGTGACGGTGCGAGAGTGACGCAGAGTGACGGTGCGAGAGTGACGCAGAGTGACGGTGCGAGAGTGACGCAGAGTGACGGTGCGAGAGTGACGCAGAGTGACGGTGCGAGAGTCACGCAGAGTGACTGTGCGAGAGTGACGCAGAGTGACTGTGCGAGTGACGCAGAGTGACGGTGTGAGAGTGACACAGAGTGACGGTGTGAGAGTGACACAGAGTGACGGTGTGAGAGTGACACAGAGTGACGGTGTGAGAGTGACACAGAGTGACGGTGTGAGAGTGACACACAGTGACGGTGTGAGAGTGACACAGAGTGACGGTGTGAGAGTGACACAGAGTGACGGTGTGAGAGTGACACAGAGTGACGGTGTGAGAGTGACACAGAGTGAGTGTGAGAGTGACACAGAGTGACGATGTGAGAGTGACACAAAGTGACGGTGTGAGAGTGACACAGAGTGACACAGAGTGACACAGAGTGTCGGTGTGAGAGTGACACAGAGTGACGGTGTGAGAGTGACACAGAGTGAGTGTGAGAGTGACACAGAGTGACGATGTGAGAGTGACACAAAGTGACGGTGTGAGAGTGACACAGAGTGACACAGAGTGACGGTGTGAGAGTGACACAGAGTGACGGCACGAGAGGGACACAGAGTGACGGCACGAGAGTGACACAGAGTGACGGCACGAGAGTGACACAGAGTGACGGTGTGAGAGTGACACAGAGTGACACAGAGTGACGGTGTGAGAGTGAAACAGCATGACTGTGTGAGTGACACAGAGTGTCGGTGTGAGAGTGACACAGAGTGACGGTTTGAGAGTAACACACAGTGACATTGCGAGAGTGTCACAGAGTGACAGTGTGAGAGTGACGGTGTGAGAGTGACACAGAGTGACGGTGTGAGAGTGACATAGAGTGACACAGAGTGACGGTGTGAGAGTGACACAGAGTGACGGTGTGAGAGTGACACAGAGTGACGGTGTGAGAGTGACACAGAGTGACAGTGTGAGAGTGACACAGAGTGACACAGAGTGATGGTGTGAGAGTGACACAGAGTGACAGTGTGAGAGTGACACAGAGTGACAGTGTGAGAGTGACACAGAGTGACACAGAGTGACGGTGTGAGAGTGACACAGAGTGACAGTGTGAGAGTGACACAGAGTGACGTTGGGAGAGTGACACAGAGTGACGGTGCGAGAGTGACACAGAGTGACGGTGCGAGAGTGACACAGAGTGACGGTGCGCGAGTGACACAGAGTGACGGTGCGCGAGTGACACAGAGTGACGGTGCGCGAGTGACACAGAGTGACGGTGCGAGAGTGACACAGAGTGACGGTGTGAGAGTCATGCAGAGTGACGGTGTGAGAGTGACACAGAGTGACGGTGTGAGAGTGACACAGAGTGACGGTGTGAGAGTGACACAGAGTGACGGTGTGAGAGTGACACAGAGTGACACAGAGTGACACAGAGTGACCGAGTGAGAGTGACACAGAGTGACGGTGTGAGAGTGACACAGAGTGACGGTGTGAGAGTGACACAGAGTGACGATGTGAGTGTGACACAGAGTGACGATGTGAGAGTGACACTAAGTGACGGTGTGAGAGTGACACAGAGTGACACAGAGTGACGGTGTGAGAGTGACACAGAGTGACGGCACGAGAGTGACACAGAGTGACAGCACGAGAGTGACACAGAGTGACGGCACGAGAGTGACACAGAGTGACAGTGTGAGAGTGACACAGAGTGACGGTGTGAGAGTGACACAGAGTGACACAGAGTGACGGTGTGAGAGTGAAACAGCATGACTGTGTGAGTGACACAGAGTGACGGTGTGAGAGTGACACAGAGTGACGGTGTGAGAGTGACACAGAGTGACACAGAGTGACGGTGTGAGAGTGACACAGAGTGACGGTGCGAGAGTGACACAGAGTGACTGTGTCAGAGTGACACAGAGTGACGGTGTGAGAGTGACACAGAGTGACAGTGCGAGAGTGACACAGAGTGACACAGAGTGACGGTGCGAGAGTGACACAGAGTGACGGTGTGCAGAGTGACACAGAGTGACACCGAGTGACGGTTTGAGAGTGACACAGTGATGGCGTGAGAGTGACACAGAGTGATACAGAGTGACGGTGTGAGAGTGACACAGAGTGACGGTGTGAGTGTGACACAGAGTGACGGTGTGAGAGTGACACAGAGTGACGGTGTGAGAGTGGCACAGTGACGGTGTGAGAGTGACATAGAGTGACACAGAGTGACGGTGTGAGAGTGACACAGAGTGACGGTGTGAGAGTGACACAGAGTGACGGTGTGAGAGTGACACAGAGTGACACAGAGTGACGGTGTGAGAGTGACATAGAGTGACACAGTGACGGTGTGAGAGTGACACAGTGACGGTGTGAGAGTGACACAGAGTGACGGTGTGAGAGTGACACAGAGTGACACAGAGTGACGGTGTGAGAGTGACACAGAGTGACGGTGTGAGAGTGACACAGAGTGACACAGAGTGACGGTGTGAGAGTGACACAGAGTGACACAGAGTGACGGTGTGAGAGTGACATAGAGTGACACAGTGACGGTGTGAGAGTGACACAGTGAGGGTGTGAGAGTGACACAGAGTGACGGTGTGAGAGTGACACAGAGTGACACAGAGTGACGGTGTGAGAGTGACACAGAGTGACACAGAGTGACGGTGTGAGAGTGACACAGTGAGGGTGTGAGAGTGGCACAGTGACGGTGTGAGAGTGACAGAGAGTGACGGTGTGAGAGTGACAGAGAGTGACGGTGCGAGAATGACACAGAGTGACGGTGCGAGAGTGACAGAGAGTGACGGTGCGAGAGTGACAAAGTGACGGTGCGAGAGTGACAGTGTGAGAGTGACACAGAGTAACTGTGCGAGAGCGACACAGAGTGATGGTGCGAGAGCGACACAGAGTGACGGTGCGAGAGCGACACAGAGTGACACAGAGTGACAGTGTGAGAGTGATACAGAGTGACACAGAGTTACGGTATGAAAGTGACACAGAGTGACGGTGTGAGAGTGACACAGAGTGACACAGAGTGACAGTGTGAGAGTGACACAGAGTAACGGGGTAAGAGTGACACACAGTGACATTGTGAGAGTGACACACAGTGACGGCACGAGAGTGACACAGAGTGGCGGTGTGAGAGTGACACAGAGTGACACAGAGTGACACACAGTGATGGCACGAGAGTGACACAGAGTGACGGCGTGAGAGTGACACAGAGTGACGGCGTGAGAGTGACACAGAGTGACGGGGTAAGAGTGACACAGAGTGACACAGAGTGACGGTGTGAGAGTGACACAGAGTGACGGCGCGAGTGTGACACAGAGTGACGGTGTGAGAGAGACACAGAGTGACACAGAGTGATGGTGTGAGAGTGACACAGAGTGATGGTGTGAGAGTGACACAGAGTGACACAGAGTGACGGTGTGAGAGTGACACAGAGTGACGGTGTGAGAGTGACACAGAGTGACACAGAGTGACGGTGTGAGAGTGACACAGAGTGACACAGAGTGACGGTGTGAGAGTGACACAGAGTGACGGTGTGAGAGTGACACAGAGTGACGGTGTGAGAGTGACACAGAGTGACACAGAGTGACGGTGTGAGAGTGACACAGAGTGACACAGAGTGACGGTGTGAGAGTGACACAGAGTGACACAGAGTGACGGTGTGAGAGTGACACAGAGTGACGGTGTGAGAGTGACACAGAGTGACACAGAGTGACGGTGTGAGAGTGACACAGAGTGACACAGAGTGACGGCGTGAGAGTGACACAGAGTGACGGCGTGAGAGTGACACAGAGTGACGGTGTGAGAGTGACACAGAGTGACGGGGTAAGAGTGACACAGAGTGACGGCGCGAGTGTGACACAGAGTGACACAGAATGACCGATTGAGAGTGACACAGAGTGACGGTGTGAGAGTGACACAGAGTGACGGTGTGAGAGTGACACAGAGTGACACAGAGTGACGGTGTGAGAGTGACACAGAGTGACGGTGTGAGAGTGACACAGAGTGACACAGAGTGACGGTGTGAGAGTGACACAGAGTGACACAGAGTGACGGTGTGAGAGTGACACAGAGTGACACAGAGTGACGGTGTGAGAGTGACACAGAGTGACACAGAGTGACGGTGTGAGAGTGACACAGAGTGACACAGAGTGACGGCGTGAGAGTGACACAGAGTGACGGCGTGAGAGTGACACAGAGTGACGGTGTGAGAGTGACGCAGAGTGACGGGGTAAGAGTGACACAGAGTGACGGCGCGAGTGTGACACAGAGTGACACAGAATGACCGATTGAGAGTGACACAGAGTGTCGGTGTGAGAGTGACACAGAGTGACGGTGTGAGAGTGACACAGAGTGACGGTGTGAGAGTGACACAGAGTGACACAGAGTGACGGTGTGAGAGTGACACAGAGTGACACAGAGTGACGGTGTGAGAGTGACACAGAGTGACACAGAGTGACGGTGTGAGAGTGACACAGAGTGACGGTGTGAGAGTGACACAGAGTAACGGGGTAAGAGTGACACAGAGTGACACAGAGTGATACAGAGTGACGGTGTGAGAGTGACACAGAGTGACGGTGTGAGAGTGACACAGAGTGACGGTGTGAGAGTGGCACAGTGACGGTGTGAGAGTGACAGAGAGTGACGGTGTGAGAGTGACAGAGAGTGACGGTGTGAGAGTGACACAGAGTGACGGTGTGAGAGTGGCACAGTGACGGTGTGAGAGTGACAAAGTGACGGTGCGAGAGTGACAGTGTGAGAGTGACACAGAGTAACTGTGCGAGAGCGACACAGAGTGATGGTGCGAGAGCGACACAGAGTGACACAGAGTGACAGTGTGAGAGTGATACAGAGTGACACAGAGTTACGGTATGAAAGTGACACAGAGTGACGGTGTGAGAGTGACACAGAGTGACACAGAGTGACAGTGTGAGAGTGACACAGAGTAACGGGGTAAGAGTGACACACAGTGACATTGTGAGAGTGACACACAGTGACGGCACGAGAGTGACACAGAGTGGCGGTGTGAGAGTGACACAGAGTGACACAGAGTGACACACAGTGATGGCACGAGAGTGACACAGAGTGACGGCGTGAGAGTGACACAGAGTGACACAGAGTGACGGCGTGAGAGTGACACAGAGTGACGGCGTGAGAGTGACACAGAGTGACGGCGTGAGAGTGACACAGAGTGACGGGGTAAGAGTGACACAGAGTGACGGCGCGAGTGTGACACAGAGTGACGGTGTGAGAGTGACACAGAGTGACACAGAGTGACGGTGTGAGAGTGACACAGAGTGACACAGAGTGACGGTGTGAGAGTGACACAGAGTGACACAGAGTGACGGTGTGAGAGTGACACAGAGTGACACAGAGTAACGGGGTAAGAGTGACACAGAGTGACACAGAGTGACAGAGTGACGGTGTGAGAGTGACACAGAGTGACGGTGTGAGAGTGACACAGAGTGACACAGAGTGACGGCGTGAGAGTGACACAGAGTGACGGCGTGAGAGTGACACAGAGTGACGGTGTGAGAGTGACACAGAGTGACGGTGTGAGAGTGACACAGAGTGACGGGGTAAGAGTGACACAGAGTGACGGCGCGAGTGTGACACAGAGTGACACAGAATGACCGATTGAGAGTGACACAGAGTGACGGTGTGAGAGTGACACAGAGTGACGGTGTGAGAGTGACACAGAGTGACACAGAGTGACGGTGTGAGAGTGACACAGAGTGACACAGAGTGACGGTGTGAGAGTGACACAGAGTGACACAGAGTGACGGTGTGAGAGTGACACAGAGTGACGGTGTGAGAGTGACACAGAGTAACGGGGTAAGAGTGACACAGAGTGACACAGAGTGACAGAGTGACGGTGTGAGAGTGACACAGAGTGACGGTGTGAGAGTGACACAGAGTGACGGTGTGAGAGTGACACAGAGTGACGGTGCGAGAGTGACACAGAGTGACGGTGCGAGAGTGACATAGAGTGACGGTGCGAGAGTGACACAGAGTGACGGTGTGAGAGTGACACAGAGTGACGGTGTGAGAGTGACACAGAGTGACGGTGTGAGAGTGACACAGAGTGACACAGAGTGACGGTGTGAGAGTGACACAGAGTGACGGTGTGAGAGTGACACAGAGTGACACAGAGTGACGGTGTGAGAGTGACACAGAGTGACACAGAGTGACGGTGCGAGAGTGACACAGAGTGACGGTGTGAGAGTGACACAGAGTGACGGTGTGAGAGTGACACAGAGTGACGGTGTGAGAGTGACACAGAGTAACGGGGTAAGAGTGACACAGAGTGACACAGAGTGACAGAGTGACGGTGTGAGAGTGACACACAGTGACGGTGTGAGAGTGACACAGAGTGACGGTGTGAGAGTGACACAGAGTGACGGCACGAGAGTGACACAGAGTGACACAGAGTGACGGTGTGAGAGTGACACAGAGTGACGGTGTGAGAGTGACACAGAGTGACGGTGCGAGAGTGACACAGAGTGACACAGAGTGACGGTGTGAGAGAGACACAGAGTGACTGTGTGAGAGTGACACAGAGTGACTGTGTGAGAGTGACACAGAGTAACGGGGTAAGAGTGACACAGAGTGACTGTGTGAAAGTGACACAGTGACGGTGTGAGAGTGACACAGTGACACAGAGTGACGGTGTGAGAGTGACACAGAGTGACACAGAGTGACGGTGTGAGAGTGACACAGTGACACAGAGTGACAGTGTGAGAGTGACACAGGTTGACGGCGTAGGAATGGCACAAGCACTGTGTGAGAGTGACACAGTGATGGCGCGAGCGTGACACAGAGTGACGGTGTGAGCCTGACACAGTTTGACGGCGTGAGAGTGAGACAGAGTGACACAGCGTGACTGTGTGAGAGTGACACAGAGTGACTGTGTGAGAGTGACACAGAGTGACACAGCGTGACTGTGTGAGAGTGACACGGAGTGACGGTGTGAGAGTGACACAGAGTGACGGTGTGAGAGTGAGACAGAGTGACACGGAGTGACGGTGTGAGAGTGACACAGAGTGACGGTGTGAGAGTGAGACAGAGTGACACAGAGTGACGGTGTGAGAGTGACACAGAGTGACTGTGTGAGAGTGACGGTGTGAGAGTGACACAGAGTGTCGGTGTGAGAGTGATGCAGAGTGACAGTGTGAGAGTGATACAGAGTGACAGTGTGAGAGTGACACAGAGTGACACAGAGTGACGGTGTGAGAGTGACACAGAGTGACACAGAGTGACGGTGTGAGAGTGACACAGAGTGACACAGAGTGACGGTGTGAGAGTGACACAGAGTGACGGTGTGAGAGTGACACAGAGTGACACAGAGTAACGGGGTAAGAGTGACACAGAGTGACACAGAGTGACAGAGTGACGGTGTGAGAGTGACACAGAGTGACACAGAGTGACGGCGTGAGAGTGACACAGAGTGACGGCGTGAGAGTGACACAGAGTGACGGTGTGAGAGTGACACAGAGTGACGGGGTAAGAGTGACACAGAGTGACGGCGCGAGTGTGACACAGAGTGACACAGAATGACCGATTGAGAGTGACACAGAGTGACGGTGTGAGAGTGACACAGAGTGACGGTGTGAGAGTGACACAGAGTGACACAGAGTGACGGTGTGAGAGTGACACAGAGTGACACAGAGTGACGGTGTGAGAGAGACACAGAGTGACTGTGTGAGAGTGACACAGAGTGACTGTGTGAGAGTGACACAGAGTGACGGTGTGAGAGTGACACAGAGTAACACAGAGTAACGGGGTAAGAGTGACACAGAGTGACACAGAGTGACAGAGTGACGGTGTGAGAGTGACACAGAGTGACGGTGCGAGAGTGACACAGAGTGACGGTGCGAGAGTGACACAGAGTGACGGTGTGAGAGTGACACAGAGTGACGGTGTGAGAGTGACACAGAGTGACACAGAGTGACGGTGTGAGAGTGACACAGAGTGACACAGAGTGACGGTGTGAGAGAGACACAGAGTGACTGTGTGAGAGTGACACAGAGTGACTGTGTGAGAGTGACACAGAGTGACGGTGCGAGAGTGACATAGAGTGACGGTGCGAGAGTGACACAGAGTGACAGTGTGAGAGTGACACAGAGTGACACAGAGTGACGGTGTGAGAGTGACACAGAGTGACACAGAGTGACTGTGTGAGAGTGACACAGAGTAACGGGGTAAGAGTGACACAGAGTGACTGTGTGAGAGTGACACAGTGACGGTGTGAGAGTGACACAGTGACACAGAGTGACGGTGTGAGAGTGACACAGAGTGACACAGAGTGACGGTGTGAGAGTGACACAGTGACACAGAGTGACAGTGTGAGAGTGACACAGGTTGACGGCGTAGGAATGGCACAAGCACTGTGTGAGAGTGACACAGTGATGGCGCGAGCGTGACACAGAGTGACGGTGTGAGCCTGACACAGTTTGACGGCGTGAGAGTGAGACAGAGTGACACAGCGTGACTGTGTGAGAGTGACACAGAGTGACTGTGTGAGAGTGACACAGAGTGACACAGCGTGACTGTGTGAGAGTGACACGGAGTGACGGTGTGAGAGTGACACAGAGTGACGGTGTGAGAGTGAGACAGAGTGACACAGAGTGACGGTGTGAGAGTGACACAGAGTGACTGTGTGAGAGTGACGGTGTGAGAGTGACACAGAGTGTCGGTGTGAGAGTGATGCAGAGTGACAGTGTGAGAGTGATACAGAGTGACAGTGTGAGAGTGACACAGAGTGACGGTGTGAGAGTGACACAGAGTGACGGTGTGAGAGTGACAGAGTGACAGTGTGAGAGTGACACAGAGTGACGGTGCGAGAGTGACATAGAGTGACGGTGCGAGAGTGACATAGAGTGACGGTGCGAGAGTGACACAGAGTGATGGTGTGAGAGTGACACAGAGTGACCGAGTGAGAGTGATACAGAGTGACACAGAGTGACGGTGTGAGAGTGATACAGAGTGACACAGAGTGACGGTGTGAGAGTGACACAGTGACACAGAGTGACGGTGTGAGAGTGACACAGAGTGACGGTGTGAGAGTGACACAGAGTGACACAGAGTGACGGTGTGAGAGTGACACAGAGTGACACAGAGTGACGGTGTGAGAGTGACACAGTGACACAGAGTGACGGTGTGTGAGTGACACAGAGTGACACAGAGTGACGGTGTGAGAGTGACACAGTGACACAGAGTGACGGTGTGAGAGTGACACAGAGTGACACAGAGTGACGGTGTGTGAGTGACACAGAGTGACACAGAGTGACGGTGTGAGAGTGACACAGAGTGACACAGAGTGACGGTGCGAGAGTGACACAGAGTGACACAGAGTGACGGTGTGAGAGTGACACAGAGTGACACAGAGTGACGGTGTGAGAGTGACACAGTGACACAGAGTGACGGTGTGAGAGAGACACAGAGTGACTGTGTGAGAGTGACACAGAGTGACGGTGTGAGAGTGACACAGAGTGACGGAGCGAGAGTGACACAGAGTGACTGTGTGAGAGTGACACAGAGTAACGGGGTAAGAGTGACACAGAGTGACTGTGTGAGAGTGACACAGAGTGACGGTGTGAGAGTGACACAGTGACACAGAGTGACGGTGTGAGAGTGACACAGAGTGACACAGAGTGACGGTGTGAGAGTGACACAGTGACACAGAGTGACAGTGTGAGAGTGACACAGGTTGACGGCGTAGGAATGGCACAAGCACTGTGTGAGAGTGACACAGTGATGGCGCGAGCGTGACACAGAGTGACGGTGTGAGCCTGACACAGTTTGACGGCGTGAGAGTGAGACAGAGTGACACAGCGTGACTGTGTGAGAGTGACACAGAGTGACTGTGTGAGAGTGACACAGAGTGACGGTGTGAGAGTGACACAGAGTGACGGTGTGAGAGTGAGACAGAGTGACACAGAGTGACGGTGTGAGAGTGACACAGAGTGACTGTGTGAGAGTGACGGTGTGAGAGTGACACAGAGTGTCGGTGTGAGAGTGATGCAGAGTGACAGTGTGAGAGTGACACAGAGTGACACAGAGTGACAGTGTGAGAGTGATACAGAGTGACAGTGTGAGAGTGACACAGAGTGACGGTGTGAGAGTGACACAGAGTGACACAGAGTTACGGTGTGAGAGTGACACAGAGTGACAGTGCGAGAGTGACACAGAGTGACACAGAGTGACGGTGCGAGAGTGACACAGAGTGACGGTGTGCAGAGTGACACAGAGTGACACCGAGTGACGGTTTGAGAGTGACACAGTGATGGCGTGAGAGTGACACAGAGTGATACAGAGTGACGGTGTGAGAGTGACACAGAGTGACGGTGTGAGTGTGACACAGAGTGACGGTGTGAGAGTGACACAGAGTGACGGTGTGAGAGTGGCACAGTGACGGTGTGAGAGTGACAGAGAGTGACGGTGTGAGAGTGACAGAGAGTGACGGTGCGAGAATGACACAGAGTGACGGTGCGAGAGTGACAGAGAGTGACGGTGCGAGAGTGACAAAGTGACGGTGCGAGAGTGACAGTGTGAGAGTGACACAGAGTAACTGTGCGAGAGCGACACAGAGTGATGGTGCGAGAGCGACACAGAGTGACGGTGCGAGAGCGACACAGAGTGACACAGAGTGACAGTGTGAGAGTGATACAGAGTGACACAGAGTTACGGTATGAAAGTGACACAGAGTGACGGTGTGAGAGTGACACAGAGTGACACAGAGTGACAGTGTGAGAGTGACACAGAGTAACGGGGTAAGAGTGACACACAGTGACATTGTGAGAGTGACACACAGTGACGGCACGAGAGTGACACAGAGTGGCGGTGTGAGAGTGACACAGAGTGACACAGAGTGACGGCACGAGAGTGACACAGAGTGACGGTGTGAGAGTGACACAGAGTGACGGTGTGAGAGTGACACAGAGTGACACAGAGTGACGGTGTGAGAGTGACACAGAGTGACACAGAGTGACGGCGTGAGAGTGACACAGAGTGACACAGAGTGACGGCGTGAGAGTGACACAGAGTGACGGGGTAAGAGTGACACAGAGTGACGGCGCGAGTGTGACACAGAGTGACGGTGTGAGAGTGACACAGAGTGACACAGAGTGACACAGAGTGACGGTGTGAGAGTGACACAGAGTGACACAGAGTGACGGTGTGAGAGTGACACAGAGTGACACAGAGTGACGGTGTGAGAGTGACACAGAGTGACGGTGTGAGAGTGACACAGAGTGACGGTGCGAGAGTGACACAGAGTGACGGTGTGAGAGTGACACAGTGACACAGAGTGACACAGAGTGACGGTGTGAGAGTGACACAGAGTGACGGTGTGAGAGTGACACAGAGTGACGGTGCGAGAGTGACACAGAGTGACGGTGTGAGAGTGACACAGAGTGACACAGAGTGACGGTGTGAGAGTGACATAGAGTGACACAGAGTAACGGGGTAAGAGTGACACAGAGTGACACAGAGTGACAGAGTGACGGTGTGAGAGTGACAGTGTGAGAGTGACACAGAGTAACTGTGCGAGAGCGACACAGAGTGATGGTGCGAGAGCGACACAGAGTGACGGTGCGAGAGCGACACAGAGTGACACAGAGTGACAGTGTGAGAGTGATACAGAGTGACACAGAGTTACGGTATGAAAGTGACACAGAGTGACGGTGTGAGAGTGACACAGAGTGACACAGAGTGACAGTGTGAGAGTGACACAGAGTAACGGGGTAAGAGTGACACACAGTGACATTGTGAGAGTGACACACAGTGACGGCACGAGAGTGACACAGAGTGGCGGTGTGAGAGTGACACAGAGTGACACAGAGTGACGGCACGAGAGTGACACAGAGTGACGGTGTGAGAGTGACACAGAGTGACGGTGTGAGAGTGACACAGAGTGACACAGAGTGACGGTGTGAGAGTGACACAGAGTGACACAGAGTGACGGCGTGAGAGTGACACAGAGTGACACAGAGTGACGGCGTGAGAGTGACACAGAGTGACGGCGTGAGAGTGACACAGAGTGACGGGGTAAGAGTGACACAGAGTGACGGTGTGAGAGTGACACAGAGTGACACAGAGTGACACAGAGTGACGGTGTGAGAGTGACACAGAGTGACACAGAGTGACGGTGTGAGAGTGACACAGAGTGACACAGAGTGACGGTGTGAGAGTGACACAGAGTGACGGTGTGAGAGTGACACAGAGTGACGGTGCGAGAGTGACACAGAGTGACGGTGTGAGAGTGACACAGTGACACAGAGTGACACAGAGTGACGGTGCGAGAGTGACACAGAGTGACGGTGTGAGAGTGACACAGAGTGACACAGAGTGACGGTGTGAGAGTGACATAGAGTGACACAGAGTAACGGGGTAAGAGTGACACAGAGTGACACAGAGTGACAGAGTGACGGTGTGAGAGTGACACAGAGTGACGGTGTGAGAGTGACACAGAGTGACGGTGTGAGAGTGTCACAGAGTGACCGAGTGAGAGTGACACAGAGTGACGGTGTGAGAGTGACACAGAGTGACACAGAGTGACGGTGTGAGAGTGACACAGAGTGACAGTGTGAGAGTGACACAGAGTGACAATATGAGAGTGACACAGAGTGACGGTGTGAGAGTGACACAGAGTGACGGTGTGAGAGTGACACAGAGTGACGGTGTGAAAATGACACAGAGTGACCGAGTGAGAGTGACACAGAGTGACGGTGTTGGATTGACACAGAGTGACCGAGTGAGAGTGACACAGAGTGACGGTGTGAGAGTGACACATAGTAACGGTGTTAGATTGACACAGAGTGACCGAGTGAGAGTGACACAGAGTGACACAGAGTGACAGTGTGAGAGTGACACAGAGTTACGGTGTGAAGGTGACACAGAGTGACGGTGTTAGATTGACACAGAGTGACCGAGTGAGAGTGACACAGAGTGACGATGTTAGATTGACACAGAGTGACGGTGTGAGAGTGACTCAGAGTGACCGAGTGAGTGTGACACAGAGTGACGGCGCGAGAGTAACACAGAGTGACGGCGTGAGACTGACACAGTGTGACGGTGCGAGAGTGACACAGAGTGACACAGCATGACGGTGTGAGAGTGACACAGAGTGACGCAGCATGACGGTGTGGGAGTGACACAGAGTGACGGTGTGAAAATGACACAGAGTGACCGAGTGAGAGTGACACAGAGTGACGGTGTTGGATTGACACAGAGTGACCGAGTGAGAGTGACACAGAGTGACGGTGTGAGAGTGACACATAGTAACGGTGTTAGATTGACACAGAGTGACCGAGTGAGAGTGACACAGAGTGACACAGAGTGACAGTGTGAGAGTGACACAGAGTTACGGTGTGAAGGTGACACAGAGTGACGGTGTTAGATTGACACAGAGTGACCGAGTGAGAGTGACACAGAGTGACGATGTTAGATTGACACAGAGTGACGGTGTGAGAGTGACTCAGAGTGACCGAGTGAGTGTGACACAGAGTGACGGCGCGAGAGTAACACAGAGTGACGGCGTGAGACTGACACAGTGTGACGGTGCGAGAGTGACACAGAGTGACGGTGTGAGAGTGGCACAGAGTGAAACTGTGAGAGTGACACAGAGTAACGGCGTGAGAGTGACACAGAGTGACGGTGTGAGAGTGACACAGAGTGACCGAGTGAGAGTGACACAGAGTGACGGTGTGAGAGTGACACAGAGTGACACAGAGTGACCGAGTGAGAGTGACACAGAGTGACGGTGTGAGAGTGACACAGAGTGACGGTGTGAAAATGACACAGAGTGGCCGAGTGAGAGTGACACAGAGTGACGGTGTTAGATTGACACAGAGTGACCGAGTGAGAGTGACACAGAGTGACGGTGTGAGAGTGACACAGAGTGACCGAGTGAGAGTGACACAGAGTGACGGTGTGAGAGTGACACAGAGTGACACAGAGTGACCGAGTGAGAGTGACACAGAGTGACGGTGTGAGAGTGACACAGAGTGACGGTGTGAAAATGACACAGAGTGGCCGAGTGAGAGTGACACAGAGTGACGGTGTTAGATTGACACAGAGTGACCGAGTGAGAGTGACACAGAGTGACGGAGCGAGAGTGACACAGAGTGACGGTGTGAGAGTGACACAGAGTGACCGAGTGAGAGTGACACAGAGTGACGGTGTGAGAGTGACACAGCGTGACAGTGTGAGAGTGACACAGAGTGATGGTGTGAGAGTGACACAGCATGACGGTGTGAGAGTGACACAGAGTGACGGTGTGAAAATGACACAGAGTGACCGAGTGAGAGTGACACAGAGTGACGGTGTGAGAGTGACACAGAGTGACGGTGTGAGAGTGACACAGCGTGACGGTGTGAGAGTGACAAAGAGTGACACAGAATGACGGTGTGAGAGTGGCACAGAGTGCAAATGTGAGAGTGACACAGAGTGACGGTGTGAGCGTGACACAGAGTGACGGTGTGAGAGTGACACAGAGTGACACAGAGTGACAGTGTGAGAGAGACACAGAGTGACGGTGTGAGAGTGACACAGAGTGACAGTGTGAGAGAGACACAGAGTGACGGTGTGAGAGTGACACAGAGTGACGGTGTGAGAGTGACACAGAGTGATGGTGTGAGAGTGACACAGAGTGACGGTGTGAGAGTGACACAGAGTGACCGAGTGAGAGTGACACAGATTGACGGTGTGAGAGTGACACAGAGTGACGGTGTGAGATTGACACAGAGTGACGGTGTGAGAGTGATACAGAATGACTGTGTGAGAGTGAGACAGTGTGACGGTGAGAGAGTGACACAGAGTGACGGTGTGAGAGTGACACAGAGTGACGGTGTGAGAGTGTCACAGAGTGACCGAGTGAGAGTGACACAAAGCGACGGTGTGAGAGTGAGACGGTGAGAGAGTGACACAGAGTGACAGTGTGAGAGTGACACAGAGTGACACAGAGTGACACAGAGTGACACAGAGTGACGGTGTGAGAGTGACACAGAGTGACACAGAGTGACACAGAGTGACATTGCGAGAGTGACACAGAGTGACGGTGTGAGAGTGACACAGAGTGACGGTGAGAGAGTGACACAGAGTGACGGTGTGAGAGTGACACAGAGTGACGGTGTGAGAGTGTCACAGAGTGACCGAGTGAGAGTGACACAGAGTGACGGTGTGAGAGTGACACAGAGTGACGGTGTGAGAGTGACACAGAGTGACAGTGTGAGAGTGACACAGAGTGACAGTGTGAGAGTGACACAGAGTGACAGTGTGAGAGTGACACAGAGTGACGGTGTGAGAGTGACACAGAGTGACGGTGTGAGAGTGACACAGAGTGACGGTGTGAAAATGACACAGAGTGACCGAGTGAGAGTGACACAGAGTGACGGTGTTAGATTGACACAGAGTGACCGAGTGAGAGTGACACAGAGTGGCGGTGTGAGAGTGACACAGCGTGACAGTGTGAGAGTGACACAGAGTGACGGTGTGAGAGTGACACAGAGTGACGGTGTGAAAATGACAGAGTGACCGAGTGAGAGTGACACAGAGTGACGGTGTGAGAGTGACACAGAGTGACGGTGTGAGAGTGACACAGAGTGACACAGCATGACGGTGTGAGAGTGACACAGAGTGACGCAGCATGACGGTGTGGGAGTGACACAGAGTGACGGTGTGAAAATGACACAGTGACCGAGTGAGAGTGACACACAGTGACGGTGTTGGATTGACACAGAGTGACCGAGTGAGAGTGACACAGAGTGACGGTGTGAGAGTGACACAGAGTGACGGTGTGAGAGTGACACAGAGTGACCGAGTGAGAGTGACACAGAGTGACGGTGTGAGAGTGACACATAGTAACGGTGTTAGATTGACACAGAGTGACGGTGTGAGAGTGACACAGAGTGACGGTGTGAGAGTGACACATAGTAACGGTGTTAGATTGACACAGAGTGACCGAGTGAGAGTGACACAGAGTGGCGGTGTGAGAGTGACACAGCGTGACAGTGTGAGAGTGACACAGAGTGACGGTGTGAGAGTGACACAGAGTGACGGTGTGAAAATGACAGAGTGACCGAGTGAGAGTGACACAGAGTGACCGAGTGATAGTGACACAGAGTGACACAGAGTGACGGTGTGAGAGTGACACAGAGTGACACAGAGTGACGGTGTGAGAGTGACACAGAGTGACGGTGTTAGAGTGACACAGAGTGACGGTATGAGAGTGACACAGAGTGACACAGAGTGACGGTGTGAGAGTGACACAGAGTGACGGTGTGAGAGTGACACAGAGTGACGGTGTGAGAGTGACACAGAGTGACGGTGTGAGAGTGACACAGAGTGACCGAGTGAGAGTGACACAGAGTGACGGTGTGAGTGTGACACAGAGTGACAGTGTGAGAGTGACACAGAGTGACAGTGTGAGAGTGACACAGCGTGACAGTGTGAGAGTGACACAGAGTGATGGTGTGAGAGTGACACAGAGTGACGGTGTGAAAATGACACAGAGTGACCGAGTGAGAGTGACACAGAGTGACGGAGCGAGAGTGACACAGAGTGACGGTGTGAAAGTGACACAGAGTGACCGAGTGAGAGTGACACAGAGTGACGGTGTGAGAGTGACACAGAGTGACCGAGTGAGAGTGACACAGAGTGACGGTGTGAGAGTGACACAGCGTGACGGTGTGAGAGTGACACAGAGTGACGGTGTGAAAATGACACAGAGTGACCGAGTGAGAGTGACACAGAGTGACAGTGAGAGAGTGACACAGAGTGACGGTGTGAGAGTGGCACAGTGACGGTGTGAGAGTGACACAGTGACACAGAGTGACGGTGTGAGAGTGACACAGAGTGACACAGAGTGACAGTGTGAGAGTGACACAGAGTGACACAGAGTGACGGTGTTAGAGTGACACAGAGTGACACAGAGTGACGGTGTGAGAGTGACACAGAGTGACGGTGTGAGAGTGACACAGAGTGACACAGAGTGACGGTATGAGAGTGACACAGAGTGACACAGAGTGACGGTGTGAGAGTGACACAGAGTGACGGTGTGAGAGTGACACAGAGTGACCGAGTGAGAGTGACACAGAGTGACGGTGTGAGAGTGACACAGAGTGACAGTGTGAGAGTGACACAGAGTGACAGTGTGAGAGTGACACAGAGTGACGGTGTGAGAGTGACACAGAGTGACGGTGTGAAAATGACACAGAGTGACCGAGTGAGAGTGACACAGAGTGACGGAGCGAGAGTGACACAGAGTGACGGTGTGAGAGTGACACAGCGTGACGGTGTGAGAGTGACACAGAGTGACGGTGTGAGAGTGACACAGAGTGACGGTGTGAAAGTGACACAGAGTGACCGAGTGAGAGTGACACAGAGTGACGGTGTGAGAGTGACACAGAGTGACCGAGTGAGAGTGACACAGAGTGACGGTGTGAGAGTGACACAGCGTGACGGTGTGAGAGTGACACAGAGTGACGGTGTGAGAGTGACACAGAGTGACCGAGTGAGAGTGACACAGAGTGACACAGAGTGACGGTGTGAGAGTGGCACAGAGTGCAAATGTGAGAGTGACACAGATGACGGTGTGAGAGTGACACAGAGTGACACAGAGTGACAATGTGAGAGTGACACAGAGTGACGGTGTGAGAGTGACACAGAGTGACACAGAGTGACGGTGTGAGAGTGACACAGAGTGACAGTGTGAGAGAGACACAGTGTGACGGTGTGAGAGTGACACAGAGTGACGGTGTGAGAGTGACACAGAGTGACGGTGTGAGAGTGACACAGAGTGACGGTGTGAGAGTGACACAGAGTGACACAGAGTGATGGTATGAGAGTGACACAGAGTGACGGTGTGAGAGTGACACAGAGTGACGGTGTGAGAGTGACACAGAGTGACACAGAGTGACGGTGTGAGAGTGACACAGAGTGACAGTGTGAGAGAGACACAGAGTGACGGTGTGAGAGTGACACAGTGTGACGGTGCGAGAGTGACACAGAGTGACGGTGTGAGAGTGGCACAGAGTGAAACTGTGAGAGTGACACAGAGTGACGGTGTGAGAGTGACACAGAGTGACGGTGCGAGAGTGACACAGAGTGACCGAGTGAGAGTGACACAGCATGACGGTGTGAGAGTGACACAGCGTGACAGTGTGAGAGTGACACAGAGTGACGGTGTGAAAATGACAGAGTGACGGTGTGAGAGTGACACAGAGTGACGGTGTGAAAATGACAGAGTGACGGAGTGAGAGTGACACAGAGTGACACAGAGTGACGGTGTGAGAGTGACACAGAGTGACGGTGTGAGAGTGACACAGAGTGACCGAGTGAGAGTGACACAGAGTGACCGAGTGAGAGTGACACAGAGTGACGGTGTGAGAGTGACACAGAGTGACACAGAGTGACGGTGTGAGAGTGACACAGAGTGACCGAGTGAGAGTGACACAGAGTGACGGTGTGAGAGTGACACAGAGTGACAGTGTGAGAGTGACACAGAGTGACGGTGTGAGATTGACACAGAGTGACGGTGTGAGAGTGATACAGAATGACTGTGTGAGAGTGAGACAGTGTGACGGTGAGAGAGTGACACAGAGTGACGGTGTGAGAGTGACACAGAGTGACGGTGTGAGAGTGTCACAGAGTGACCGAGTGAGAGTGACACAGAGTGACGGTGTGAGAGTGACACAGAGTGACCGAGTGAGAGTGACACAGAGTGACGGTGTGAGAGTGACACAGAGTGACAGTGTGAGAGTGACACAGCGTGACAGTGTGAGAGTGACACAGAGTGACGGTGTGAGAGTGACACAGAGTGACGGTGTGAAAATGACACAGAGTGACGGTGTTAGATTGACACAGAGTGACCGAGTGAGAGTGACACAGAGTGACGGTGTGAGAGTGATACAGAGTGACGGTGTAAGAGTGACACAGCGTGACGGTGTGAGAGTGACACAGAGTGACGGTGTGAGAGTGACACAGAGTGACACAGCATGACGGTGTGAGAGTGACACAGAGTGACACAGCATGACGGTGTGGGAGTGACACAGAGTGACGGTGTGAAAATGACACAGAGTTACCGAGTGAGAGTGACACAGAGTGACGGTGTTAGATTGACACAGAGTGACCGAGTGAGAGTGACACAGAGTGACACAGAGTGACAGGGTGAGAGTGACACAGAGTTACGGTGTGAAGGTGACACAGAGTGACCGTGTTAGATTGACACAGAGTGACGGTGTGAGAGTGACACAGAGTGACGGTGTTAGATTGACACAGAGTGACCGAGTGAGAGTGACACAGAGTGACGATGTTAGATTGACACAGAGTGACGGTGTGAGAGTGACTCAGAGTGACCGAGTGAGTGTGACACAGAGTGACGGCGCGAGAGTGACACAGAGTGACGGCGTGAGAGTGACACAATGTGACGGTGCGAGAGTGACACAGAGTGACGGTGTGAGAGTGGCACAGAGTGAAACTGTGAGAGTGACACAGAGTGACGGTGTGAGAGTGACACAGAGTGAAACTGTGAGAGTGACACAGAGTGACGGTGTGAGAGTGACACAGAGTGACTGAGTGAGAGTGACACAGAGTGACACAGAGTGACGGTGTGAGAGTGACACAGAGTGACGGTGTGAAAATGACAGAGTGACCGAGTGAGAGTGACACAGAGTGACGGTGTTAGATTGACACACAGTGACCGAGTGAGAGTGACACAGAGTGACACAGAGTGACGGTGTGAGAGTGACACAGAGTGACACAGTGTGACGGTGTGAGAGTGACACAGAGTGACACAGAGTGACGGTGTGAGAGTGACACAGAGTGACGGTGTGAGAGTGACACAGAGTGACGGTGTGAGAGTGACACAGAGTGACACAGAGTGACGGTGTGAGAGTGACACAGAGTGACCGAGTGAGAGTGACACAGAGTGACGGTGTGAGAGTGACACAGAGTGACACAGAGTGACGGTGCGAGAGTGACACAGAGTGATGGTGTGAGAGTGACACAGAGTGACGGTGTGAAAATGACACAGAGTGACCGAGTGAGAGTGACACAGAGTGACGGTGTTAGATTGACACAGAGTGACCGAGTGAGAGTGACACAGAGTGACGGTGTGAAAGTGACACAGAGTGACGGTGTGAAAGTGACACAGAGTGACGGTGTGAAAGTGACACAGAGTGACCGAGTGAGAGTGACACAGAGTGACGGTGTGAGAGTGACACAGAGTGACCGAGTGAGAGTGACACAGAGTGACGGAGCGAGAGTGACACAGAGTGACGGTGTGAAAGTGACACAGAGTGACCGAGTGAGAGTGACACAGAGTGACGGTGTGAGAGTGACACAGCGTGACGGTGTGAGAGTGACACAGAGTGACGGTGTGAAAATGACACAGAGTGACCGAGTGAGAGTGATACAGAGTGACGGTGTGAGAGTGACACAGAGTGACGGTGTGAGAGTGACACAGAGTGACGGTGTGAGAGTGACACAGAGTGACGGTGTGAGAGTGACACAGAGTGACGGTGTGAGAGTGACACAGAGTGACAGTGTGAGAGTGACACAGAGTGACGGCGCAAGAGTGACACAGAGTGACGGTGTGAGAGTGACACAGAGTGTCACAGAGTGATACAGAGTGACTGTGTGAGAGTGACACAGAGTGACGGTGTGAGAGTGACACAGATTGATCGAGTGAGAGTGACACAGAGTGACACAGAGTGACACAGAGTGACGGTATGAAAGTGACACAGAGTGACGGTGTGAGAGAGACACAGAGTGACGGTGTGAGAGTGACACAGAGTGACCGAGTGAGAGTGACACAGAGTGACACAGAGTGACACAGAGTGACGGTATGAAAGTGACACAGAGTGACGGTGTGAGAGAGACACAGAGTGACGGTGTGAGAGTGTCACAGAGTGACGGTGTGAGAGTGTCACAGAGTGACCGAGTGAGAGTGACACAGAGTGACCGACTGAGAGTGACACAGAGTGACACAGAGTGATACAGAGTGACACAGAGTGACGGTGAGAGAGTGACACAGAGTGACGGTGTGAGAGTGACACAGAGTGACCGACTGAGAGTGACACAGAGTGACGGTGTGAGAGTGACACAGAGTGACGGTGCGAGAGTGACACAGAGTGACGGTGTGAGAGTGATACAGAATGACTGTGTGAGAGTGAGACAGTGTGACGGTGAGAGAGTGACACAGAGTGACGGTGTGAGAGTGACACAGAGTGACCGAGTGAGAGTGACACAGAGTTACCGAGTGAGAGTGACACAGAGTGACCGAGTGAGAGTGACACAGAGTGACGGTGTGAGAGTGACACAGAGTGACCGAGTGAGAGTGACACAGAGTGATGGTGTGAGAGTGACACAGAGTGACGGTGTGAGAGTGATACAGAATGACTGTGTGAGAGTGAGACAGTGTGACGGTGAGAGAGTGACACAGAGTGACCGAGTGAGAGTGACACAGAGTGACGGTGTGAGAGTGACACAGAGTGGCACAGAGTGACGGTGTGAGAGTGACACAGAGTGACCGAGAGTGACACAGAGTGACCGTGTGAGAGTGACACAGAGTGACCGTGTGAGAGTGACACAGAGTGACGGCGCGAGAGTGACACAGAGTGACGGTGCGAGAGTGACATAGAGTGACGGTGTGAGAGTGACACAGAGTGACCGAGTGAGAGTGACACAGAGTGACGGTGTGAGAGTGACACAGAGTGACCGAGTGAGAGTGACACAGAGTGACGGCGCGAGAGTGACACAGAGTGACGGCGCGAGAGTGACACAGAGTGACGGTGTGAGAGTGAAACAGGGTGACGGTGTGAGAGTGACACAGAGTGACGGTGTGAGAGTGATACAGAGTGACGCAGAGTGACGGTGTTAGATTGACACAGAGTGACGGTGTGAGAGTGACACAGAGTGACCGAGTGAGTGTGACACAGTGACGGCGCGAGAGTGACACAGGGTGACGGTGTGAGAGTGACACAGAGTGACCGAGTGAGTGTGACACAGTGACGGCGCGAGAGTGACACAGGGTGACGGTGTGAGAGTGGCACAGAGTGAAACTGTGAGAGTGACAGAGTGACGGTGTGAGAGTGACACAGCGTAACGGGGTGAGAGTGACACAGAGTGACGGTGTGAGAGTGACACAGAGTGACTGTGCGAGAGTGACATAGAGTGACACAGAGTGACGGTGTGAGAGTGACACAGAGTGACGGTGTGAGAGTGACACAGAGTGACACAGAGTGACGGTGCGAGAGTGACACAGAGTGACAGTGTGAAAGTGACACAGAGTGACGGTGTGAGAGTGACACAGAGTGACACAGAGTGACGGTGCGAGAGTGACACAGAGTGACGGTGCGAGAGTGACACAGAGTGACGGTGTGAGAGTTACACAGAGTGACGGTGCGAGAGTGACAAAGAGTGACGGTGTGAGAGTGACACAGAGTGACACAGAGTGACGGTGAGACTGACACAGAGTGACGGTGTGAAAGTGACACAGAGTGACGGTGTGAGAGTGACAGAGTGACGGTGTGAGAGTGACAGAGTGACGGTTTGAGAGTGACACAGAGTTACGGTGTGAGAGTGAGACAGAGTGACGGTGTGAGTGTGACACAGAGTGACGGTGTGAGAGTGACACAGAGTGACGGTGTGAAAGTGACACAGAGTGACACAGAGTGACGGTGTGAGAGTGACACAGAGTGACGGTGCGAGAGTGACACAGAGTGACATTGCGAGAGTGACACAGAGTGACGGTGCGAGAGTGATACGGAATGACAGTGTGAGAGTGACACAGAGTGACGGTGTGAAAGTGACACAGAGTGACGGTGTGAGAGTGACACAGAGTGACGGTGTGAGAGTGACACAGTGACGGTGTGAGAGTGACAGAGTGGGAGTGACACAGAGTGACACAGAGTGACGGTGTGAGAGTGACACAGTGACGGTGTGAGAGTGACACAGAGTGACGGTGTGAGAGTGACACAGAGTGACCGTGTGAGAGTGACACAGAGTGACCGTGTGAGAGTGACACAGAGTGACGGTGCGAGAGTGAATGCGTGAGTATGACATTAGAAGTGAATGTGGCATTATAAGTGTCAGCTTTGTGGAACTGGCTGTGTCAGTGTTACTGTGACAGTGTTACTGTATAGCGCTATGAGTGTGACGACATGAGTGCGATATCTGTATGTAAGACTGATCTGCCTTCTTTGCTTTATGTTGCTCTCTCAGATATCGATGAGTGCATTAATGCCACGATTTGTGGGCCGAATGCGTACTGTCAGAATGTGGCTGGGTCCTATCGGTGTCTCTGTGACCAAGGTTATCAGATGATGTCCGATGGCTCACGATGTGTGGGTAAGTGACAGGGGATTCAGTCCATTGACAGCAAACAGGAGTGTCTAAGGGTCTTCAACAGTGTCTGACAGTGACAGGCTGTGTGTGGGTGATGGGCTGTGTGTGGGTGATGGGCAGTGTGTGGGTGATGGGTAGTGTGTGGTGGGTGATGGGCAGTGTGTGGTGGGTGATGGGCAGTGTGTGGCTGATGGGCAGTGTGTGTGTGATGGGCAGAGTGTGGGTGACGGGCAGTGTGTGGTGGGTGACGGGCAGTGTGTGGGTGACGGGCAGTGTGTGGGTGACGGGCAGTGTGTGGGTGATGGGCAGTGTGTGGTGGGTGATGGGCAGTGTGTGGGTGATGGGCAGTGTGTGGGTGATGGGCAGTGTGTGTGTGATGGGCAGTGTGTGTGTGATGGGCAGTGTGTGTGTGATGGGCAGTGTGTGGGTGATGGGCAGTGTGTGGGTGATGGGCAGTGTGTGGGGGATGGGCAGTGTGTGGTGGGTGATGGGCAGTGTGTGGGTGATGGGCAGTGTGTGGTGGGTGATGGGCAGTGTGTGGGTGATGGGCAGTGTGTGGTGGGTGAGGGCAGTGTGTGGGTGATGGGCAGTGTGTGGGTGATGGGCAGTGTGTGTGTGATGGGCAGTGTGTGGGTGATGGGCAGTGTGTGGGTGATGGGCAGTGGGTGTGTGATGGGCAGTGTGTGGGTGATGGGCAGTGTGTGGTGGGTGATGGGCAGTGTGTGGGTAATGGGCAGTGTGTGGGTGACGGGCAGTGTGTGGGTGACGGGCAGTGTGTGGTGGGTGATGGGCAGTGTGTGGGTGTTGGGCAGTGTGTGGGTGATGGGCAGTGTGTGGGTGATGGGCAGTGTGTGGTGGGTGACGGGCAGTTTGTGGTGGGTGATGGGCAGTGTGTGGGTGATGGGCAGTGTGTGGTGGGTGATGGGCAGTGTGTGGTGGGTGATGGGCAGTGTGTGGGTGACGGGCAGTGTGTGTGGGTGATGGGCAGTGTGTGTGGGTGATGGGCAGTGTGTGGGTGATGGGCAGTGTGTGGGTGATGGGCAGTGTGTGGTGGGTGATGGGCAGTGTGTGGTGGGTGATGGGCAATGTGTGGGTGATGGGCAGTGTGTGTGGGTGATGGGCAGTGTGTGGGTGATGGGCAGTGTGTGTGTGATGGGCAGTGTGGTGGGTGATGGGCAGTGTGTGGGTGACGGGCAGTGTGTGGGTGACGGGCAGTGTGTGGGTGATGGGCAGTGTGGGTGGGTGATGGACAGTGTGTGTGGGTGATGGGCAGTGTGTGGTGGGTGATGGGCAGTGTGTGGGTGATGGGCAGTGTGTGGTGGGTGATGAGCAGTGTGTGGTGGGTGATGGGCAGTGTGTGGGTGATGGGCAGTGTGTGGGTGATGGGCAGTGTGTGGGTGATGGGCAGTGTGTGGGTGATTGGCAGTGTGTGATGGGCAGTGTGTGGGTGATGGGCAGTGTGTGGGTGATGGGCAGTGTGTGGTGGGTGACGGGCAGTGTGTGGGTGATGGGCAGTGTGTATGTAATGGGCAGTGTGTGGGTGATGGGCAGTGTGTGGTGGGTGATGGGCAGTGTGGTGGGTGATGGGCAGTGTGTGGGTGATGGGCAGTGTGTGTGTAATGGGCAGTGTTTGGGTGACGGGCAGTGTGTGGTGGGTGATGGGCAGTGTGTGTGTGTGATGGGCAGTGTGTGTGTGATGGGCAGTGTGTGGGTGATGGGCAGTGTGGTGGGTGATGGGCAGTGTGTGGGTGATGGGCAGTGTGGTGGGTGATGGGCAGTGTGTGGTGTGTGACGGGCAGTGTGTGTGTGATGGGCAGTGTGTGGTGGGTGATGGGCAGTGTGTGGGTGATGGGCAGTGTGTGGGTGATGGGCAGTGTGTGGGTGACGGGCAGTGTGTGGTGGGTGATGGGCAGTGTGTGGGTGATGGGCAGTGTGTGGGTGACGTGCAGTGTGTGGTGGGTGATGGGCAGTGTGTGGGTGATGGGCAGTGTGTGGGTGACGGACAGTGTGTGGGTGACGGGCAGTGTGTGGGTGACGGGCAGTGTGTGGTGGGTGATGGGCAGTGTGTGGTGGGTGATGGGCAGTGTGTGGGTGACGGGCAGTGTGTGGGTGACGGGCAGTGTGGTGGGTGATGGGCAGTGTGTGTGGGTGATGGGCAGTGTGTGGGTGATGGGCAGTGTGTGGGTGATGGGCAGTGTGTGGGTGATGGGCAGTGTGTGTGTGATGGGCAGTGTGTGGGTGATGGGCAGTGTGTGGGTGATGGGCAGTGTGTGGGTGACGAGCAGTGTGTGTGTGACGGGCAGTGTGTGGGTGATGGGCAGTGTGTGGTGGGAGATGGGCAGTGTGTGGGTGATGGGCAGTGTGTGTGTGATGGGCAGTGTGGTGGGTGATGGGCAGTGTGTGGGTGATGGGCAGTGTGCGGGTGATGGACAGTGTGTGGGTGATGGGCAGTGTGTGGGGGATGGGCAGTGTGTGGGTGATGGGCAGTGTGTGGGTGACGGGCAGTGTGTGGTGGGTGATGCGTAGTGTGTGGCTGATGGGCAGTGTATGGGTGATGGGCAGTGTGTGGGTGATGGGCAGTGTGTGGGTGATGGGCAGTGTGTGGGTGATGGGCAGTGTGTGGGTGATGGGCAGTGTGTGGTGGGTGATGGGCAGTGTGTGTGTGATGGGCAGTGTGTGGGTGATGGGCAGTGTGTGGGTGACGGGCAGTGTGTGGTGGGTGATGGGCAGTGAGTGGGTGATGGGCAGTGTGTGGGTGATGGGCAGTGTGTGGGTGACAGGCAGTGTGTGGGTGACGGGCAGTGCGTGGTGGGTGACGGGCAGTGTGTGGTGGGTGATGGGCAGTGTGTGGGTAATGGGCAGTGTGTGATGGGTGATGGGCAGTGTGTGGGTGACGGGCAGTGTGTGGTGGGTGATGGGCAGTGAGTGGGTGATGGGCAGTGTGTGGGTGATGGGCAGTGTGTGGTGGGTGATGGGCAGTGTGTGGGTGATGGGCAGTGTGTGGGTGATGGGCAGTGTGTGTGTGATGGGCAGTGTGTGGGTGATGGGCAGTGTGTGGGTGATGGGCAGTGTGTGGGTGACGAGCAGTGTGTGTGTGACGGGCAGTGTGTGGGTGATGGGCAGTGTGTGGTGGGAGATGGGCAGTGTGTGGGTGATGGGCAGTGTGTGTGTGATGGGCAGTGTGGTGGGTGATGGGCAGTGTGTGGGTGATGGGCAGTGTGTGGGTGATGGGCAGTGTGCGGGTGATGGACAGTGTGTGGGTGATGGGCAGTGTGTGGGTGATGGGCAGTGTGTGGGGGATGGGCAGTGTGTGGGTGATGGGCAGTGTGTGGGTGACGGGCAGTGTGTGGTGGGTGATGCGTAGTGTGTGGGTGATGGGCAGTGTATGGGTGATGGGCAGTGTGTGGGTGATGGGCAGTGTGTGGGTGATGGGCAGTGTGTGGGTGATGGGCAGTGTGTGGTGGGTGATGGGCAGTGTGTGTGATGGGCAGTGTGTGGGTGATGGGCAGTGTGTGGGTGACGGGCAGTGTGTGGTGGGTGATGGGCAGTGAGTGGGTGATGGGCAGTGTGTGGGTGATGGGCAGTGTGTGGTGGGTGATGGGCAGTGTGTGGGTGACAGGCAGTGTGTGGGTGACGGGCAGTGCGTGGTGGGTGACGGGCAGTGTGTGGTGGGTGATGGGCAGTGTGTGGGTAATGGGCAGTGTGTGATGGGTGATGGGCAGTGTGTGGGTGACGGGCAGTGTGTGGTGGGTGATGGGCAGTGAGTGGGTGATGGGCAGTGTGTGGTGGGTGATGGGCAGTGTGTGGGTGACAGGCAGTGTGTGGGTGACGGGCAGTGCGTGGTGGGTGACGGGCAGTGTGTGGTGGGTGATGGGCAGTGTGTGGGTAATGGGCAGTGTGTGATGGGTGATGGGCAGTGTGTGTGTGATGGGCAGTGTGTGGGTGATGGGCAGTGTGTGGGTGACGGGCAGTGTGTGGGTGACGGGCAGTGTATGGGTGACGGGCAGTGTGTAGGTGACGGGCAGTGTGTGGGTGACGGGCAGTGTGTGGGTGACGGGCAGTGTGTGGGTGACGGGCAGTGTGTGTGGGTGATGGGCAGTGTGTGGGTGATGGGCAGTGTGTGTGGGTGATGGGCAGTGTGTGGGTGATGTGCAGTGTGTGTGGGTGATGGGCAGTGTGTGGGTGACGGGTAGTGTGTGGGTGATGGGCAGTGTGTGGGTGATGGGCAGTGTGTGGGTGATGGGCAGTGTGTGGGTGACGGGCAGTGTGTGGGTGATGGGCAGTGTGTGGGTGATGGGCAGTGTGTGGGTGTTGGGCAGTGTGTGGGTGTTGGGCAATGTGTGGGTGATGGGCAGTGTGTGGGTGTTGGGCAATGTGTGGGTGATGGGCAGTGTGTGGGTGACGGGCAGTGTGTGGGTGACGGGCAGTGTGTGGTGGGTGATGGGCAGTGTGTGGGTGATGGGCAGTGTGTGGGTGATGGGCAGTGTGTGGGTGATGGGCAGTGTGTGGGTGATGGGCAGTGTGTGGTGGGTGATGGGCAGTGTGTGGGTGATGGGCAGTGTGTGGGTGATGGGCAGTGTGTGTGATGGGCAGTGTGTGGTGGGTGATGGGCAGTGTGTGGGTGATGGGCAGTGTGTGGGTGATGGGCAGTGTGTGGGTGATGGGCAGTGTGTGATGGGCAGTGTGTGGGTGATGGGCAGTGTGTGGTGGGTGATGGGCAGTGTGTGGGTGATGGGCAGTGTGTGGTGGGTGATGGGCAGTGTGTGGGTGACGGGCAGTGTGTGGGTGACGGGCAGTGTGTGGTGGGTGACGGGCAGTGAGTGGGTGATGTGCAGTATGTGGGTGATGGGCAGTGTGTGATGGGTGATGGGCAGTGTGTGGTGGGTGATGGGCAGTGTGTGGGTGATGGGCAGTGTGTGGGTGATGGGCAGTGTGTGTGTAATGGGCAGTGTTTGGGTGACGGGCAGTGTGTGTGTGTGATGGGCAGTGTGTGTGTGATGGGCAGTGTGTGGGTGATGGGCAGTGTGGTGGGTGATGGGCAGTGTGTGGGTGATGGGCAGTGTGGTGGGTGACGGGCAGTGTGTGGTGGGTGATGGGCAGTGTGTGGGTGATGGGCAGTGTGTGGGTGACGGACAGTGTGTGGGTGACGGGCAGTGTGTGGTGGGTGATGGGCAGTGTGTGGGTGACGGGCAGTGTGTGGGTGACGGGCAGTGTGTGGGTGACGGGCAGTGTGGTGGGTGATGGGCAGTGTGTGTGTGATGGGCAGTGTGTGATGGGCAGTGTGTGGGTGATGGGCAGTGTGTGGGTGATGGGCAGTGTGTGTGTGATGGGCAGTGTGTGTGTGGTGGGCAGTGTGTGGTGGGTGATGGGCAGTGTGTGGGTGATGGGCAGTGTGTGGGTGACGGGCAGTGTGTGGGTGATGGGCAGTGTGTGGTGGGAGATGGGCAGTGTGTGGGTGATGGGCAGTGTGTGTGTGATGGGCAGTGTGGTGGGTGATGGGCAGTGTGTGGGTGATGGGCAGTGTGCGGGTGATGGACAGTGTGTGGGTGATGGGCAGTGTGTGGGTGATGGGCAGTGTGTGGGTGATGGGCAGTGTGTGGGTGATGGGCAGTGTGTGGGTGATGGGCAGTATGTGGGTGACGGGCAGTGTGTGGTGGGTGATGGGCAGTGTGTGGGTGATGGGCAGTGTGTGGGTGATGGGCAGTGTGTGGTGGGTGATGGGCAGTGTGTGTGTGATGGGCAGTGTGTGTGTGATGGGCAGTGTGTGGGTGATGGGCAGTGTGTGCGTGACGGGCGGTGTGTGGTGGGTGATGGGCAGTGAGTCGGGGATGGGCAGTGTGTGGGTGATGGGCAGTGTGTGGTGGGTGATGGGCAGTGTGTGGTGGGTGATGGGCAGTGTGTGGGTGACAGGCAGTGTGTGGGTGACGGGCAGTGCGTGGTGGGTGATGGGCAGTGTGTGTGTGATGGGCAGTGTGTGGTGGGTGATGGGCAGTGTGTGGGTGATGGGCAGTGTGTGGGTAATGGGCAGTGTGTGATGGGTGATGGGCAGTGTGTGGGTGATGGGCAGTGTGTGTGTGATGGGCAGTGTGTGGGTGATGGGCAGTGCGTGGGTGATGGGCAGTGTGTGGGTGACGGGCAGTGTATGGGTGACGGGCAGTGTGTAGGTGACGGGCAGTGTGTGGGTGACGGGCAGTGTGTGGGTGGCGGGCAGTGTGTGGGTGACGGGCAGTGTGTGGGTGACGGGCAGTGTGTGGGTGACGGGCAGTGCGTGTGGGTGACGGGCAGTGTGTGGGTGATGGGCAGTGTGTGGGTGACGGGGAGTGTGTGGGTGACGGGGAGTGTGTGGGTGATGGGCAGTGTGTGGGTGTTGGGCACTGTGTGGGTGTTGGGCAATGTGTGGGTGATGGGCAGTGTGTGGGTGTTGGGCAATGTGTGGGTGATGGGCAGTGTGTGGGTGACGGGCAGTGTGTGGGTGATGGGCAGTGTGTGGGTGATGGGCAGTGTGTGGGTGATGGGCAGTGTGTGGGTGATGGGCAGTGTGTGGTGGGTGATGGGCAGTGTGTGGGTGATGGGCAGTGTGTGGGTGATGGGCAGTGTGTGTGATGGGCAGTGTGTGGTGGGTGATGGGCAGTGTGTGGGTGATGGGCAGTGTGTGGGTGATGGGCAGTGTGTGGGTGATGGGCAGTGTGTGATGGGCAGTGTGTGGGTGATGGGCAGTGTGTGGTGGGTGATGGGCAGTGTGTGGGTGATGGGCAGTGTGTGGGTGACGGGCAGTGTGTGGGTGACGGGCAGTGTGTGGTGGGTGACGGGCAGTGAGTGGGTGATGTGCAGTATGTGGGTGATGGGCAGTGTGTGATGGGTGATGGGCAGTGTGTGGTGGGTGATGGGCAGTGTGTGGGTGATGGGCAGTGTGTGGGTGATGGGCAGTGTGTGGGTGATGGGCAGTATGTGTGTGATGGGCAGTGTGTGGTGGGTGATGGGCAGTGTGTGGGTGACGGGCAGTGTGTGGTGGGTGATGGGCAGTGTGTGGGTGATGGGCAGTGTGTGGGTGATGGGCAGTGTGTGGTGGGTGATGGGCAGTGTGTGGGTGATGGGCAGTGTGTGGGTGATGGGCAGTCTGTGGTGGGTGATGGGCAGTGTGTGGGTGATGGGCAGTGTGTGGGTGATGGGCAGTGTGTGGGTGATGGGCAGTGTGTGGTGGGTGATGGGCAGTGTGTGGGTGATGGGCAGTGTGGGTGATGGGCAGTGTGTGGGTGATGGGCAGTGTGTGGTGAGTGATGGGCAGTGTGTGGGTGATGGGCAGTGTGAGATGGGCAGTGTGTGATGGGCAGTGTGTGGTGGGTGATGGGCAGTGTGTGGTGGGTGATGGGCAGTGTGTGGGTGATGGGCAGTTTGTGGGTGACGGGCAGTGTGTAGGTGACGGGCAGTGTGGTGGGTGACGGGCAGTGTGTGGTTGACGGGCAGTTTGTGGGTGACGGGCAGTGTGTGTGTGATCCGCAGTGTGTGTTGACGGGCAGTGTGTGGCTGACGGGCAGTGTGTGGGTGACGGGCAGCGTGTGGGTGATGGGCAGTGTGTGGTGGGTGATGGGCAGTGTGTGGGTGATGTGCAGTGTGTGGGTGACGGGCAGTGTGTGGGTGATGGGCAGTGTGTGGGTGACGGGCAGTGTGTGGTGGGTGATGGGCAGTGTGTGATGGGCAGTGTGTCGGTGATGGGCAGTGTGTGGTGGGTGATGGGCAGTGTGTGGGTGATGGGGTGTGTGAGATGGGCAGTGTGGGTGATGGGCAGTGTGTGGGTGACGGCCAGTGTGTGTGTGATGGGAGTGTGTGGGTGATGGGCAGTGTGTGGGTGATGGGGTGTGGGTGATGGGCAGTGTGTGGGTGATGGGCAGTGTGTGGGTGAGGGCCAGTGTGTGTGTGATGGGCAGTGTGTGGGTGATGGGGTGTGTGAGATGGACAGTGTGTGGGTGATGGGCAGTGTGTGGGTGACGGCCAGTGTGTGTGTGATGGGCAGTGTGTGGGTGATGGGCAGTGTGTGGGTGACGGGCAGTGTGTGGTGGGTGATGGGCAGTGTGTGGGTGATAGGCAGTGTGTGGTGGGTGATGGGCAGTGTGTGGGTGATGGGCAGTGTGTGGGTGATAGGCAGTGTGTGGGTGATGGGCAGTGTGTGGTGGGTGATGGGCACAGTGTGGGTGATGGGCAGTGTGTGGGTGACGGGCAGTGTGTGGGTGACGGGCTGTGTGTGGGTGACGGGCAGTGTGTGGGTGACGGGCAGTGTGTGTGTGATGGGCAGTGTGTGGGTGATGGGCAGTGTGTGGGTGATGGGCAGTGTGTGATGGGCAGTGTTTGGGTGATGGGCAGTTTGTGGGTGATGGGCAGTGTGTGTGGGTGATGGGCAGTGTGTGGTGGGTGATGGGCAGTGTGTGGGTGATGGGCAGTGTGTGGTGGGTGATGGGCAGTGTGTGGGTGATGGGCAGTGTGTGGGTGATGGGCAGTGTGTGTGTGATGGGCAGTGTGTGGGTGATGGGCAGTGTGTGGGTGATGGGCAGTGTGTGGGTGATGGGCAGTGTGTGGGGCAGTGTGTGGGTGATGGGCAGTGTGTGATGGGCAGTGTGTGATGGGCAGTGTGTGATGGGCAGTGTGTGATGGGCAGTGTGTGGGTGATGGGCAGTGTGTGGGTGATGGGCAGTGTGTGATGGGCAGTGTGTGGGTGATGGGCAGTGTGTGTGTGTGATGGGCAGTGTGTGGGTGATGATGGGCAGTGTGTGGTGGGTGACGGGCAGTGTGTGGTTGTCGGGCACTGTGTGTGTGTCGGGCAGTGTGTGGGTGATGGGCTGTGTGTGGGTGATGGGCAGTGTGTGGGTGATGGGCAGTGTGTGGGTCATGGGCAGTGTGTGGGTGTTGGGCAGTGTGTGGGTGATGGGCAGTGTGTGGGTGATGGGCAGTGTGTGTGGGTGATGGGCAGTGTGTGGTGGGTGATGGGCAGTGTGTGGGTGATGGGCAGTGTGTGGTGGGTGATGGGCAGTGTGTGGGTGATGGGCAGTGTGTGGGTGATGGGCAGTGTGTGTGTGATGGGCAGTGTGTGGGTGATGGGCAGTGTGTGATGGGTGATGGGCAGTGTGTGGGGGATGGGCAGTGTGTGGGTGATGGGCAGTGCGTGGGTGATGGGCAGTGCGTGGGTGATGGGCAGTGTGTGGGTGATGGGCAGTGTGTGGGTGATGGGCAGTGTGTGGGGCAGTGTGTGGGTGATGGGCAGTGTGTGATGGGCAGTGTGTGATGGGCAGTGTGTGATGGGCAGTGTGTGATGGGCAGTGTGTGGGTGATGGGCAGTGTGTGATGGGTAGTGTGTGGGTGATGGGCAGTGTGTGGGTGATGGGCAGTGTGTGTGTGTGATGGGCAGTGTGTGGGTGATGATGGGCAGTGTGTGGTTGTCGGGCACTGTGTGTGTGTCGGGCAGTGTGTGGGTGATGGGCTGTGTGTGGGTGATGGGCAGTGTGTGGGTGATGGGCAGTGTGTGGGTGATGGGCAGTGTGTGGGTGTTGGGCAGTGTGTGGGTGATGGGCAGTGTGTGGGTGATGGGCAGTGTGTGTGGGTGATGGGCAGTGTGTGGGTGATGGGAAGTGTGTGTGGGTGATGGGCAGTGTGTGTGTGATGGGCAGTGTGTGGTGTGTGATGGGCAGTGTGTGGGTGATGGGCAGTGTGTGGGTGATGGGTAGTGTGTGGGTGATGGGCAGTGTGTGGTGTGTGATGGGCAGTGTGTGGGTGATGGGCAGTGTGTGGGTGACGGGCAGTGTGGTTTGTGATGGGCGTTGTGTGGGTGATGGGCAGTGTGGTGTGTGATGGGCAGTGTGTGGGTGATGGGCAGTGTGTGGGTGATGGGAAGTGTGTGGGTGATGGGCAGTGTGTGGGTGATGGGCAGTGTGTGGGTGATGGGCAGTGTGTGGGTGACGGGCAGTGTGGGTGACGGGCAGTGTGTGGGTGATGGGCAGTGTGTGTGTGATGGGCAGTGTGTGTTGGGTGATGGGCAGTGTGTGGTGGGTGATGGGCAGTGTGTGGTGGGTGATGGGCAGTGTGTGGGTGATGGGCAGTGTGTGGGTGATGGGCAGTGTGGTGTGTGATGGGCAGTGTGTGGGTGATGGGCAGTGTGTGGGTGATGGGCAGTGTGTGGGTGTTGGGCAGTGTGTGGGTGATGGGCAGTGTGTGGGTAATGGGCACTGTGTGGTGGGTAATGGGCAGTGTGTGTGTGATGGGCAGTGTGTGTGTGATGGGCAGTGTGTTGGTGATGGGCAGTGTGTGAGTGATGGGCAGTGTGTGGGTGATGGGCAGTGTGTGGGTGATGGGCAGTGTGTGGGTGATGGGCAGTGTGTGTGTGATGGGCAGTGTGTTGGTGATGGGCAGTGTGTGAGTGATGGGCAGTGTGTGGGTGATGGGCAGTGTGTGTGTGATGGGCAGTGTGTTGGTGATGGGCAGTGTGTTGGTGATGGGCAGTGTGTGGGTGATGGGCAGTGTGTGAGTGATGGGCAGTGTGTGGGTGTTGGGCAGTGTGTGTGTGATGGGCAGTGTGTGGGTGATGGGCAGTGTGTGGGTGATGGGCAGTGTGTTGGTGTTGGGCAGTGTGTGTGTGATGGGCAGTGTGTGGGTGATGGGCAGTGTGTGGGTGACGGGCAGCGTGTGGGTGATGGGCAGCGTGTGGGTGATGGGCAGCATGTGGGTGATGTGCAGTTCGTGGGTGATGGGCAGTTTGTGGGTGATGGGCAGTGTGTGGTGTGTGATGGGCATTGTGTTGGTGATGGGCAGTGTGTGAGTGATGGGCAGTGTGTGGGTGATGGGCAGTGTGTGGGTGATGGGCAGTGTGTGGGTGATGGGCAGTGTGTGGTGTGTGATGGGCAGTGTGTGGGTGATGGGCAGTGTGTGGTGGGTGATGGGCAGTGTGTGGGTGATGGGCAGTGTGTGGGTGATGGGCAGTGTGTGGTTGATGGGCAGTGTGTGGGTGACATGCAGTGTGTGGGTGACGGGCAGTGTGTGGGTGATGGGCAGTGTGTGGGTGATGGGCAGTGTGTGGGTGTTGGGCAGTGTGTGTGTGATGGGCAGTGTGTGTGTGATGGGCAGTGTGTGGGTGATGGGCAGTGTGTGGGTGATGGGCAGTGTGTGGGTGTTGGGCAATGTGTGGGTGATGGGCACTATGTGGTGTGTGATGGGCTGTCATTTTTAACGCCTCGATCAACTCTCCCCTTAACCTTCTCTGCTCTAAAGAGAACAATCCCAGCTTTTCCAGTCTCTCCATTGATGTTCCTCATCTCTGGATTCATTCCAGTAAATCCCCTTCGTGCTCTCTCCAAGGTTTTGTCATCTTTCCAAAGTGCGGTGCCCAAATTTAGAGATGCTGCAACTGAGACCTGACCATTGTTTTATAAAGACTTAACATCACTTACTGGTTTTTGAACTCTAATAATCAAGCCAAGGATATATTATGCTTTATTAACAGCCTTCTTAACTTGTCTTTCCCCGAAGGTCTCTCTGCACTCCCTTTAAAATTATACCTCCCCTCATTCTTCTCACTAAAATGTATCACTTCACACTTCTTTGCATCAAGTTTAATCTGCCACGAGTCTGCATGTTTTCCAGTCTCGGTGTGTTCCCCTGAAGTCTGTTACTATCCTCTTCACTGTTCACTACATTTCTGAGTTTCAAGTCATCTATAGATTTTGCAATGATGCCCTGTATCCAAATCCAGTACCTGTATCAACATTGGCTGAGCTGCAATCCCTGCCCAACATTCACCCACAAAGACTGACCACAGACCTTAGTACAGTGTGAAATGTTTTTATCTTTGAACCTCACACTATTTAAGGTCTGAGGATTGTTGAGCTGAAGTAAGTCGGAGATGTTTCCTAAGCGAAGGCCCAGAGAATGAAGAACAGGACACAATGGTGGGTGTCATGTGCTGGTCCGAATTCACCCAACTGGTAAAGCTTTCTCTCTCTTTGCAGATGTGAACGAGTGTGAGACTATTGAAGGTGTCTGTGGCTCAGCAGTCTGTGAGAATGTGGGTGGTTCATTTTTCTGTCTTTGCCCGAATGAAAATGAAGAGTTTGAACCAAGGACAGGACAGTGCAATCGACGAGCTGTCCACGGTATGTGTATTGGCTGCTGATTTCTCTCCTGTCCACTCTGTGTCTGTAAAGACCAGGGTAATCTTCCTCTCTGGAAAGCGATACTGAGGTGTATGTCCCAACTCACATCCACACGTTTGTGGCATCTTTTGTCAGATTCACTCAAGGCTGGTTTCTGAGAACGTTGTTGTAGTGGTTGCTCCTACACCCGAGAAAACTCCTCCGACCCGGGGCTAACAGATAAAGCCCAATTCTCCTGCTGTACATCACTGACCAGTGAGGCAGCTCCTGGTGAATTCAGATGGAGGGAGTAGGGCAATCGGAAAGAGAATCCTAGTATAATGTACGAGCATACAAATATACATACGAATTAGGAGCAGGAGGAGACCACTCAGCCCCTCGAGCCTGCGCTGCCATTCAATAAGATCATGGCTGTTTTGATTGTAACCTCTACCCCACGTTCCTGCCTACTCCTGATAACCCCTGAGCCCCTTGTTAATCAAGGATCTATCCAGCTCTGCCGTAAAAATATTCAAAGACTCTGCTTCCACTGCCTTTTGATGAAGAGAGTTCCAAAGACTCACAGCCCTCTGAGAGAAAACATTTCTCATCTCTGCCTTAAATGAGTGATCCCTTATTTTTAAACAGTGACCCCTAGTTCTAGATTCTCCCACAAGAGGAAACATTCTCTCCACATCCACCCTGTCAAGACCCTTCAGGATCTTAAAGGTTTCAATTAAATCGCCTCTTACTCTTCTAAACTCCAGTGAATACAAGCCTAACCTGTCCAGCCTTTCCTCATAAAACAACCCGCCCATTCCTGGTCTTAGTCTAGTAAACTTTCTCTGAACTGCTTCTAATGCATTTACATCCTTCCTTAAATAAGACCAATACTCCAGATGTGGTCTCACTAGTGCCCTGTACAACTGAAGCATAACCTCCCTTCTTTTGTCATCAATTCCCCTCAAAATAAACAATAACAGTCTATTTGCTTTCCTAATTACCTGCTGTACCTGCAACTGGCCTTTTGTGATTCATGCACTAGGACACCCAGATCCCTCTGAATCTCAGAGCTCTGCAATCTCTCACCGTTTAGATAATAAGCTTCTTTTATTCATCCTGCTAAAATGAACAATTTCACATTTGCCCACATTATTTCCCCATTTGCCAGGCCTTTGCTCACTCACTTAACCTATCTATGTCCCTTTGTAGCCGCCTTATGTCCTCCTCACCGTTTACTTTCCTACCTATCTTTGTGTTGTCAGCAAATTTAGCCACCATACCCTCAGTCCCTTCATCCAGTCATTTATATAAACTGTAAAAAGTTGAGGCCCCAGCACTGATCCCTGTGGCACACCACTCGTCACATCCTGCCAAGCAGAAAAAGACCCATTCATGCCAACTCTCTGCTTCCTGTTCGCCAGCCAATCTTCTATCCATGCCAATATGTTACCCTCTACACCACGAGCTTTTATTTTCTGCAATAGCCTTTGATGTGGCATTTTATCAAATGCCTTCTGGAAATCTAAGTACAGTAGATCCACCAGATCCCCTTTATCCACAGCACATGTGACTCCTACAAAGAATTCCAATAAATTGTTAAACATGATTTTCCTTTGATAAAACCATGTTGGCTCTGCCCGATTGTCTTGAAATTTTTTCTAAGTGCCCTGTATAACACCTTTAATAATTGTTTCTAACATTTTCCCCATGACAGATGTTAGGCTAACTGGCCTATAGTTCCCTGCTTTCTGTCTCGTTCCTTTTTTGAATAAAGGAGTTATATTTGCTATTTTCCAATCTAATGGAATCTTCCCCAAATCTAGAAAATTTTGGAAAATTAAAACCAATGCATCAACTATCTCACTAGCCACTTCCTTCAAGACCTTAGGGTGAAGTCCATCCGGACCTGAGGATTTGTCAGCACCACAGCCCCAAAAATGTTTACTCATACATTAAAGGTACAGAATGATATAAGCAAACATTCCATAGAAGATAAGTTCGAGGAGAGAGTACACCAGACATAAATAGTGTAAGAGCTGAGAATGGATTCTGGTGTTTTGCTCAATAATCTTTGGGCATCGAGGAGTGTCAATACAGAACTTTCTTTCAATGGAGAGATGCAAGGTTAAATGTAAGATTTAGAATAGAGGGGGCTGGAACCTCCTGACAGTTTGCATTTGCTTCAATTCACTTGCAGGATTTGTGACAGAGACAGAGATAACATGAACATTGAGGATTAAATTGGATGGGTGGATGATGAAAAAATGGATGAAAGGATAGAGAGCAGAGAGGGCTAATGTGATTAGACTTATTTGCTTGTGTGTAAGATAAATACCAATGTGTACAGGTTGGTCTGAATGGTCCTATTTCTGTGGGGATGTGTGTGTATGAATGGATAGGGCAGAGTTGGTGATAGGGACACTATCCGTGAAGTTAATGGATGAGTTGATTCTCTTTATCTTTTGATGCTCTTGCCTTTTTTCAGCACAACCAATGTTCCTGGGAGAATCCACAAGGGAGGAGAATGAGTGTTACTACAATCTAAATGATGTCCAGCTGTGTGAGAACATTCTGGCCCGGAATGTAACAAGGCAGGAATGCTGTTGTACTGTCGGGGAGGGCTGGGGAAGAGAGTGCAAAATCTACCAATGTCCTGTGTCTGGCTCAGGTAAGACCAGGTACACTAAACTAGAATTAACCCTTACAGTCACTTCCCAGCTCACAACAATTCAAACAGCCAGGCAGATAAAATCCATTCCATCTCCTCTTATCCTATAGCATCGACAGAGGGCACAAGTTCAACAGTAATAAAAAGTGAATTTATCAGAAAAGGTCAAGGTTAAGCTTTTTAGGCCCAGAGAGGCTGCAATAAGAGCTCTTACTGAGGCGTGTTAGATAGTTAAAGGTAACCAGAACATAAGAAACAAGAGCAGGAATAGACCATTCAGCCCCTCAAGCCTGCTCTGCCACCCAATACGATCATTAACTTTCTCCCACTATTTCATTTTCTCACCCAACCCCCATTTCCCTTGGTTCCCTGGGGGACCAAACATCTACCGATCTCAGTATCGAACATAATCAATGATGGAGCATCCAAAACCCTCTGGGAGAATCCAAAGATTCACAACCCTCTGAGTGAAGAAATGTATCCTCATTTCAAACCTAAATAATCAACCCCTTATCCTTAGACTGTGCCCCCATGTTCTACATTCCCTGACCAGCAGAAACAAGCTCTCAGTGTCCACCCTCTCAAACCCCTTCAGAATTTTGTAGCTTTCAATGAGAACTCCAGAGAATATAAGCCCAGTTTACTCAGCCTCTCATTATAGAACAACCCCCTCATCCCAGGCACCAATCTTGCGAACGTTTGCTGCACTGCCTCCAATGGAAGTATATCCTTCCTTTAAATTTAAAAACAAATGCAAGAATAGGATGAAGCAACAGCTTCCATCAAATAAAAGGTTCATTTCAAACAAACATTGAAACACTCTTCAAGCAGTAATCAATGCTGGATTTCCAGTGAAATAGTGAGAGTGAAAGTCATAAATTAGTTTAACAAACAATAAGATAATAACAGGGGGCGAGAGGGTCTATCTCAATGGGTGAACAAAAATCCCTAATATCCTCAGAGAGCAACTCATCAAGCTGAAACTTCAATTATTTCAGTCTCCAGACCTGCCGAATATTTCCAGAATTTTGTTTTCATTCTGCAGTAACACTGTTTGCCTGCGGATGGCGCAGTAACTGAAACAAAAGCAAAATCCTGCAGATGCTGGAAAACTGAAGTAAAAATAGAAAATATTGGAAACACTCAGCAGGTTTGGTAGCATCTGTGGAGAGAGACAGAGTTAATGTTTCAGGTCAGTGACCTTTCATCAGAACGAGTAAGTCCAGAAGCAGGGAAAGGGGTGGGGGAAGAGCAAGAGAGAAGCTAAGTGATATGTTGGAGGGCAGGAAAGATTAAATGACAAGAGGAACGATGGTGCAAGACAAAAGGAGATGGTAATGGTAAAAATAAAAAAAACACAAGACGTGTCTGACTGGAAACAGCAGAATCATAACAACAGCTACTGCCCCCCAAAAACTGGGAGCAGAGGTTAGGCTCTGAAATTGTTAAATTCAATACTGAGTCTGGAACCCTAACACTAACCTTTATGCTACTATCAGCACCTTCTTTAGTCTTTAACGTTACCATTAACACTACCTTTGTCTTGAGTACGTGACATCTTTCTCAATCTCTCCTGAGCTCCTGCCTATCCCTTAAACAGTATAAAATCCATCACATTTCTACCTCCTGTCAGCTCTGAAGAAGTCAGACGGAGTTGAAACATTAACTCTGTTTCTCTCTCCACAGATGCTGCCAGACCCGCTGAGTTTTCCAGCATTTTCTGTTTTTATTTCAGCTTTCCAGCATCTGCAGTATTTTGCTTTTATTTAACTGAGTCAGGAAGTTTGTAAAGTATCTAACTGAAATGCTGTATCACGAAAATATGTTGAGCTTCATTGGAACAGTGCAGGAGACTGAGGATGGAGAGGTCAGAGTGGGAATCGGGCAGAGAGCTAAAATGAAGGTGAACCAAGGGCTGCTTCCCAAAAAAAATCAGCCTGCTGATAATGATGAAAATTCTGTGTACACACTGCCACCATCTACAAGGCACAAGTCAGGAGTGTGATGGAATACTCTCCACTTGCCTGGATGAGTGCAGCTCCCACAACACTCAAGAAGTTCAACACCATCCAGGACAAAGCAGCCCGCAGACCAGCACCCCAACCCCCACCTTAAACATTCACTCCCTCCACCACCGATGCACACTGGCAGCAGTGTGTGTACCATCTACAAGATGCACTGCAGTAGCTCATCAATGCTCCTTCGACAACACCTTCCAAACCCATGACTTCCAACACCTTGAAGGACAAGGGCAGCAGATAGATGGGAACACCACCACCTGGAAGTTCCCCTCCAAGTCACTCACCATCCTGACTTGGGAATATATCGCCGTTCCTTCACTCTCGCTGGGTCAAAATCCTGGAACCCCTTCCCTAACAGCACTGTGGGTGTACCTACACCACATGGACTGCAGCGGTTCAAGAAGGCAGCTCACCACCACCTTCTCAAGGGCAACTAGGGATGGGCAATAAATTTTGGGCTTACCAGTGACACCTACATCCTTAAGAATCAATGGTTAACAGATTGCAGAATTCAGTGTCCATTGTACCTGTGTATTTTGCCTCATCTGTATCTTGCCTCTGTTACAGATGAATATCAGTCTCTGTGCCCTCAGGGGCAAGGATTCCTCTCCATCCCACAGTCTTCTTTTGGAAGGAACTACAAAGGTGAGTTTGCTGCTGGTGATAGGTGTCAGGAAAATCAGAATAATGTTCTTGCCTCTCTGGGAAGTTTTCAGAAGCTGTCTGATTGAAACACTGATTCTCTAATTCTGTCACCACCAGAGATGAATCACAAGCTTCATTTGAGGCCTGGCCCCTGTGTCCACTCCTTGGTCTGTCCATTCTCAAGGCTTTGTAAAAAAACAATTGTTTCAGCCATAACCTGACTTCCCCTCCACTTCTGTTTGGAATGAATGGTGCTGTATCCATTAAAGTGCAGTTACAAAGTTTCTCAGTGCCCTTGTAAAAAACAGGTTTCTTGTCATCTGTTCCTCTCTCTCCCCAAAAGAAGGAAACCCAACCACCACTCACTCAAAATGACCTTTCACATTTGCAACACTTGGTTGTTACCACAGGATGGCAGCAGTGTGGCAGAAATGTGATCATCTCGCGTATCTGCAGCATTTAGACCAGAGATTCTTGTATAATTTCATTTCCTGATGGTGGTGATATCTTTGGGTAGAGTTACGTAGTGAGCGATCCTTACCCTGCTGAATGAAAAAACAACACTGTACAGTTACACAGTGAGCGACTCTTAATAACCACTGATCTGTACAGTGTACTCTGTACACTGACTCTGTACAGTCTGGCCCCTGAAAACATTCTGGTAATAGTACTGAAGACTTGGAATCATACCTAGCACAAAGGAAGATGGTTGTGGTGTTGGAGGTCAGTTATCTCAGCTCCAGGACATCACTGCAGGAGTTCCTCAGGGCAGTGTCCTGGGTCCAACCATCTTCAGCTGCTTCATCAATGATCTTCCTTCCATCATAAGGTCAGAAGTGGGGATGGTCGCTGATGATTGCACAATGTTCAGTACCATTCACAACTCCTCAGATACTGAAGCAGTCCATGTCCAAATGCTTCAAGACCTGGACAATATCCAGACTTGGGTAATAAGTGGCAAGTAACCTTCATACCACAGATGTGCCAGGCAATGTCCATCTCCAACAAGAATGAATCTAACCATTGCCCCTTGACAATCAATGGCATTATCATCACTGAATCCCCCACTATCAACATCCTGGGGGTGTAGCGTTGACCAGAAACTGAACTGGACTAGCCAAATAAATACTGTGGCTACAAGAGCAGGTCAGAGGCTAGGAATCCTGTGGCGAGTAACTCACCTCTGTCTCCCCAAAGCCTGTCCACCATCTACAAGGCACAGGTCAGAAGTGTGATGGAATACTCCCCACTTGCCAGGATGAGTGCAATAGCACTCAAGAAACTTGACACCATTCCGGACAAAGCAACCCGCTTGATTGGCACCCTATCCACAAACATTTCCTTCTTCCACCACCGACACACAGCATTAGCAGTGTGTACCAGCTACAAAATGCACTGCAGGAACTCACCAAGGCTCCTCAGACAGCACCTCCCAAACCCATGATTGCTGCCATCTAGAAGGACAAGGGCAGCAGATAGATGGGAACACCAACACCTGGAAGTTCCCCTACAAGTCACTCACCATCCTGATTTGGAAATATATCACCGTTCCTTCACTGTCGCTGGGTCACAATCCTGGAACTCCCTCCCTAAGAGTGATGCAGGCTTACCTACACCAGATGGACCGCAGCGGTTCAAAAAGGCAGCTCACCACCACCTTCTCAAAGGAAATTAGGGATGGGCAATAAATGCTGGCCCAGCCAGCGACCCACATCCTATGAATGAATCAAAAAGATACACAGTGAGTGATCCTTACCCTGCTGAATATACAATGACTCTGTACAGTTGCAGTGAGTGATCCCTACTCTGCTGAATAAACAGTAACTCTGTATAGTGGCACAATGAGTGATCCTTACCCTGCTGAATAAACACTGACTCTGTACATTTACACAGTGAGTGCTCCTTGCCCTGCTGAATCAGCAGTGGCTCTGTCCAGTTACAGTGAGTGATCCTTATCCTGAATAAACAGTGTCTCTGTACAGTTACAGTCAGTGACCCTTATCCTGAATAAACAGTGACTCTGTCCAGTTACAGTGAGTGACCCTTTTCCTGAATAAACAGTGGCTCTGTACAGTTACAGTGAGTGACCCTTATCCTGAATAAACAGTGACTCTGTACAGTTACAGTGAGTGACCCTTATCCTGAATAAACACTGACTCTGTACAGTTACAGTGAGTGACCCTCACCCTGAATAAACAGTGACTCTGTACAGTTACACAGTGAGTGACCCTTATCCTGAATAAACAGTGACTGTACAGTTACAGTGAGTGACCCTTATCCTGAATAAACAGTGACTCTGTACAGTTACGGTGAGTGACCCTTATACTGAATAAACAGTGACTCTGTACAGTTACACAGTGAGTGACCCTTATACTGAATAAACAGTGTCTCTGTACAGTTACAGTGAGTGACCCTTATCCTGAATAAACAGTGACTCTGTACAGTTACACAGTGAGTGACTCTTATCCTGAATAAACACAGACTCTGTACAGTTACACAGTGCGTGACACTTACCTGAATAAACAGTGGCTCTGTACAGTTACAATGAGTGACCCATATCTTGAATAAACAGTGACTCTGTACAGTTACAGTGAGTGACCCTTATCCTGAATAAACAGTGACTCTGTACAGTTACAGTGAGTGACCCTTATACTGAATAAACAGTGACTCTGTACAGTTACACAGTGAGTGACCCTTATCCTGAATAAACAGTGAGTGATCTTTACCCTGTTGAATAAACAGTGACTCTGTACAGTTACAGCAAGTGACCCTTATCCTGAATAAACAGTGACTCTGTACAGTTACAGTAAGTGACCCTTATCCTGAATAAACAGTGACTCTGTACAGTTACACAGTGAGTGACCCTTATCCTGAATAAACAGTGACTCTGTACAGTTACAGTGAGTGACACTTACCCTGAATAAACAGTGACTCTGTACAGTTACACATTGAGTGAACCTTATCCTGAATAAATGGTGGTTCTGTAAAGTTACAGTGAATGATTCTTATCCTGAATAAACAGTGACTCTGTACAGTTACAGTGAGTGACCCTTATCCTGAATAAACAGTGACTCTATACAGTTACAATCAGTGACCCTTATCCTGAATAAACAGTGTCTCTGTACAGTTACACAGTGAGTGACTCTTATCCTGAATAAACAGTGACTCTGTGCAGTTATACAGTGAGTGACCCTTATCCTGAATAAACAGTGACTCTGTACAGTTACAGTGAGTGACCCTTATCCTGAATAAACAGTGACTCTGTACAGTTACAGTGAGTGTCCCTTATCCTGAATAAACAGTGACTCTGTACAGTTACACAGTGAGTGCCTCTTATCCTGAATAAACAGTGTCTTTGTACAGTTACACAGTGAGTGTCTCTTATCCTGAATAAACAGTGACTCTGTACAGTTACAGTGAGTGACCCTTATCCTGAATAAACAGTGACTCTGTACAGTTACAGTGAGTGACTCTTATCCTGAATAAACAGTGACTCTGTACAGTTACAGTGAGTGACCCTTATCATGAATAAACAATGTCTCTGTACAGTTACACAGTGGGTGACACTTATCCTGAATAAACAGTGGCTCTGTACATTACAATGAGTGACCCATATCTTGAATAAACAGTGACTCTGTATAGTTACAGTGAGTGATCCTCACCCTGAATAAACAGTGGCTCTGTACAGTTACAGTGAGTGACCCTTATCCTGAATAAACAGTGACTCTGTACAGTTACAGTGAGTGATCCTCGCCCTGAATAAACAGTGGCTCTGTACAGTTACACTGAGTGAGCCTTATCCTGAATAAACAGTGACTCTGTACAGTTACAGTGAGTGACCCTTATCCTGAATAAACAGTGTCTCTGTACAGTTACACAGTGAGTGACACTTATCCTGAATAAACAGTGGCTCTGTACAGTTACAGTGAGTGACCCTTATCCTGAATAAACAGCGGCTCTGTACAGTTACACATTGAGTGACTCTTATCCTGAATAAACAGTGACTCTGTACAGTTACAGTGAACGATCCTTATCCTGAATAAACAGTGGCTCTGTACAGTGACAGTGAGTGACCCTTATCCTGAATAAACAGTGACTCTGTACAGTTACAGTGAATGATCCTTATCCTGAATAAACTGTGGCTCTGTACAGTTACAATGAGTGACCCTTATCCTGAATAAACAGTGACTCTGTACAGTTACAGTGAATGATCCTTATCCTGAATAAACTGTGGCTCTGTACAGTTACAGTGAGTGACCCTTACCCTGAATAAACAGTGACTCTGTACAGTTACAGTGAATGATCCTTATCCTGAATAAACAGTGGCTCTTTACAGTTACAGTGAGTGACCCTCACCCTGAATAAACAGTGACTCTGTACAGTTACACAGTGAGTGACCCTTATCCTGAATAAACAGTGACTGTACAGTTACAGTGAGTGACCTTTATCCTGAATAAACAGTGACTCTGTACAGTTACAGTGAGTGATCCTTATCCTGAATAAACAGTGGCTCTGTACTGTTACAATGAGTGACCCTTATACTGAATAGACAGTGTCTCTGTACAGTTACAGTGAGTGACCCTTATCCTGAATAAACAGTGACTCTGTACAGTTACACAGTGAGTGACTCTTATCCTGAATAAACACTGACTCTGTACAGTTACACAGTGCGTGACACTTACCTGAATAAACAGTGGCTCTGTACAGTTACAATGAGTGACCCATATCTTGAATAAACAGTGACTCTGTACAGTTACAGTGAGTGACCCTTATCCTGAATAAACAGTGACTCTGTACAGTTACGGTGAGTGACCCTTATACTGAATAAACAGTGACTCTGTACAGTTACACAGTGAGTGACCCTTATACTGAATAAACAGTGTCTCTGTACAGTTACAGTGAGTGACCCTTATCCTGAATAAACTGTGGCTCTGTACAGTTACACAGTGAGTGACCCTTATCCTGAATAAACAGTGACTCTGTACAGTTACACAGTGAGTGACTCTTATCCTGAATAAACAGTGACTCTGTACAGTTACAGTGAGTGACTCTTATCCTGAATAAACTGTGGCTCTGTACAGTTACACAGTGAGTGACTCTTATCCTGAATAAACAGTGACTCTGTACAGTTACAGTGAGTGATCCTTATCCTGAATAAACAGTGGCTCTGTACAGTTACAGTGAGTGACCTTTACCCTGTTGAATAAACAGTGACTCTGTACAGTTACAGTGAGTGACCCTTATACTGAATAAACAGTGTCTCTGTACAGTTACAGTGAGTGACCCTTATCCTGAATAAACAGAGACTCTGTACAGTTACACAGTGAGTGATCCTTATCCTGAATAAACAGTGTCTCTGTACAGTTACAGTGAGTGACCCTTATCCTGAATAAACAGAGACTCTGTACAGTTACACAGTGAGTGATCCTTATCCTGAATAAACAGTGGCTCTGTACAGTTACAGTGAGTGACCCTTATCCTGAATAAACAGTGGCTCTGTACAGTTACAGTGAGTGACCTTTACCCTGTTGAATAAACAGTGAAATTGATTTTCCCGTAATTACTGGAATTTGTTCTCATTTGGTTCCTTTGCTCATAGATGCTGATGAATGTTCGCTGTTTGGGTCGGAGGTTTGTAAAAATGGTGTCTGTGTGAATACAGTTCCTGGTTATTCCTGCTATTGTCCAACTGGCTATTACTATCACTCCATCCGACTGGAGTGCATTGGTGAGTGCGGCATTGAGAGGCAGTAAACAGAATGGTGTTTGTGTGAAGCTTGTGACAGAGGCCTAGAGATGAGTGTTGGGGGAGAGACAGGGATAGCCAGGCAGTGGGAGAGACAGATGTAGAGTGACCAGCATCAACCTTGTGAGCTGAGACCCTGATAACTTGGAGTGAGTCTCAGCTCTGATTCAGCATCATGAGAATAGGTTGGTGTTTACCCTCAATTGAAACCAATAATTCAAATCACATTTACCAACCTTGTTCCTAGTTCTCTCATCCCTTTTCCTAAATCTCCTCCAATTTAATCCTGAATGTTGACACAATTTGTGCCTCAGCTACTAGCTCTGCGAGTGAGTAAGAACATATGAAATAATCTGCCCTTCGAGCCTTTTCCACCATTCAATGAGATCGTGGCTGATTTCAGCAAAGCCTTTGACAAGGTCCCACATGGGAGACTTATAAAGAAGGCAAAGGCACATGGGATACAGGGTAATTTGATAAGGTGGATTCAAAATTGCTTAGTTGTAGGAGGCAGAGGGTGATGACAGAAGGCTGCTTTAGTAACTGGAAGCCAGTGTCCAGTGGCGTACCACAGGGATCTGTGCTGGCTCCCCTTTTATTTGTCATTTATATAAACGACATAGGTGACTCTGGAGGGGGGTAGGATTAGTAAGTTTGCGGATGACACAAAGATTGGCCGGGTGGTTAACAGTGAGGTTGAGTGTCTTGGGCTACAGGAAGATATAGACGGGATGGTCAAATGGGCAGATAAGTGGCAGATGGAATTTAACCCTGAAAAGTGTGAGGTGAAACACTTTGGAAGGAGTAATTTGACAAGGAAGTATTCAATGAATGGCATGACACTAGGAAGTTCTGAGGAACAAAGGGACCTTGGCGTGTGTGTCCATAGATCTCTGAAGGCGGAGGGACATGTTAGTGGGGTGGTGAAAAAGGCATATGGGACACTTGCCTTTATCAATCGAGGCATAGATTACAAAAGTAGGGAGGTCATGTTGGAGGTGTATAAACCTTGGTGAGGCCACAGCTGGAGTACTGTGTGCAGCTCTGGTCACCACATTATAGGAAGGATGTGATTGCACTGGAGGGGGTGCAGAGGAGATTCACCAGGATGTTGCCTGGGATGAAACGTTTAAGTTATGAAGAGAGATTGGATAGACTTGGGTTGTTTTTGTTGGAGTGGAGAAGACTGAGGGGCGACCTGATCGAGGTGTACAAGATTATGAGGGGCATGGACAGGGTGGATAGGGAGCAGCTGCTCCCCTTAGTTGAAGGGTCAGTCACAAGGGGGCATAAGTTCAAGGTGAGGGGCAGGAGGTTTAGGGGGGATATGAGGAAAACTTTTTTACCCAGAGGGTGGTGATGGTCTGGAATGCACTGCCTGGGAGGGTGGTGGAGGCGGGTTGCCTCACATCCTTTAAAAAGTACCTGGATGAGCATTTGGCACATCATAACATTCAAGGCTATGGGCCTAGTGCTGGTAAATGGGATTAGGTAGGTAGGTCAGGTGTTTCTCACGTGTCAGTGCAGACTCGATGGGCCGAAGGGCCTCTTCTGCACTGTGAGATTCTGTGATTCTGATTGCTGGTTAGGGAGTGTGGGAATTCAAGGGAGAATCCTGGGGCCAGGTAGTTACTAACCTGACCTGACCACACAGTACTGTCACTCAGGCAAGCATTAGCTACCAAGTCTCAGCTACAGTATCCTGCATTTGGCTTGATGCCTGTTGATGCCCTCTTGGTGCCAAGTTGATGCCCGGTCGATGGTCAGACGGGTTCCCAGTGGGTGCAGGCTGCAGTGATAGCTGACCCCTGCATGCTGCATTTCCCAGCTCATGTTGTGGAGCCTCCAGTGGTAATACCTGGAGTTGATGGGGCAGTGAGAAGAATGAAGATACAGTCCATTGACCAGCAGGTCAGGCTATAGCCATTGCTGAGAGGGCCCTGTCATTAAAAGCCAATAGGCCAGCTGCCCTGGGCTGGATGGAGTTCTCCCACACATTGTACCTCATGGCACTTGTCCACATTATTCAGCTAGAGAGGGGGGTTGGGGTTCAGTGTTCAGGGTTCAGGCTTGGGTTGTCCAAGATTCAAAGTTCATCTCTCCCACCCTGGCAGATAATGACGAGTGTGAGGATGAGACAGCCTGTGATAATGGCGATTGTGTGAACACAGTGGGGTCGTATTACTGCTCCTGTCGCCCTCCCCTCATCCTGGATGTGACACTGCGACGATGCATCTCCAACAGCAGTGAGCGGTATGGTAAGTTCAGGAGGAGTTGGTGCTGGAGGGTGGGGGGTGCTGTAGATGTTAGCCTGTGCGCAAGAGAAGCAAAACTGTAGAGCTTGGACCCTGATTATAGCGCCCTCAATGCAGACATTGATTCCCTCCATCGAGACACCGACACTGATCCCTAGATCCAGACACCGATACTGATCCCTCGATCCAGACACCGTTACTGATCCCTCGATCCAGACACCGTTACTGATCCCTCGATCCAGACACTGATACTGATCCCTCGATCCAGACACTGATACTGATCCCTCGATCCAGACACTGATACTGATCCCTCGATCCAGACACTGACACTGATCCCTCGATCCAGACACTGACACTGATCCCACGATCCAGACACTGATACTGATTCCCTCAATCCAGACATTGATCCCTCGATCCAGACACTGATACTGATTCCCTCGATCCAGACACCAATACTGATTCCCTCGATCCAGACACCGATACTGATTCCCTCGATCCAGACACCAATACTGATCCCATGATCCAGACACTGATACTGATCCCTCGATCCAGACAGTGACACTGATCCCTCGATCCAGACAGTGACACTGATCCCCTCGATCCAGACACTGATACTGATCCCTCGATCCAGACACTGATACTGATCCCTCAATCCAGACACCGATACTGATCCCTCAATCCAGACACTGATACTGATCCCTGGATCCAGACACTGATACTGATCCCTGGATCCAGACACCGACACTGATCCCTGGATCCAGACACCGATACTGATCTCCTCGATCGAGACACTGACACTGATCTCCTTGATCCAGACACTGATACTGATCCCTCGATCCAGACACTGATACTGATCCCTGGATCCAGACACTGATACTGATCCCTGGATCCAGACACTGACACTGATCCCTCGATTCAGACACCGATACTGATCCCTGGATCCAGACACTGATACTGATCCCTCGATCCAGACACTGATACTGATCCCCTCGATCCAGACACTGATACTGATCCCTCGATCCAGACACTGATACTGATCCCTGGATCCAGACACCGATACTGATCCCTGGATCCAGGCACTGATACTGATCCCTGGATCCAGACACCAATACTGATCCCTGGATCCAGACACTGATACTGATCCCTTGATCCAGACACCGATACTGATCCCTGGATCCAGACACCGATACTGATCCCTGGATCCAGACACCGATACTGATCCCTGGATCCAGACACCGATACTGATCCCTGGAGCCAGACACCGATACTGATCCCTCGATCCAGACACTGACACTGATCCCTCGATCCAGACACCGACACTGATCCCTCGATCCAGACACTGATACTGATCCCTGGATCCAGACACCGATACTGATCCCTGGATCCAGACACCGATACTGATCCCTGGAGCCAGACACCGATACTGATCCCTCGATCCAGACACTGACACTGATCCCTCGATCCAGACACCGACACTGATCCCTCGATCCAGACACCGACACTGATCCCTCGATCCAGACACCGACACTGATCCCTCGATCCAGACACCGATACTGATCCCTGGATCCAGACACCGATACTGATCCCTCGATCCAGACACTGATACTGATCCCTGGATCCAGACACTGATACTGATCCCTGGATCCAGACACTGATACTGATCCCTGGATCCAGACACTGATACTGATCCCTGAATCCAGACACTGACAGTGATCCCTCGATCCAGACACTGAAACTGATCCCTCCTCGAGCCAAAAGAGTTGCACAGGTACTCCTGGACCATAATTCACCTGTTTTTGCTGTGTGGCAGCACCACCTGAGCAGGAGCAGCTGTCATTTGAAGCCTGTGCCACCTTTTACCCCCTTTCCCCAGAGTTTGGCCTGATGCCTGTTGATGCCCCCTCAATACCCCCTTTTGGTGCCAAGTTGATGCCTGGTTGATGGTCAGATGAGTGCCCAGTGGGTACAGGCCGCAGTGGTAGCTGCTCCCTGTTTGCTGCATTTCCCCACTCAGGTTGCAGGGCCTCCAGTGGCTGGCAGTGCCAGGTGTGATGATCAGGGCTCCACTCCCTGGAACTCAACCTCAGAGACTCCTCTAGGCAGCAACTCTTTCTAGTGTTGCCTCCAAGGTCTCAGGGTGATGGACTCCCAACTCCATTCTCACTAATACCTCCTCATGTCTGTGACACTAGATGATGTCCACTCCCAGGCCCCAGTGGCCAGGGAAGGAGCTGATTTTCCCAGATTTGCTGCAGTCTCACCCAGCAGCGCCCCAGCCGATTAGCTCTTCATCTTGTTAGGAAAGTCTTAGAGTCTGTTTACAATGGAGGAATCTGCTGAATTCATTCGGGGGTGGGGGCACAGGGCTTGGTGTGGGGTGTTGGGGGCGCTGAGTTAACTGGGTAGGATTGAGACTGGAGTCACAAGTGGTCCCAGTCTGAAGGAGATTAGTGATTGGCTGGGGTCAAATGCTCACTTTCTGGGGACACAAATTCCCAGATCCCCCGAAATCAGTTTGACAAACGATGCACTTCAACACATGACCTCGGGGTCACTGATTCACTAACTCGATCATGGAACTGGATTCAGAAGTGAACAAGCAAATTGGATTCATGCTTTATGATGTTACATTTTTCTGCTTTCTTCCTCCTACCCTCCTCTCCCCCTCTCCCTACCCTCCTCTCCCCCTCTCCCTACTCTCCTCTCCCTTCTCTCTCTCTCCCAAACCCCTCTCTCTCCTCTTCCTGCTCCCTCTCTTCCCTCCCCTTTCTCCCACTTCCCCTTCTCTTCTCCCTCCCCCTCTCCCTCTCTCACAGATGTCCATATGGCTCTCTGTTGGCAGGAAGTGGGTCTCAACCTGTTGTGCAAACGGCCTTTCCTGGAGAGACAGACTACCTACTCCGAATGTTGCTGCCAGTATGGTGAGGCCTGGGGAATGGACTGTGCCCTCTGTCCCACCAGGAATACAGGTAACTCTGACCTCTGGCCTCTAATTACTGCCTCCTCACCGCCACTTGCTGCATGGACCCCCAACTCCTGACCCTGGGCCCATAACCCTGGTCCCGAGAGCCATCCCCAGTGAGGGGCAGCTCACAGAGTGGCTGAGAGAGATGATTGTTGTCAAGTGGGTGTGAGAATGAAGAAAGATTGATGAGTATCAGACACTAAACTCGTTCTCTGTCTCCACAGAATATCACAATGAATTGTGTAATTACCTGAGTGTGTCCCTGAGTGAAGACGAGGGTTATTCCCAAGGTCCGGAATATGAAAACTATGGGCTGCAAATTGGAGCAGAATTCTCTCCGGACAGTCTCGGCAGTTACGACCCGCGGGAGTATGATCCAATCCCACCCCAGACTGGTGATGGCCGAGATTACAGACCTCCAGACCGTGAGCCATTCCGGCCACAGGACCCTCTGCCCAGGCGTCCGACGTATGATTCCCGCCAGCTACGCTCTGGGACAGCATACAGGGGGCAGAGCACGCCCTCTCGGACCTCTTATCAGCCCAGAACCAGGCAAATAGGACATGGCTACAGAACCCGAAGCATCCAGGCAGGTGTCCCAGAAGCAGAGTCAGCACAACCCTGGCCTCAATACCAGCACCGGGATCCTGTACCAGATATTCCAGAATTCCATTCTCCCAACCTCCCTCTACTTGTCAGCAGCAGTGAGGAATATGAGAGTAAGTAAACAAATATTACCTGTCTCCGCTGGCCTATCAATACTCACTGCTGATCTGCTCTCTCTGTCCCAGTATCTCTCTGTTGCTGCGATCACCTCAACTGTGATTTCGATACCCCTATGTCACTTGCTCTTGCAGCAAAATTTTCCTCCTGTCCCTACCCCTCTCCCCTGGTCTCCACCTCCTCTCCCCTCCCTCCCTCCCTTTCCATCTCCCCTCCCCTCTTTCCCCTTCACCTCCCCTCCACCTCCCTACCTCTCCCCTCCTCTCCCCTCCTTGCTCGCTACCTCCCCCTCCTCCCAGCTTGGGACCTAATCCTGATGGACAGCACTGTGCCCTGGGGCAGTATCCCTTGTCCATCCCTTGTCCAGTGCTGGGACTCCCTGTAAATCCGGTTCCTCCCCTCACCGTCAAACTTTCTCATTTGAAAAGTATTCAGGCTTTTCCAAGCTGTTTCCGGGCCTCAGTTGGCACTGGGCATCATGAAGATGGTCTCAGGGTCAGAGTACCTGCTGGAAATGGACAAACCTGGCACCACTTTTAATATGGCTCAGTATAGCTCAGAATAAACCAGCTAGCAACATACACACTAATATTCTCGGCTTTAATCTTAGACCAGTTCCAACGTTACGAGGGACTCCAGGCTGAAGAATGTGGAATCCTGAACGGCTGTGAGAATGGGAAATGTATTCGTGTCCCTGAGGGCTTCACCTGTGATTGTGACAATGGTTATCAACTTGACATGACCAAGATGGCGTGTGTCGGTACGGAGTTGTGGTGTGGGGGTGCGGTGAGGGATGCCAGGGTGTTGGTATGGAGGAATCAGTACAATGGGGCTGTGGAGGGGATATGAGGATGGATATGAGGGAGGGGTACATGGGGGGTTGGTCTGGGGTGGTTGTAGAGGGGCAAGGAAGGAATTGGTGTAGAGGAGGTCATAGTGGAGAGGGCATGTTGGGATTCCATGAGTTATTCTCTGGCTGGAGCAAACACTTTCCCCAGGGGATTTGAACTCACAAGGTGAGTTGATTCTCCCCTCCCTTCGCCACCAGGGGAGTGTGTGAGGGGCTGAGCGGGGGAGTGTGCGAGGGGTTGTGTGGGGGAGTGTATGAGGGACTGTGTGGGGGAGTGTGCGAGGGGTTGTGTGGGGGAGTGTATGAGGGGCTGTGTGGGGGAGTGTATGAGGGGCTGTGTGCTGGGGGCTGTGTGGGGGAGTGCGTGAGGGGCTGTGTGGGGGAGTGTGTGAGGGGCTGTGTGGGGGAGTGTATGAGGGGCTGTGTGGGGGAGTGTATGAGGGGCTGTGTGGGGGAGTGTATGAGGGGCTGTGTGGAGGAGTGTGCGAGGGACTGTGTGGGGGAGTGTGCGAGGGGTTGTGTGGGGGAGTGTATGAGGGGCTGTGTGGGGGAGTGTATGAGGGGCTGTGTGGGGGAGTGTATGAGGGGCTGTGTGCTGGGGGCTGTGTGGGGGAGTGCGTGAGGGGCTGTGTGGGGGAGTGTGTGAGGGGCTGTGTGGGGGAGTGTATGAGGGGCTGTGTGGGGGAGTGTATGAGGGGTTGTGTGTGGGAGTGTGTGAGGGGCTGTGTGCTGGGGGCTGTGTGGGGGAGTGTGTGAGGGGCTGTGTGGGGGAGTGTATGAGGGGCTGTGTGGGGGAGTGTGTGAGGGGCTATGTGTGTGAGTGTATGAGGGGTTGTGTGGGGGAGTGTGTGAGGGGCTGTGTGGGGGAGTGTATGAGGGGTTGTGTGGGGGAGTGTGTGAGGGGCTGTGTGTGGGAGTGTATGAGGGGTTGTGTGGGGGAGTGTGTGAGGGGCTGTGTGCTGGGGAGTGTGCGGGGGGCTGTGTGTGGGAGTGTGTGAGGGGCTGTGTGCTGGGGGCTGTGTGGGGGAGTGTATGAGGGGCTGTGTGGGGGAGTGTGTGAGGGGTTGTGTGGGGGAGTGTGTGAGGGGCTGTGTGCTGGGGAGTGTGTGAAGGGCTGTGTGGGGGAGTGTGTGAGGGTCTGTGTGCTGGGGAGTGTGTGAGGGGCTGTGTGCTGCGGGCTGTGTGGGGGAGTGTGTGAGGGGCTGTGTGTGGGAGTGTATGAGGGGCTGTGTGGGGGAGTGTGTGAGGGGCTATGTGTGGGAGTGTGTGAGGGGCTGTATGGGGGAGTGTGTGAGGGGTTGTGTGGGGGAGTGTGTGAGGGGCTGTGTGTGGGAGTGTAAGGGGGGCTGTGTGTGGGAGTGTGTGAGGGAGTGTAAGGGGGGCTGTGTGTGGGAGTGTGTGAGGGGCTGTGTGGGGGAGTGTGTGAGGGGCTGTGTGGGGGAGTGTGTGAGGGGTTGTGTGGGGGAGTGTGTGAGGGGCTGTGTGTGGGAGTGTAAGGGGGGGCTGTGTGCTGGGTGCTGTGTGGGGGAGTGTGTGAGGGGCTGTGTGCTGGGTGCTGTGTGGGGGAGTGTGTGAGGGGCTGTGTGCTGGGGGCTGTGTGGGGGAGTGTGTGAGGGGCTGTGTGTGGGAGTGTGTGAAGGGCTGTGTGCGGGGGGCTGTGTGAGTGAGTGTGTGAGGGGCTGTGTGGGGGAGTGTGTGAGGGGCTGTGTGGGGGACTGTGTGAGGGGCTGTGTGGGGGAGTGTGTGAAGGGCTGTGTGCGGGGGGCTGTGTGAGGGGCTGTGTGAGTGAGTGTGTGAGGGGCTGTGTGAGGGGCTGTGTGAGTGAGTGTGTGAGGGGCTGTGTGAGGGGCTGTGTGTGGGAGTGTGTGAGGGGCTGTGTGGGGGAGTGTGTGAGGGGCTGTGTGCGGGGGGCTGTGTGCGGGGGGCTGTGTGGGGGAGTGTGTGAGGGGCTGTGTGCGGGGGGCTGTGTGCGGGGGGCTGTGTGGGGGAGTGTGTGAGGGGCTGTGTGCGGGGGGCTGTGTGCGGGGGGCTGTGTGGGGGAGTGTGCGGGGGAGTGTGTGAGGGGCTGTGTGAGTGAGTGTGTGAGGGGCTGTGTGAGGGGCTGTGTGAGTGAGTGTGTGAGGGGCTGTGTGAGGGGCTGTGTGGGGGAGTGTGTGAGGGGCTGTGTGCGGGGGGCTGTGTGCGGGGGGCTGTGTGGGGGAGTGTGCGGGGGAGTGTGCGGGGGAGTGTGTGAGGGGCTGTGTGAGTGAGTGTGTGAGGGGCTGTGTGAGGGGCTGTGTGGGGGAGTGTGTGAGAGCGTATACTCGCTTTGCTTCTTACCCAGGCGCTAAACCCTTCTCCCTCGGTTACAGATATAAACGAATGTGATGAGGTGGATGACCCGAAGACCCTCTGCAGAAACGCCAAGTGTGTGAACACAGACGGTTCCTACCGATGTATCTGCTTACGGGGTTATGTGTTGTCACGGCAGCCCAACTACTGTGTACCAGTGCAACGGAGAGTTGGCCTGTGAAACCAAAGATTCAGACTAGCAATCAATTCCACGTTTATCAGTCAAGGGGAGTGTTGTAGAATAATCAGGGTGGAAGGTATTTATTTTACTGCTATTTAATTGATATTGGACAACACCAGGGAAGGAATATAAATAATTCCAGCCTCATGGAATGAGATCAAGAGCCCAGACATTGAACCCTGTAAGTTCCCTTCCCAAATCTTTAACCAAGGTTCTGTTGGGCTTCATTCCAACTGCTGGAGAATTCAGTCCCAAACCTCATTCCGTTTTGCTACATATAGAGGGGTTTTTCCTTTTATTAGGAGTGGAAGGTCTGGTTTTACTGGACCCCTTCTCAATGACAGAAACATGTTTCTAAAGATCCAGTGTCATTTGAAATACCTGTTCTGATTTTACAAAATATTTGGACATGGTGGGGTTGAATGAAAATTTTGCTGGTCACTGTCTTGCTTTAACCCTAGGATATTTCTGCTCAGCAGGGTAAGGATTTCTCACTGTGTATCTGTCCAAAGTCACTGTATACTCAGCAGGATTTCAAACCCAAAGAACACGTGCCAATTTTCTTCCTTCCTCTGCTCTCCTGCTGTGTTCTAGCACCAGAAAAATCCTTTAATTCCTCACATTGAATTCGAGTCAGTGAAGGTGACAAGCTATTCGACAATGAAGCAGCCAATCCAAGCTTGACGATCTAATGGTCACTGACATACACTGGATGGTGATGAGGTGTGGGACACCAGGCTGATTTCCCCCTCCTTGCCCAAAGGGATATTAAATGTCCCAACAGAATCAGGTTAACACAGAATTGACAGGCGATCAAACCCTGACCTGTAAAACTCAGTAAATATCAGGCAACAACCTGTTTCAGCATCAGTCCATCACTCTCTCTCGGAGAAATCACTGAGGCAGATGATGATGTGTCACAAATATGGTGAAGTTTGATGTAATCTGATTGGCGTTTGTGGTTGATCCTTGTAAAACCTCCAAGGACCCACTGACCTGGAATTTAGCCCAGTTCTAATCACAGTAAGTGTGGATTCTGCAATTTGATTCAAAAGTGTAAATGTCTGTCTGCTGTTTAAATCCCACCTCCTTCACTACTCCTGTTCACTCCTCAGGCTCGATGCTCATGTTTCTATTAATATCTGTGATGTGCCCTGGGGCATTATGTACAATTTAAACATTATGATGTTGTAAACTGTAATCATTGCTTGCCCCTACAATCTGTATTGTGTTCAAATTGAGATGCATCACAATGTCAATGATTGAAAATATTGGAACTGCTTACCTCCCTGAGTATCAGCTTCCTCCTGCAATCTGTGTTCTTATAAAGCCTAAGATTATTATTTCCAAGCCCTCTACTTCTACGTATTTAGCATCTTACCTCTTTCTCTTTTCAATCAGGGCAAGTAACTCACCTCCTGACTCCCCAGATCCTATCCAACATTCACAAGGCACAAGGCAGGAGTGTGATGGAATACTCCCTATGCCTGGATGAGTACAGCTCCCACAAGAAGCTCGACACCATCAGGACAAAGCAGCCCTCTTGATTGGTAAAAACAAAAAAACTGCGGATGCTGGAAATCCAAAACAAAAACAAAAACAGAATTACCTGGAAAAACTCAGCAGGTCTGGCAGCATCGGCGGAGAAGAAAAGAGTTGACATTTCGAGTCCTCATGACTCCTCAGGAGTCCTACTCCTCAACCCCCTCCTATGGCACCACCCCATGCCCACACAAAAGATGTAACACCTGCCCCTTCACTTCCTCTCTCCTCACCGTCCAAGGACCCAAACACTCCTTTCAAGTGAAGCAGCATTTCACTTGCATTTCCCCCAACTTAGTCTACTGCATTCGTTGCTCCCAATGTGGTCTCCTCTACATTGGAGAGACCAAACGTAAACTGGGCGACCGCTTTGCAGAACACCTGCGGTCTATCCGCAAGAATGACCCAAACCTCCCTGTCGCTTGCCATTTTAACACTCCACCCTGCTCTCTTGCCCACATGTCTGTCCTTGGCTTGCTGCATTGTTCCAGTGAAGCCCAACGCAAACTGGAGGAACAACACCTCATCTTCCGACTAGGCACCTTACAGCCTTCCGGTCTGAATATTGAATTCAACAACTTTAGGTCGTGAGCTCCCTCCCCCATCCCCACCCCCTTTCTGTTTCCCCCTTCCTTTTTTTCCAATAAATTATAAAGATTTTCCTTTTCCCACCTATTTCCGTTATTTTTTTAAAAAAAACCCCACTAGAGCTATACCTTGAGTGCCCTACCATCCATTCTTAATTAGCACATTCGTTTAGATAATATCACCAACTTTAACTCTAACACCTATGTGTTCTTTTGTACTATTGTTGTTGACATCTTTTGATGATCTGCTTCTATCACTGCTTGTTTGTCCCTACAACCACAACCCCCCTCCACCTCTCTCTCTCTCTCTATCTCTCCGCCCCCCACACACACACCTTAAACCAGCTTATATTTCACCCCTTTCTTGGACTCGAACTCAAGTTCTGTCGAAGGGTCATGAGGACTCGAAACGTCAACTCTTTTCTTCTCCGCCGATGCTGCCAGACCTGCTGAGTTTTTCCAGGTAATTCTGTTTTTGTTTTTCTCTTGATTGGTACCCCACTCACAAACATTCACTCCCTCCATCAAGGTGGCAGCAGTGTGTACCATCTACAAGATGCACTGCAGCAACTCATCAAGGCGCCTTGGACAGCACCTCCCAAACCCACGACCACTACCATCTAGAAGGACAAGGGCAGCAGATAGATGGGAACACCACCACCTGGAAGTTCCCCTCCAAGTCACTCACCATCCTGACTTGGAAATATATCGCCGTTCCTTCACTGTCGCTGGGTCAAAATCCTGGAACTCCCTCCCTAACAGCACGGTGGGTGTACCTACACCACATGGACTGCAGCGGCTCAAGAAGGCAGCTCACCCCCACCTTCTCAAGGAGATGGATAATAAATGCTGCCTAGCCAGCGGTGCCCACATCCCATGAATGAATAAAAACAATGTCCTGTACCATAGACCTAGGTTTTACACTTTAGTTTCTCAAAGGTCAATTTGGCAATGGTGAATGGAGGTTAGAATGACCGCTGGGGTCTAAAAGTTAAATACATGACTTCACCTCAGAGGCTGCGAGAGCAGGAAGAGGAGGAGATGATCTGTATTGGACAATATCCCTCTTTCTCCCTACCTCCAACCCCCCAAGATGACCATGTAGTGATATCATACCATCCCATCCTGACTAATCCAAGAATTTGCATTCCATTTTTGCCCAACAGGAGTGAAACAAGAATAAGCGGCAAAAGAGTTGGATCAATGTATCCAGAAAAATAGTCTCATTGCCCATCCCTGTGTGGAATAGCATCAAATTAGCGACACTGAGTCTAACCCCTTCCTCTCATCTCATCCACTATTTCCAATTCCCTAAATCTGCCTCTATCTCTTAGGATGCTGTTTCTGTCATCTGTGTTAGTGTCATTCCTGCAGGAAGAATCATTTACATTTCACTAGTAACATGTCTCTGTGCTGAGATCAAGACAGTGGGAGCCAAGCAGATTTTGAAAGGAATTTCAGGAATATTATTTCCAACAAAACCCGGAAAGAGTAAAACTGAGCAATAATTTTCAACATGACAGGCGTTATTTCTCCGTGTTTGCACTCTATACAATCTGTGCTGATCAGGCTCTCAATCAGATCTATGAATTTGGTCTCACACTGTACCTTACCTGCGTTTTGCCACAATATCCCAGCTTTAGAATAGTGCTGGAGCTGAGGTATGTTGGGGAGCTCTTCAAATATCCCACAAGCTTTGCCACTTGTGTTGGTGGCTACGGATACTCTTGTACTTTCACTATAAAGCTACATATTTTGTATATGTTTGTTTATGAATAATAAGGACATTTTTTTACACTTTTGGTTTGATGTACTGTTTCTCTACTTTTTTAATCAATTCACATTTAAAACCAAAATAAAATATGTCCTAAATATTGCTTTGGTTTTAATGAGGCTGATCTTGAGCTGTTGGCACTACAACAATGGCAGGAGTTTTTTTTAACAGGGATGGGACATTACTTTTCCATTTATTCTCAGGATATGAACAACACATTTATTTCTTATTCCTAGTTTACCTGAGAAGTTAATGCTGAGCTTTCTGCTATGACTTGTGATGGCTTCAGTCTCTTTAGACAAGTTTATTACTCAACCCTTTGATGAGGGAATGGAGTGAAGTGATGGCCAAACTGGGCTGAGACAGCAAGTTCCTATCCCTGGAGCACCATTAGTGAAATAGTTGGAGTTTTAAACAATCAACAGCTTTTGTGGTCATTTTGGTTTCTGCTGGGAACAAATATATCAGATTTATTTCATTTCATGATTCACCTTTATCTCTTCATTGTTGGTTGATCCATTTTGAGTGAGCTAGTTTAACTTGGATTGCTAAGCTCAGCTGAAACATCTCTAGTTTATGAATTAGGAGACATCAGCTCCTGATCCAGCGCTTAACCCCCACACTTCCTGGAATATGTTTGTGCAGACTGCTTCAGACTCCTCATGATAGAATAACACATCTGTTCAGCCTAAGAATAAAATTACTGATGAACATTGAAAGTTGGCTGGGTCATTTACCTTGAGATCATCTTCTGCCCTTCCTGGATCTAGTATTTACTCTGTTGTCACTTGGCTTGTGTCCAGTGTCACCTTAAAGGCCCAGACAACAGTGGAATTTGAACTCTCAACCTCTGGGTGATCTGTCCAGTAACTTAACCACTACCAGCTGTATCACTCTGAAGCTCAGTCAGGTAGAAGGCAGTACATCCAAGCTAAGATTTCAAATAAATTTATTCAAATAAAATTGATAGAATTGACAGAACCTGCTGTTATGCTCTGTTCTCCCCAGCACTACTCATTTTTTGGCAATCAACCATGTTATTGCACAGAATTACAGCTGATCCAGATTTCTCAGGACTCCAGATCCCAGACAGCAGGCAGTTCCAAACCTGCAGAGATAGGGTGCAATCGTCCCAGATTTGCATTAAGTGCAGTAGTGGGCAGGAAAAACGTTTTACCCACCAGCTGCAATGGCAGCTTCTCACACCGTATTGTCCCAATCTCACCACGTTAATCATGCATTCCTGGAAAACACGCCGTTTCCATGGCGGGTGGAGTCTGATTCACCCACCACGCCAACACCTCGCCGCTTCATCACACCGGGCACCACATTGAAAGTGCAGCCACGTGTACACCCCTCAGTGCTTCCAGCCCAGGACTGCTGCACAGGAGACATGGCCCCGAATGGCAAGAAGACTGCAGCCCCCAGTTTAGTGATGCATCCCTCAAGTACCTTTTGGACACCATGTCTTAATGTCCTCTATCTCTGCTCTGGCCACAGGAGGGGCAGCAACATAACCATTCCTGCTGGGTAGGTGGTGGCAGTGGTGATCAGTGCCAATGTTGCACTGAAGAGGTTGACCATCCAATGCAGATAGAGGATGAATGATCTCATCTGTGCTGCCAGGGTAAGGCAACATCTCATCACTCTAAACTCACACACTCACAAACCCATCACTCATTCACTGGCATCTCACTCACTCACTGCCAGCTCAGGGACATCACCACTCACTGTCTCACACACACCCTCACATCTCCATCTGGCCTCATCTCCTCTGGAGACTGTCTTCTCAGCCCTCACCATCTTGAGGCCACTTGCACAGATCAACGTGTGCCCCCCACACACACCCTGGGATACCCACCTTCCCCAGTACAGCCCTCGCCCTGCAGTCACTTCCCTCGCCTGAGGCCACTTCCCCTCCCCTCCCCAGGCGAGCACTAGCCCTACAGCTGTACAAACCACCTCCATCTTATGTCTGGTCTGGTAGGTAGAGACCTGCCCATGAGCCCCACTATAGCTGATGTGATGCTGCCTGTGAAGCCTGGAGCTGATGACTGTGAGAACTGCCCAAAGAAAGGTGGGCAAACAAATCTCAAAATCCTGAGCAAAGTGCAGCTCAGCAGGTGCATGTCGCTGATGTGCAGTTGTGAATTGCGTTGGCATTCAATCCCATTGATGTGGGCTGATGATCCAGCATGGAGGGGAGGGAGGGGGGGGATAATTCCAGGGGGCTGGGTTTATAATGATATGTAGATGTATTACAATGTCCAATGGTGGGAAACGTGGTCCTCCATCAACAGACTGAGCAGACATCATCAAACTGTTTTTTGACCTGTTGAGCACATTGTCTGCTCATGCTGCCAGACACGCCTGATGCCAGTGGGACTGCAAAATCCTGCCCAGAGTGAACATCAAGTTAAACCTTCACCCATCTGTTAGAAATAAAGCACATGCCAGTCATGTGGCAGAATTTTCCATTTTTGAAGGTAAGAGCAGCGACGGCCGGGTTCAGGGGTGTGTTTCCTGCTGGTCAGAATGGCAGGAAATTGCTCCGGATTTCCCGCTTAGAAGCTTATTAATCATGCACAGGCGAGTATCCCTCTGAATCACATGCTGCATCGGGAACTGATTCGTCCGCCCCGCTGTTACCTAATGGAGCCACAGGTCCAGGCGATATATTTAAACGCCACCCGAGCACACACATTTCACATTCTCCAGCCCAGCTTTCTCCAGGATACCCCCAGAGATGGCTGCTAACAAAAAGGAGGCTTTTGCCATGTCACCCTCCAGGCATACTCCAGAGGCGTGTGGCAGCACAGGGATATCCTTTACCACAGGGATGGCTTGAAGAAGCACACCAGCCTTACCTCTCTGGCCAGGGAGACCATTGCAAGGCAGGCCAGCCTAGTCCCCTCACCCTGAACACGATCCAGTGCAGGAAGAGGATGAATGATCTCATCCACTCCACAGGGTAAGTCAACCTTCAGCCCCCTCCAGTCTTACACTCTCGTCATGGCATCGTGCACTCAAAGAGCTACACTCTTCAGGGATCTCACAGAGTATTAGCGGGGAACACAAATCACCACTGATTGTCTCACTTTCACATCACCACCATCTCATCGATCATGCTGCTCACACTCCATTGTCAGCTGTTTCTGGGGAGGGCTGACCACACACAGGGAGACATGCATGTTCCCCAACCTCTGCTCCACCCCTTCTCATCACATGCCTTTTGTCATCCTGCAGTCCAAGCTTGTCCACAACAGAAGAGACAGATCCTAGACCAGAGGAGGGATGGCCAACAACACACCCCTCACCAAATTCAAGAAGGATGCTGCTGAGCTGGCTGGGGAGGACAGGGATCGCCCGTGTAGGGAAGGGGAGATTGGCTTATCCCAGCAACCTAGTACAGATGACACCTCCATGAGTTCATCACATCCTGACAATCACAGTGAGTGACATGCAATCTTGTGTTATGCCTGCACATGAACTAAAGCTATTGTCTCTCTCTCTTACAAGCACCAGCAGGTCTAGGCATAAATGAGTTACACGAGGCAGGAACAGGCTGACACAATGGGTCTACTGGCACAGTCCTGTTTGTGGATTTTGGGAAGGAGGTAGAAGCAGTTGGGAGACTGAGGTTGGAAGCTGTGGAGGGAAGATCTCCAGAGGAGATGAGGTCCGTGACAGTTCTGGGAACAATAGCTGGATGTTCGCTGGTGGGGTCATGGTCCAGGGGGAGGTAGGAAGAAGTGTCTCAGAGTTGGTGGTCAGTACGCCAGGCAACGGCACCACCCTTGTCAGCAGGTTTGATAACGAAGTCAGGGTTGGGCCTGAGAGAACGGAGTGCGGCAAGTTCAGAAGGAGGCAGAAGGTTTCAGTGCCACTTCATGCTCTCGTCTAGACCTGGAAAAATGTATCAATTTTGCTTCCAATTTCCAACCTTCTATCACTTTCACATGGTCCGTCTCCGACACTTCCCTCCCTTGACCTCTCTGTCTCCATTTCTGGTGATAGACTGACTACCAACATTCATTACAAACCCACTGACTCCCACAGCTACCTCGACTGTAGCTCCTCACATCCCACTTCCTGTAAGGACTCCATCCCATTCTCCCAGTTCCTTCACCTCTATCACATCTATTCCGATGATGTCACTTTCCAAAATGCCGCTTCTGACATATCTTCCTTTTAACTTAACCAAGGATTCCCCCTGTGGTGGTTGACAGGGCTCTCAACCATGTCTGACCCATTTCCTGCACCTCTACCCTCACCAATTCTCCTGCCTCCCAGAAACATGATGGGGTCCCCCTTGTCCTCACTTATCACCCACCAGCCGCCGCATTCAAAGGATCATCCTCCGCCATTTCCGCCAACTCCAGCATGATGCCACCACCAAACACATCTTCCCCTCACCTCACCTATCTGCATTCCATAGGGACCATTCCCTCTGTGACACCTTGGTCCACTCTCCATCGCCCCCAATTCCTCATCCCCTTCCCATGGCACCTTCCCATGCAATCGCAAAAGGTGCAACACCTGCCCCTTCACCTCTCCCATCCTCACCATCCAAGGTCCCAAGCATTCCTTTCAGGTAAAGCAGCGCTTCACTTGCATCTCCTACAATTTGGTCTACTGTATTCGCTGCTCCCAATGTGGTCTCCTCTACATTGGGGGACTAAATGCAGACTGAGTGACTGCTTTGCGGAACACCTTTGCTCAGTCCACAAGCAAGACCAGACCTCCCTGTCGCTTGCCATTTTAACACTCCACCCTGCTCTCTTGCCCACATGTCCATCCTTGGCTTGCTGCATTGTTCCAGTGAAGCCCAACGCAAACTGGAGGAACAACACCTCATCTTCCGACTAGGCACTTTACAGCCTTCCGGTCTGAATATTGAATTCAATAACTTCAGACCATGACGCCTTTCCTCCATCTTTACCTCGATTTTAATCCAATTATTTTTTTCTTTTGTTTTTTCATTTTCATTTTCATTTAAATTTTTTATTTATTTACTTTTTAAAAAATCCTTTTTTCCCAACCCCCATCCCGCCACACCCCCTGTTACCCCCCCACACAGGGCCATCGGTCACTGGTTTCTATGTTGTGCTTTCACGGAGCACTGACCCTTGTTCTGCTGTTAACACATTCTGCTCTTGCCTTTATGCCACTATCAGCACCTTTTTTAGTCTTTACCATTAGCATTAACATGCCCTTTCTCTGGTGTCTATGATATATTGTCAATCTCTCCTTAACTTTCAATTATCCCTGACCTTCTATTTTGTTCCACCTGCTCCACTTCCTCTTAAACAGTATAAAAACCATCACCTTTCTGCTTCTTTTTAGCTCTGAAGAAGAGTAGTACAGACCCAAAACGTTAACTCTGTTTCTCTCTCCATAGATGCTGCCAGATCTGCTAATCTTTTCCAGCACTTTTTGTTTTTATTTCAGATTTCCAGCATCTGCAGTATTTTGCTTTCATTGTATAAATATTGCACTTTTGTTAATACATTGGATGTTAATGTGAATGGCTTGGTCAACCCCACAACACTGGCATCTACCTGGTTATGTGGAAAATTTGCCCAGGCATGTCCTGTACACAATAACCAGGACAAATCCAACCCAGCCACTTACCACCCCATCAGTCTACTCCCCATCATCAGCAAAGTGATGGAAAAGGTAATCAACAGTACTATCAAGGGGCACTTGCTTAGCAATAACCTGCTCATTGAGTGCCAGGGCCACTCAGCTCCTGACCTCATTACAGTCTTGGTTCAAACATGGACAACAGAGCTGAACTCCCGAAGAGAGGTGACAGTGACTGCCCTTGCCATTAAGGTATTTGACCAAGTGTGGCATCAAGGAGCCCTAGCAAAACTGGAGTCGATAGAAATCAGTGGGAAAACTCTCCATTGGTTGGAGTCATACCTATCGCAAAGGAAGGTGATTGTGGTTGTTGAAAATCAGCCATCTCAGTTCCAGGATATCACTGCAGGAGTTCCTCAGGGTAGTGTACTAGGCTCAACTATCTTCAGCTGCTTCATCAATGACCTTCCTTCCATCATAAGGTCAGAGGTGGGGATGTTCGCTGATGATTGCAGAATGCACAGCACCATTTGTGACTCCTCAGATACTGAAGCAGCTCATGTCCAAATGCAGCAAGACCTGAATAATATCCAGGCTTGGGCTGACAAGTGGTCACTAACATATGTGCCAGGCAATGACCATCTTCAACAAGAGAGAATCTAACCATCACCTCTTGACATTCAGTGGTATTACCATTGCTGAATCCCCCACTATCAACACCCTGGGGGTTAACATTGACCAGAAACTGAACTGGACTAGCCATATAAATACTATGGCTACAAGAGCAGGTCAAAGGCTAGGAATCCTGCAGCGAGCAGCTTACCTCCTGACTCACCATCTACAAGGCACAAGTCAGGAATGTGTCTGGATGAGTGCAGCTCCAACAACACTCAAGAAACAAGTACCTTCCAGGACAAAGCAGCCTGCTTGATTGGCACCCCGTCTACAAATATTCACTCTCTCTGCCACTGACGCACAGTGGCAACAGTGTATATCATCTAAAAGATGCACTGCTGCAGCTCACCAAGCCGCCTTAGAAAGCACCTTCCAAACCCACAACCACTACCACCTAGAAGGAGCAGCAGACACATGGGAACACCCCTACCTGGAAGTTCCCTCCAAGCCACTCACCAGCCTGACTTGGAACTATATTGAGTTCCTCCAATGTCACTGGGTCAAAATCTTGGAACTCTGTCCCTAATAGCACTGTGGGTGTACCTACACCACATGGACTGCAGTGGTTCAAGAAGGCAGCTCACCACCCCCTTCTCAAGGGCAATTAGGAATGGGCAATAAATGCTGGCCTAGCCAGCGAAGCCTACATCCCATGACTGAATTTTAAAAACCTGAATGCATTGTGATTATTTACATATATATCCTCCTATCACGAGGTTTAGCCAACCTCCCAGTCAGTGATAGTCTCCCTTTGTGAGATTCCCGTTCATGTGATGTCAACCTCAGTGAAGGTAGTTTCCGGAGTCCTGTGTGATGTCAGGGAGATGTATCAAAACCTTTATTGGAAGCGTGTGCTCATTACGTTTATAACCCTTTTTGCTTACAACATACCATTGTGTGAGGGCAGCTCAGCAGCTTTGAAGGATTAGCGACAGTTGTGTCTCCTTAGTGGTAGTGCCAAAGGACAAGACTTGGATGGGAGGAGGAAACCCCCAACAATGTGTTCATCTCACTGGCTGCTGTAGTTTCTCATGAATGTGGTGACAACTGCATCAAGTTAGTTGACACAGCGTTCTCTCTGTTGTGCTGACTTTCAGTTCCCAGAGCAAACGCATACAGAGTGCATCACTGACCTTCTTAGAGATCATGGCCTGGTGAGTCATGAAGCAGGAAGGTGTAAGCCTGAATGCTGAACTTGCTCTCGGTGTGACTGGTTGGACATACCTTTCAATGCAATGGAATGGCATTAAGAGACAGGAGGAATGTGGCCATCTCCTGTTGTGTTCACTTTACTGCTCCTGGAATCAGGTGGTAATTAAATTGGCGCCGGCACATTTTCTGCATCGTGCTTCCTCAGTGACATCGTCCTGTGTAAGCTGACCCTCATCTCCCTCTTCAGGTTCTGGCCCTCCTGCTCTTTATTGTCCAAGGAGCTGTCCGCCTCCTCCACTTCCCCCTCAGGCAAGGGATCACCCCTTTGAAGAGCCAGGCTCTGAAGGACGTAACACACAACGATGATGTGGGAGAGCCTATCTGGAGTGTACTGCAGAGCCTCACCTGAGCGGTCTAAAGATCAGAATCATCTCTTCAGAATGCCACTAGTCTGCTCAATTATGGACTGTGTGAAGCTATGAGCTGCGTTGTACCACTCCTCCAAGGCACTCTGTGGCCAATGCATGGGTATCATGAACCATCGTTTGAACGGTTTCCCCTTATCCCCAAGCAGCCACCCCTTTAGACACTCGGGCCCTTTGAAAGTGTGAGGCACCAGGGAGTGACTGAGGATGCATGAGTCTTGGGAACTCCCAGGGTATCTGGCACACACGTGCATTATGTGCTTCCCATGATTGCACACCAGTTAAACATTGATGGAATGAAACTCTTTACGGTTGGTAAACATTAGGGGCGGCTACCATTGAGCCCTCAAAGCTACATGGGCGCAGGCGATTGCACCCTGCACTCTAGGGAAGCTCGAGATAGCAGCAAACCCATTGAATCTGGCAGCCTGGCTATCTTCATCAAGTGTAAACCTCATGTATTGATGATCCTTGCTGTAGAGGGTACCTGTGCCTCCCTTGATGCACCTATGTGTGCTGGATTACGAGATGCCGTGCAGGTCCCTGTAGATCCCTGGAACAATCCGCGAGCAATGAAATTGAGCATGGCGGTCACCTTCAAAGCTGCTGGCAGGGGATAGTCTCCCACTCTACGGGGCGTTAGATTCTCATGAAGAGTGTAGCAGATGTGATGCACCAGAGCTCGGAACAAGTGCAGACATGTGCAGCCTTATCTCTCGCTCAGCTGCAGATAGGAGAGACTTCTTTGGTAGACCCTTGGTCGACTTAGTCACCCCTGTGGTTGGGCTCTATCCTCCCGATCCTTATGTTGTTGCTGGGACTCCCTGGACCCTGGACCTCAGGCAGGGCTTTCCCCTGAAGCTGCACTTGATGGTGAAACTCCCTTCTTTTCCTCCTACATTATTTTAGAACCCTCAAGAAGGCAGCATTGAGCCCAGCTTCTTTTCTTTTGTCCTTCTCTCTGTGAAATGATAGATTCAAGACATTAATGAATGATGGAGAAAATCAGTGAAGCTCACAGTCTTGAACCAAAAGCCACTATAATGGTCTCGAGTGGCTTCTGTCCTACTGGCCTTGTCACTGATGCTTTGTATCTGAGGCACAAACAGACACATCGAAGTCACCAAGATGTTTTCCCTGAGACTTTACATCTCAATCCCATAGAGGTTGGAGAAGGTTTGGATAAGATGCACGATCTTACCTACCTTAGTGCTCCAACCTCAGATCTGGCATATTGATAAATAATAACTTGCTCATGGTTACTGACTGGATGCTCTTTGGCCTGTTTTGCATGTCAATTGCAGAAAGCATGTGGAAGCCTTTCACTGATGGGATGCCATATATGGAGCAGCTGTTATGTGAAGCAGGTGAATCCTGCATTTCCCTGTTACTGCAAAACGTGTGGGTTCCAATGGCAGCCTTATCAAGGAAGTCTTCCTGCTTTCTCTCAGCTCTGACTCAGTTTCAACCTTGTTGCTCCCTCAGGTTTGAGGGGGCCCCCAGAAAGGGCCCCTTAGTCCAGCAGTGCTCTCCTCCCACAGAACCTCTGACCCCTCCCATGCTGATTTGTTTCTAGTTTAAACTTAATGTGTACAAGCTGATGATTCTTCACTGTTATTTCAAGACCAGTTTCGACATTGCCCCCGTCAGTGTTCAGGTCCCTCCAGTCTACCTGGAACCTCACGGTGTGCAGGTAGAGCTCCCTCCAGTTATTCTCCAGCCTCCCTCAGTAACACTGGATCCCAGTGATGTTGTGGTCAACATTCCAACCCTGCCCCCGAACCCATCACTGTTGACATGCCCATGCTCCATGTGACCCACTTCCCCACCACCCCCACCTCCCCCTCCCCCCACCACCACCCTCCCCTCACCCCGCCCCCGCCCCCCCCCACCGAGGATGTGTGCTCGGTCAAATTCAGAGCCCCAAAAGAGCTTCAAATACCAGCCCCCCAACACCCCTTCCCCTCACTACCTTTTCCCCATCTACAGGCTGCATATGCCTACCCTAACCGCGACCATCACATCTGCAGACCAGTGCAGACCCAGAAAAGCCTATGGCCACTGACTGGTGAAAACGCCCAGCACACCAAGCTGTGCCTTATCCCAATTAAGGGTACAGACCTTGCCTCTCCCTGGAACGGGAGTACAGTGTGCATGCTGTGCATAGCCCTATAACCTGGCCCGCTGCATCCCAGGGCTCCCTTTACTCTCTCACCCTGGACTGTGAGCTTCAGGACTGTCTCTGCTCTCTCACTCCGAACTGAGAGTCCCAGGACTGTGTCTACTCTCACTACGGACTGTGAGTCCCAGGTTTGTCTCTACTCTCACTCTGGACTATGAGTCCCAGGAATGTCTCTACTCTCTCACTCCGGACCGTGAGTCCCAGGACCTTCTCTAATCTGACTCAGGACTGTGATTCTCAGGACTGTCTCTACTCTCTCACTCTGGACTGTGATTCTCAGGACTGTCTCTAATCTCACTCTGGACTGTGATTCTCAGGACTGTCTCTAATCTCACTCTGGACTGTGATTCTCAGGACTGTCTCTACTCTCACTCTGGACTGTGAGTCCCAGGACTGTCTCTAATCTCTCACTCTGGACTGAGAGTCCCAGGATTGTTTGTCCTCTCACTCTGGACTGTGATTCTCAGGACTGTCTCTACTCTCACTCTGGACTGTGATTCTCAGGACTGTCTCTACTCTCACTCTGGACTGTGAGTCCCAGGACTGTCTCTAATCTCACAATGGACTGTGATTCTCAGGACTGTCTCTAATCTCACTCTGGACTGTGATTCTCAGGACTGTCTCTACTCTCACTCTGGACTGTGAGTCCCAGGACTGTCTCTAATCTCTCACTCTGGACTGAGAGTCCCAGGATTGTTTGTCCTCTCACTCTGGACTGTGATTCTCAGGACTGTCTCTACTCTCACTCTGGACTGTGATTCTCAGGACTGTCTCTACTCTCTCACTCTGGACTGTGATTCTCAGGACTGTCTCTACTCTCACTCTGGACTGTGAGTCCCAGGACTGTCTCTAATCTCTCACTCTGGACTGAGAGTCCCAGGATTGTTTGTCCTCTCACTCTGGACTGTGAGTCTCAGGACTGTCTCTACTCTCTCACTCCGGACTGAGAGTCCCAGGATTGTTTGTCCTCTCACTCTGGACTGTGAGTCCCAGGACTGTCTCTACTCTCTCACTCTGGACTGTGAGTCCCAGGACTGTCTCTAATCTCACACTGGGCTGTGAGTCCCAGGACTGTCTCTACTCTCTCACTCTGCACTGTGAGTCCCAGGACTGTCTCTAATCTCACACTGGACTGTGAGTCCCAGGACTGTCTCTAATCTCACACTGGACTGTGAGTCCCAGGACTGTCTCTACTCTCTCACTCTGGGCTGTGAGTCCCAGGACTGTCTCTACTCTCACTCTGGACTGTGAGTCCCAGGACTGTCTCTGCTCTCACTCTGGACTGTAACTCTCAGGACTGTCTCTACTCTCTCACTCTGGACTGTGAGTCCCAGGATTGTCTGTCCTCTCACTCCGGACTGTGAGTCCCAGGACTGTCTCTACTCTCTCACTCTGGACTGTGAGTCCCAGGATTGTCTCTACTCTCTCACTCTGGACTGAGAGTGCCAGGATTGTTTGTCCTCACTCTGGACTGTGAGCTTCAGGACCGTCTCTACTCTCTCACTCCGCACCGTGAGTCCCAGGATTGTTTGTCATCTCACTCTGGACTGTGAATCTCAGGACTGTCTCTACTCTCACTCTGGACTGTGAGTCCCAGGACTGTCTCTACTCTCTCACTCTGGACTGTGAGCTTCAGGACTGTCTCTACTCTCTCACTCCAGACTGATTTTCCCAGGACTGTCTCTTCTCTCACTCTGGACTGAGAGTCCCAGGACTGTCTCTACTCTCATTCCGAACTGTGAGTCTCAGGACTGTCTCTACTCTCTCACTCTGGACTGATAGTCTCAGGACTGTCTCTACGCTCTCACTCTGGACTGATAGTCCCAGGACTGTCTCTACTCTCTCACTCTGAACTGATAGTCCCAGGACTGTCTCTACGCTCTCACTCTGGACTGATAGTCCCAGGACTGTCTCTACTCTCGCTCCGCACTGTGAGTCCTAGGATTGTCTGTGCTCTCATTCTGGACTGTGAGTTTCAGGACTGTCTCTACTCTCTCACTCTGGGCTGTGAGTCCCAGGACTGTCTCTACTCTCTCAGTCTGGGCTGTGAGTCCAGGACTGTCTCTACTCTTACTCAGAGCTGTTGGCCCCTGACTGAGGCCTGTGAGTGTCAATGAGTTCCCCATTGCCCCCATGACGGATCACTACACTGTCTCCCATCCTACCCCCCAACACTTCCTCAGTTTCTGTGAGACTCATTCCTTTTGTGCCTAACCCACCTTTCCTTTCCTATTCTGGAGTCTGCGTGTATGCTCTCCAATTCATTCATGTGGTGTCTCATCAACCCTCCTTGTATGCATGCGGTTCAGTTTTTATTGTCATGCTGCAGCTTCCTATCCCTCGGTCCCCTGTCTGCCTGCCATCATTTCCCTCCCCCCAACCCTGACCCTTTGAACCCCCCCCATATCCGTTAACTTCCCTTTGCAAAGCCTTCCTACCCCTTTGTCCCATGGGTGTCAGTCAACGCCCTTGAACTGCCTTCCTGTCCCTTTGCCCCTTGTGTGTCTGTCATCTTTTCCAGCACACCCAACCTCTGCCCCACCCCCAGGTAGCAATGCTGGGCTCTGTTAGAGGTTACATCCCTGCCTGAATGCCGCTGAGCAGTGGCATCTTCCAGGACCACAGAGGCACACACTGGGAGCAGACCAACCCTCACCCCCAGCACTGTGGCAATCCACTGGCATCGCAATGGGACCAGTGCAGCGCTGTCGCAGGTAAGATCCAAATGTTACACTCACCTCGAAGTCATGTGTCAAGTGAGGTCTGACCGCTGCATGCCCCTCTTTTTCAAACGTGAATCGGAACCGGTGTGAATTCTCGCAGGCGTGACAGAAGATTGGAAGGCGCCACATAATTCCGGTGATAAGCACATTTAATGAGCATTCATGAGATGGTAATGAAAGCAAATGGCAGTCACTAGTCAGCAGGACACCTGACCTGCCATCAAGTTGCCATTACAGAGTTGTTGGGAGAATTGCAAACTGTTTTCACACCAGTGGAAATCGGATTTTTTGCCTCTTTCCAGATTCTCCGCTCCCACCCACCACAAACCCTGCCAAGGGCAGGATGGGAAAATTCCTCCCATAGACTCTTAAACAAACTATCTGGGTCATGAAGACATTGATAAAATCAAATGTTTGAGTCAAAGATGAAAAGTAATTCTACCTTTTTGAAAATATCTTTTTTCCAAGTGAAATTCAAAGGTTAGCTTCACCAAGACTCAGTGTCCTGTTCTGGGAGACAATCTGCCCCAGAACCTTTAATTCAAACCAATTGTTTCGCTCCTTCTGTCGACCATTTCCCCCACAAAACCCACCTCATTTCTCATTCAACTCTCCACTTCTCAACCTTGCTGTTCTGCACTGAACCCTTAGGCCAGAACCTAAGGAACAACTTCCACCATGTCGGGCTTCAGAATCCCATAGCCACCGCTGGAAGTGAGCATTACATTTAGAATTGGGTGTCCTAAGGCCACAGGTAATTAGGTTCATGAATCTATCAGCACATTGTCCAGATTTATGGATCAAACAGGTGATTCATCCAGGGGAGTGAAGACAGCTGCCTATTACTGACCTAGAGGAATCAGGGTGAATGCCTGTTCCTGACCCAGGGGACTGAGGGCAAGTGCCTGTTCCTGACCCATGGAAACTCAGGTGACTGCCTGTTCCTGACCCAGGTGACTGAGGGTGTGCCTGCTCCTGACCGAGGGGATTCAGGGTGATTGCCTGTTCCCGACCGAGAGGACTCACGGTGACTGCCTGTTCCTGACCTAGGCGACTGAGGGTGTGCCTGTTCCTGACCGAGGGGACTCACGGTGACTGCCTGTTCGTGACTGAGGGGACTCACGGTGAGTGCCTGTTCCTGACCGAGGGGACTCACGGTGACTGCCTGTTCCTGACCGAGGGGATTCAGGGTGACTGTCTGTTCCTGACCGAGGGGACTCACGATGAGTGCCTGTTCCTGACCGAGAGGACTCACGGTGAGTGCCTGTTCCTGACCGAGGGGACTCACGGTGAGTGCCTGTTCCTGACCGAGGGGACTCACGGTGAGTGCCTGTTCCTGACCGAGGGGACTCACGGTGACTGCCTGTTCCTGACCGAGGGGACTCACGGTGAGTGCCTGTTCCTGACCGAGGGGACTCACGGTGACTGCCTGTTCCTGACCGAGGGGACACACGGTGACTGCCTGTTCCTGACCGAGGGGACTCACGGTGACTGCCTGTTCCTGACCGAGGGGACTCACGGTGACTGCCTGTTCCTGACCGAGGGGACTCACGGTGAGTGCCTGTTCCTGACCGATGGGACTCACGGTGAGTGCCTGTTCCTGACCGATGGGACTCACGGTGAGTGCCTGTTCCTGACCGAGGGGATTCAGGGTGACTGCCTGTTCCTGACCGAGGGGACTCACGGTGAGTGCCTGTTCCCGACCGAGAGGACTCACGGTGACTGCCTGTTCCTGACCTAGGCGACTGAGGGTGTGCCTGTTCCTGACCGAGGGGACTCACGGTGACTGCCTGTTCGTGACTGAGGGGACTCACGGTGAGTGCCTGTTCCTGACCGAGGGGACTCACGGTGACTGCCTGTTCGTGACTGAGGGGACTCAGGGTGAGTGCCTGTTCCTGACCGAGGGGACTCACGGTGACTGCCTGTTCCTGACCGAGGGGATTCAGGGTGACTGTCTGTTCCTGACCGAGGGGACTCACGATGAGTGCCTGTTCCTGACCGAGAGGACTCACGGTGAGTGCCTGTTCCTGACCGAGGGGACTCACGGTGAGTGCCTGTTCCTGACCGAGGGGACTCACGGTGAGTGCCTGTTCCTGACCGAGGGGACTCACGGTGACTGCCTGTTCCTGACCGAGGGGACTCACGGTGAGTGCCTGTTCCTGACCGAGGGGACTCACGGTGACTGCCTGTTCCTGACCGAGGGGACACACGGTGACTGCCTGTTCCTGACCGAGGGGACTCACGGTGACTGCCTGTTCCTGACCAAGGGGACTCACGGTGACTGCCTGTTCCTGACCGAGGGGACTCACGGTGAGTGCCTGTTCCTGACCGATGGGACTCACGGTGAGTGCCTGTTCCTGACCGATGGGACTCACGGTGAGTGCCTGTTCCTGACCGAGGGGATTCAGGGTGACTGCCTGTTCCTGACCGAGGGGACTCACGGTGAGTGCCTGTTCCTGACCGAGGGGACTCACGGTGACTGCCTGTTCCTGACCGAGGGGACTCACGGTGAGTGCCTGTTCCTGACCGAGGGGACTCACGGTGACTGCCTGTTCGTGACTGAGGGGACTCACAGTGAGTGCCTGTTCCTGACCGAGGGGACTCACGGTGAGTGCCTGTTCCTGACCGAGGGGATTCAGGGTGACTGTCTGTTCCTGACCGAGGGGACTCACGGTGAGTGCCTGTTCCTGACCGAGAGGACTCACGGTGAGTGCCTGTTCCTGACCGAGGGGACACACGGTGAGTGCCTGTTCCTGACCGAGGGGACTCACGGTGAGTGCCTGTTCCTGACTGATGGGACTCACGGTGAGTGCCTGTTCCTGACCGAGGGGATTCAGGGTGACTGCCTGTTCCTGACCGAGGGGACTCACAGTGAGTGCCTGTTCCTGACCGAGGGGACTCACGGTGACTGCCTGTTCCTGACCGAGGGGACTCACGGTGACTGCCTGTTCCTGACCGAGGGGACTCACGGTGAGTGCCTGTTCCTGACCAATGGGATTCATGTTGAGTGCCTGTTCCTGACTGATGGGACTCACGGTGAGTGCCTGTTCCTGACCGAGGGGATTCAGGGTGACTGCCTGTTCCTGACCGAGGGGACTCACGGTGAGTGCCTGTTCCTGACCGAGGGGACTCACGGTGACTGCCTGTTCCTGACCAAGGGGACTCACGGTGAGTGCCTGTTCCTGACCGAGGGGAGTCACGGTGACTGCCTGTTCCTGACCGAGGGGATTCAGGGTGACTGTCTGTTCCTGACCGAGGGGACTCACGGTGAGTGCCTGTTCCTGACCGAGAGGACTCACGGTGAGTGCCTGTTCCTGACCGAGGGGACTCACGGTGAGTGCCTGTTCCTGACCGATGGGACTCACGGTGAGTGCCTGTTCCTGACTGATGGGACTCACGGTGAGTGCCTGTTCCTGACCGAGGGGATTCAGGGTGACTGCCTGTTCCTGACCGAGGGGACTCACGGTGAGTGCCTGTTCCTGACCGAGGGGACTCACGGTGACTGCCTGTTCCTGACCGAGGGGACTCACGGTGACTGCCTGTTCCTGACCGAGGGGACTCACGGTGAGTGCCTGTTCCTGACCGATGGGACTCACGGTGAGTGCCTGTTCCTGACTGATGGGACTCACGGTGAGTGCCTGTTCCTGACCGAGGGGATTCAGGGTGACTGCCTGTTCCTGACCGAGGGGACTCACGGTGAGTGCCTGTTCCTGACCGAGGGGACTCACGGTGACTGCCTGTTCCTGACCAAGGGGACTCACGGTGAGTGCCTGTTCCTGACCGAGGGGACTCACGGTGACTGCCTGTTCGTGACTGAGGGGACTCACGGTGAGTGCCTGTTCCTGACCGAGGGGACTCACGGTGAGTGCCTGTTCCTGACCGAGGGGATTCAGGGTGACTGTCTGTTCCTGACCGAGGGGACTCACGGTGAGTGCCTGTTCCTGACCGAGAGGACTCACGGTGAGTGCCTGTTCCTGACCGAGGGGACTCACGGTGAGTGCCTGTTCCTGACCGAGGGGACTCACGGTGAGTGCCTGTTCCTGACTGATGGGACTCACGGTGAGTGCCTGTTCCTGACCGAGGGGATTCAGGGTGACTGCCTGTTCCTGACCGAGGGGACTCACGGTGACTGCCTGTTCCTGACCGAGGGGACTCACGGTGACTGCCTGTTCCTGACCGAGGGGACTCACGGTGAGTGCCTGTTCCTGACTGATGGGACTCACGGTGAGTGCCTGTTCCTGACCGAGGGGATTCAGGGTGACTGCCTGTTCCTGACCGAGGGGACTCACGGTGAGTGCCTGTTCCTGACCGAGGGGACTCACGGTGACTGCCTGTTCCTGACCAAGGGGACTCACGGTGAGTGCCTGTTCCTGACCGAGGGGACTCACGGTGACTGCCTGTTCCTGACCGAGGGGATTCAGGGTGACTGTCTGTTCCTGACCGAGGGGACTCACGGTGAGTGCCTGTTCCTGACCGAGAGGACTCACGGTGAGTGCCTGTTCCTGACCGAGGGGACTCACGGTGAGTGCCTGTTCCTGACCGATGGGACTCACGGTGAGTGCCTGTTCCTGACTGATGGGACTCACGGTGAGTGCCTGTTCCTGACCGAGGGGATTCAGGGTGACTGCCTGTTCCTGACCGAGGGGACTCACGGTGAGTGCCTGTTCCTGACCGAGGGGACTCACGGTGACTGCCTGTTCCTGACCGAGGGGACTCACGGTGACTGCCTGTTCCTGACCGTGGGGACTCACGGTGAGTGCCTGTTCCTGACCGATGGGACTCACGGTGAGTGCCTGTTCCTGACTGATGGGACTCACGGTGAGTGCCTGTTCCTGACCGAGGGGATTCAGGGTGACTGCCTGTTCCTGACCGAGGGGACTCACGGTGAGTGCCTGTTCCTGACCGAGGGGACTCACGGTGACTGCCTGTTCCTGACCAAGGGGACTCACGGTGAGTGCCTGTTCCTGACCGAGGGGATTCAGGGTGACTGTCTGTTCCTGACCGAGGGGACTCACGGTGAGTGCCTGTTCCTGACCGAGAGGACTCACGGTGAGTGCCTGTTCCTGACCGAGGGGACTCACGGTGAGTGCCTGTTCCTGACCGAGGGGACTCACGGTGAGTGCCTGTTCCTGACCGAGGGGACTCACGGTGAGTGCCTGTTCCTGACCGAGGGGACTCACGGTGACTGCCTATTCCTGACCGAGGGGACTCACGGTGACTGCCTGTTCCTGACCGAGGGGACTCACGGTGACTGCCTGTTCCTGACCGAGGGGACTCACGGTGACTGCCTGTTCCTGACCGAGGGGACTCACGGTGACTGCCTGTTCCTGACCGAGGGGACTCACGGTGAGTGCCTGTTCCTGACCGATGGGACTCACGGTGAGTGCCTGTTCCTGACTGATGGGACTCACGGTGAGTGCCTGTTCCTGACCGAGGGGATTCAGGGTGACTGCCTGTTTCTGACCGAGGGGACTCACGGTGTGTGCCTGTTCCTGACCGAGGGGACTCACGGTGACTGCCTGTTCCTGACCAAGGGGACTCACGGTGAGTGCCTGTTCCTGACCGAGGGGACTCACGGTGAGTGCCTGTTCCTGACCGAGGGGACTCACGGTGACTGCCTGTTCCTGACCGACGGGACTCACGGTGAGTGCCTGTTCCTGACCGAGGGGACTCACGGTGACTGCCTGTTCCTGACCGAGGGGACTCACGGTGAGTGCTTGTTCCTGACCGAGGGGACTCACGGTGACTGCCTGTTCCTGACCGAGGGGACTCATGGTGACTGCCTGTTCCTGACCGAGGGGACTCACGGTGAGTGCCTGTTCCTGACCGAGGGGACTCACGGTGAGTGCCTGTTCCTGACCGAGGGGAGTCACGGTGACTGCCTGTTCCTGACCGAGGGGACTCACGGTGACTGCCTGTTCCTGACCGAGGGGACTCACGGTGACTGCCTGTTCCTGACCGAGGGGACTCACGGTGACTGCCTGTTCCTGACCGAGGGGACTCACGGTGACTGCCTGTTCCTGACCGAGGGGACTCACGGTGAGTGCCTGTTCCTGACCGAGGGGACTCACGGTGAGTGCCTGTTCCTGACCGAGGGGACTCACGGTGACTGCCTGTTCTTGACCGAGGGGACTCACGGTGAGTGCCTGTTCCTGACCGAGGGGACTCACGGTGACTGCCTGTTCTTGACCGAGGGGACTCACGGTGACTGCCTGTTCCTGACCGAGGGGACTCACGATGACTGCTTGTTGGTGATTAGCCTGTGATCAATGGCCTGAGACTGTTTGTTGCGCAAACCAGATTCCTCTGAATCCTGATAGCTCCGTTATTTTATCTGACAGTATATTCTGCAGCTTCCTCCTCTGACGGAAGATTCATATTTTAAAGAGAGAAAGATGGCCTTTTACCAGACTGGAAATAGCACCAACGTAGAGTAGGCCAACAAAGCCTGCCATTTTCCTGAGGTACATGCAGGTGCACAGCAGCTGACAACCTGTTGAGAAAGTGTGTCATCGCAGCCTGCGTCTAGCCAGTTTTCATGTTTCTCTTTGTTCTTTTCGAGTTTGCTGTCCTTCTGTGGATTGTTATTATTCCTTGAATCACTGGTTTGAAATATCTTAAAACTCCAATGTGATAGATCATATTCCTAACAGGATGGAGTGGTTAAGAGATGCCGTGTGACACTGTCAGAAGCAGACACTCGACCCTTTGTTTAGCACAGAACACTAAAAGTTAACTCCTGTGTACTCAATCCCCACACTAAACCTCCCACTTAAAGCTACAACATCCCACATTCATGCAGTGAACTTGTAAATGTACATACAGTGTCTATTGGAAGTGTAATATCACAGCAGCTGAATTTATGCATCTCATGGTAACGGGTCAGGGATTACAAGAGGAGTGAAAAATTTCAGAATACACCAAGGCACTTCATAGCCAATGATGCAGGTGTGAAGTGTAATCACTATTTTAATGCAGGAAACATGGCAGCCAATTTGCGCACAGCAAGATCTCAAAAACAACAAGGTGATAATGGCTGGATAATCTGCTTTAGTGATGTTGGTTGAGACATTGATCATGGCACATAAGCCAACCTTTAAGCCTCGAAAAATGCTTCCAAAAACAGGTTGATTTATACGCTGAGTATAAAATTTGAACCACCAGCGTTGGTGCAGGAGGACTCATTCTGTTCATCGGTTGCCATGTGGTCTGCTCATGTAGGTGCGTCTTAAATTCCTGCACATCTTCTTGGCAACAAGACCCATATCACCAGCTTGACCCCATGCCAAGGCTTACAGGGCAAGTATAACCCTAAACACGTATTTCTGAGCTAAAAAATTGAGGCCGACTCTTAATGCGAGTATATCTTAAACATGCATTTTGGTGCAGGAAAAAGTGGGGTTCTCTTTTATGTTGGATTGACTTATACACCATGATCTACAGTAAATATTGACCCAATGCATCAGGGAGAACTCCCCTACTCTTCTTCAAAATAATGCTATTGGGTCTTTTACATGAGAGCAGAAGGAGACTCAGTGCCAAACACAAAAACATTCTCAAATGCTAACATCTCATCAGTAACTGCACTAAGACAGCAGACCTTTGAGTGGTCAGTGGATAAGATGTGACTGTGGTAACCCACCAACATCTCAGGTTGAACCAGACTTGACCCTCATGTGCGGTTTCAATGGCCCACACCAACGAGATGACCAATCAGAAAGGTGGTGACTGCCCTCACTGGCCTCTGAGATTCAGCTGCAGGTTCAAGAGGTGAAAGCACAGTGTATTGGAATAAGGTTTCTCAGTCTCTCACGCTCACTGTTACTCTTCTCTCACTCTCTCTCACACTTTCTCACTCTCACTTCCTCTCACTCTCTCTCGCTCATTCTCTCTTTCACTCTCACTCTATAATATGAGATTCAGGTACAGTGAATTTTATTCCATAAACCATAAGACCATAAGACATAGGAACAGAAGTAGGCCATTCGGTCCATTGAGTCTGCTTCGCTATTCAATGAATCATGGCTGATCTGATAATCTTCAACTCCACTTTCCTGCTTTGTCCCCATAACCCTTGAATCCCTTACTGATTAAAAATCTGTCTATCTCAGCCTTGAATATACTTAATAACCCAGCCTCTACAGCCCTCTGGGGTAAAGAATTCCACAGATTGACTACCCTCTGAGAGAAGAAATTCCTCCTCATCTCTGTTTTAAATGGGTGACCCCTTACTCTGAGATTATGTCACTGGTCCTAGACTCTCCCACAAGGAGAAACAACTGCAGAATCAACCGGTCAATCTTATATGTTTCAATAAGGTCACCTCTCATTCTTCTAAACTCCAATGAGTACAGGCCCAACCTACTCAACCTCTCCTTATAAAAAAATCCCTCCATAATCAGGATCAACCTGGTGAACCTTCTCTGGACTTCCTGCAATGCAAATATGTCTTTCCTTAGATAAGGGGACCAAAACTGTTCACAGTATTCTAGGTGTGGTCTAACTAGTGCCTAGTATAGTTTTAGCAAGACTTCCTATGGCACCACCCCATGCCCACGCAAAAGATGCAACACCTGCCCCTTCACTTCCTCTCTCCTCACCGTCCAAGGGCCCAGATACTCGTTTCAAGTGAAGCAGCATTTCACTTGCATTTCCCCCAACTTATTCTACTGCATTCGTTGCTCCCAATGTGGTCTCCTCTACATTGGAGAGACCAAACGTAAACTGGGCGACCGTTTTGCAGAACACCTGCGGTCTGTCCACAAGAATGACCCAAACCTCCCTGTCGCTTGCCATTTTAACACTCCACCTTGCTCTCTTGCCCACATCAAAAACAGAATTACCTGGAAAATCTCAGCAGGTCTGGCAGCATCGGTGGAGAAGAAAAGAGTTGACGTTTCGAGTCCTCATGACCCTTCGACAGAACTTGAGTGAGTCCAAGAAAGGGGTGAAGTATAAGCTGGTTTAAGGTGTTTGGGGAGTGGGGGGTGGTTTGGGTGGGGGGAGAGAGAGAGAAGTGGAGAGGGTGGTGTGGTTGTAGGAACAAACAAGCAGTAATAGAAGCAGATCATCAAAAGATGTCACAAACAACAGAACAAAAGAACACATAGGTGTTAAGGTTGGTGATATTAACTAAACGAATGTGCTAATTAAGAATGGATGGTAGGGCACTCAAGGTATAGCTCTAGTGGGGGTGGGGGGAGCATAAAAGATTTAAAAATATTTAAAAATACTGGAAATAGGTGGGAAAAGAAAAATATATATAATTTATTGGAAAAAACAAAAGGAAGGGGGAAACAGAAAGGGGGTGGGGATGGAGGGGGGAGCTCACGACCTAAAGTTGTTGAATTCAATATTCAGTCCGGAAGGCTGTAAAGTGCCTAGTCGGAAGATGAGGTGTTGTTCCTCCAGTTTGCATTGGGCTTCACTGGAACAATGCAGCAAGCCAAGGACAGACATGTGGGCAAGAAAGCAGGCTGGAGTGTTAAAATGGCAAGCGACAGGGAGGTTTGGGTCATTCTTGCGGACAGACCGCAGGTGTTCTGCAAAGCGGTCGCCCAGTTTACGTTTGGTCTCTCCAATGTAGAGGAGACCACATTGGGAGCAACGAATGCAGTAAAGTGAGCCCACCAGCCTCCGCATTCAAAGGATCATCCTCCGCCATTTCCGCCAACTCCAGCATGATGCCACCACCAAACAATCTTCCCTTCACCCCCCCTATCGGCATTCCATAGGGATCGTTCCCTCCGGGACACCCTGGTCCACTCCTCCATCACCCCCTACTCCTCAACCCCCACCTATGGCACCACCCCATGCCCACGCAAAAGATGCAACACCTGCCCCTTCACTTCCTCTCTCCTCACCGTCCAAGGGCCCAAACATTCCTTTCAAGTGAAGCAGCATTTCACTTGCATTTCCCCCAACTTAGTCTACTGCATTCGTTGCTCCCAATGTGGTCTCCTCTACATTGGAGAGACCAAACGTAAACTGGGCGACCGCTTTGCAGAACACCTGAGGTCTGTCCGCAAGAATGACCCAAACCTCCCTGTCACTTGCCATTTTAACACTCCACTCTGCTGTCTTGCCCACATGTCTGTCCTTGGCTTGCTGCATTGTTCCAGTGAAGCCCAATGCAAACTGGAGGAACAACACCTCATCTTCCGACTAGGCACCTTACAGCCTTCCGGTCTGAATATTAAATTCAACAACTTTAGGTCGTGAGCTCCCCCCTCCATCCCCACCCCCTTTCTGTTTCCCCCTTCCTTTTGTTTTTTCCAATAAATTATATAGATTTTTCTTTTCCCACCTATTTCCAGTATTTTTAAATATTTTTAAATCTTTTATGCTCCCCCCACCCCCACTAGAGCTGTACCTTGAGTGCCCTACCATCCATTCTTAATTAGCACATTCGTTTAGATAACATCACCAACTTTAACACCTATGTGTTCTTTTGTTCTGTTGTTTGTGACATCTTTTGATGATCTGCTTCTATCACTGCTTGTTTGTCCCTACAACCATACCAACCCCCTCCACTTCTCTCTCTCTCCCCCCACCCAAACCCCACCCCCCCCAACACACCTTAAACCAGTTTATATTTCACCCCTTTCTTGGACTCACTCAAGTTCTGTCGAAGGGTCATGAGGACTCGAAACATCAACTCTTTTCTTCTCCGCCGATGCTGCCAGACCTGCTGAGTTTTTCCAGGTAATTCTGTTTTTCTCTTGCCCACATGTCTGTCCTTGGCTTGCTGCATTGTTCCAGTGAAGCCCAACACAAACTGGAGGAACAACACCTCATCTTCCGACTAGGCACCTTACAGCCTTCCGGACTGAATATTGAATTCAACAACTTTAGGTCGTGAGCTCCCCCCTCCATCCCCACCCCCTTTCTGTTTCCCCCTTCCTTTTGTTTTTTTCAATAATTTGTATAGATTTTTCTTTTCCCACCTATTTCCATTATTTTTAAATCTTTTATGCCCTGCTAGTCTTTCCACCCCACCCCCACTAGAGCTGTACCTTGAGTGCCCTGCCATCTATTCTTAATTAGCACATTCGTTTAGATAATATCACCAACTTCAACACCTCTTTGTTCCTTTGTCTGTGACACCTTTTGATTATCTGCTCCTATCACTGCTTGCTTGTCCCTACAACCACACCACCCGCCCCCCCCTCCACTTCTCTTCCCCCAATCCCCCCCCCACCACCTTAAACCAGCTTATATTTCACCCTCTCCTAATATTCACTCAGTTCTGTCAAAGGGTCATGAGGACTCGAAACGTCAACTCTTTTCTTCTCTGCCGATGCTGCCAGACCTGCTGAGTTTTTCCAGGTAATTCTGTTTTTGTTTTGGCTTTCCAGCATCCGCAGTTTTTTGTTTTTATCCCTATTTTTATATTTTTATATTCCATTCCCTTTGGAATTCCTACCAAACACCACTTTGAACACTCTTCTCTTACACAGTAAAGTCACAACAACAGTTTCTCCAGTGTCAAAGAATAAATTGCATGTTTGTCCCATTCCTAACCCTCATTACTGGGTAAATTAATGACCTCATCTGTCAGCAGTGAAATCAGCCATAGTCCACTGCTCCTGGACAGGGTGGCAAGAAATGAAGATAAAATGTTTATTTCTTCAGAGATCTTTGCTGATGATAATTATTGAGCAGAATGGCTTCACATTGCTTGCCACGTTCTGAAATTGAGAAAATTAGTTAATAGTGAAGATAGAAAGGGTAGGGTAAGAAATGGGGGCAAAGTGCGGGAAGTATGGAAAGAGTGTGGAAGGGAGTGTGGGGCTGAGAGTGCATTGAGGTTGTGAATGGGGATTGTGCATAGTGGGTGTGAAGTTGGGGAGAGGTTGCATTCATTCCTGGATGAGAAGAGAATTTTTAAACTAGTGAAGGCTCAGTGGGTCAGATACTGGCTGTGGGATATAGTGGGTGGGGGTGGTGCCTCATTTGAATCTCAGTTCAATGATAACCCAGATGGGAAGCAGGAAAATGAGTCAAATTAGTTCAGGTTCAGAAATCACTTTAATCTTGGGTACAAGTGGAAGGACATGGTAGGCTGTAGCTAGTGGAATACCACAATGATCAGAACTCAGGCCTCAGCTATTTACAAGCTATATTAATGACTTAGATGAGGGGACTGAGTGTAACATATCCAAGTTTACTGATGATACAAAGTTAGGTGAGAACGTAAATGATGTGGACCATTAAGATGCTGCTGAGGAATTTGGACAGGTTGGATTGGTGGGCAAGAAAATGGCAGATGGAACATGATCTGGCAATGTTTGAAGTTATCCAATTTGGTAGGAAAAATAAAGAAGCAAAATATTTTTGAATACTGGGAAACTGATAAATAAGTCACCAAGACTGGATGAATATGTCGAAGGATACTGGGGTTGGTAAAGGTGGAAATTGCAGAGGTTACAGCCTTAATCTTCCAATCCTCCTTAGATAAAGGGCTGGTGTCAGAGGACTGGGGAATTGCAAATGTTACACCATTGATCAAGAAAGTGTGTAAGGATAAACCCGGAAACTATAGGACAGTCAGATTCACTTTAATAGTGTGAAAGAGTTCAGAAACAATAATTTGGAACAAAAGTAAGTGTCACTTGGACAAATATGCATTAGTTAAAGAAAGTCAGCATGAATTTGTTAAGGGAAAATTGTGTTTAGCTAATTTGCTTGAGCTTTTTGATGAGGTACTAGAAAGGATTGATAAGGGTTGTTACGACCTCAAAGAGTACAATGCTTCTAGTGCAATGTCTTTATTAGAACTGAATGTAACATGGCTGCCCCCAGCTGAGCCGCAATACAGAGGTCACATGACTACTGAGAGCCAGGTAGGACCTTTAGTGCGTGATTGTATTTTAATCCCAAACATTCCTCTTTTCATAACGAACAAAAGACAAATTTGTGTGCACTATCATGTGTAACTATGAGTTACCCAAGTTACCCACTATACAACTGTTTTTATGCATTAACAAACTGTGCATTATTCTCATCAGTCTCTGCACGTGCATTGCATGCATAGTCGTCAAATCATGCAGATCTCTCAATGGTACACGTGTGTTGTCATTGCTGGTTCAGCTGGGTGATATTCCCTCTCTGGGGAGTGTCATTCTCATGGCTCTTGTTGTTGCCTTGGTACCTGTTGTTGTTGTTCCATTTCCATTGTTGGGGACAGTTAGACCCCTGGGAGTGATTTTTTTTATTAATTCACAAGATTTAGGCTTCGCTGGCTGGGCCAGCATTTATTGCCCATCCCTAGTTGCCCTTGAGAAGGGGGTGGTGAGCTGCCTTCTTAAACTGCTGCAGTCCTTGTGGTGTAGGTACACCCACAGTGCTGTTAGGAAGGGAGTTCCAGGATTTTGACCCAGTGACAGTGAAGGAACGGTGATATATTTCCAAGTCAGGCTGGCGAGTGACTTGGAGGGGAACTTGTAGATGTTGGTGTTCCCATCCATCTGCTGCCCTTGTGCTTCTAGATGGTAGTGCTCGTGAGTTTGGAAGGTGCTGTCAAAGTGATGGTACCATATTTCTACTATATTCTGTACTCTGTGCAACTGGTGAGACTTCCTGATCAGCCACCTGCAGTGAAGGAACAGCTTCTCTGGTTGTTCATATTTGCCTCTGGTTGTGTATCCATCATGTACGTTCAAGGTGACAACTGCCCTATGCATGACCCAAGTTTTGATGTGTGTTGATTCCTGTTGGGGGCATTGAAAGTTTGTACCCTAACTGGCTCTCTATGTTCAACTCTGGCAATGGTTTGGCAGCTTTCTCAAAATGAAATTTGGCTTTCTGTTTTTCCACCTTGATTTTTTCATTCATGTCTGTTACCACTTCTGGCTTCAGTAACGTTTTCCCTTTTGGAAGAGTTATCTGGGTGCAGCAGTGACTGGATTACTTTCCATGCCTTCAGTTCATATTCTGTAATAGCCAGGCACTCTCTGGATCTGAGTGTAATGTTGTTCAGTTTGCGTTAATGTCCTGGATATGAATGCGACATTGTTTCTCCACTTGAGAATTGCCATGTATACATCTCTGCTCGATTTCTTTGGTGATTTTCACTGCTGCCTCAGCCTTTCCATTCAACTGGGGATAGTGTGGAGATGATGTTGAATTTCCCAATCCTTTGTGAAGCGGCTGAAGTCTTCACTCGTGAACTGAGGGCCATTGTCGCTCATCATAATGTCTGGAATGCCGTAATGACAAGTTTGCTTTCAGGCATTCTACAATCTCACCAGTAGTCATTAAAGTCAGTTGGTCTAACTCCCAGTAGTCAGAATAATAGTCTTCAGTGATAAGATGATGAGTTCCTGTTTGAGTGAAGAGGGTTACTCCCAGATCTATCCATGCTCTGCCTGTGATGTCATGCATCATCAACAGCTCTCTAGCTTGTTTAGCTTGGTACTTGCTACAAGCACCACATTGCTGATGTGGTTTTTAATTTCATTGCTCATTTTTGGCCAGTAGAGCACTCAGACTCAATTCAATTCTTTGATGGCTTGCATGGATGAACGTCAGCATCTCTCCTTTCCTCTCCTTAGGGATAATGACTCTATTTCTTTTGTACAAGATGCCACCTTGGGCTGTCAATTCATCTCTGTATGCCTGATATGTTCTTGAAGCCAGAGGTGTGTCCTTTATGCTCTCATCGCTTCTTCTTGCAGCGATTGGAGAGTTGCATCCTATTGGGTAATTCACTTGATTTGAGCAAGGCGCTTGTCTGTCAGATTCAATGTCTCTGCTGGGCTGATGATTTCCAGAACATGTTAAGCTGCTACCTCACGTTGAACCTGGAAGATTTCACATTCTGTTTCAGCGTCCTCAATTTTCTTCATAGAGAGTGCTGATCTCAGCGATGTACATCTGTTTCACTTGCTTATAGGTCACATCCAGTTGATATCTTGTGCAAACAATGTAACATTCTTTGCAGACACTTTGGAGCAGATAGTAGTGGTTTGAAGAAAATGCTTTGAAGTAGTTTGTGGTTAGACTGCACTGTTACTTTGTCTCCCCCAAGCAGGTATTGTTGAAAATGTTCACAAGCAAAAACAATAGCCAGGCACTCTTTCTGGATCTGAGTGTAATGTTGTTCAGTTTGCGTTAATGTCCTGGATATGAATGCGACTGGTTATCTTGCTGCATTAGAGTTGCTCCAAGACCTGTCATGTTGGCATCACACTGCAAGGTGACTTCAACATTGATGTCATAGTACTTCAGCCCTGGCATTGTCATCACTATTTGCTCAATTTTAGTGAACATTGCTTCTTGTTCTGTGCCCCAATACAACTGCCCATCCTTGGCAGTGAGCTGGTGTAATGGTTCACACTCTGACAATAAATTAGGCAAGAATTTTGCTAAATAGTTCATGAGTCCAACAAATCACGGCTTTCACATCTGTCGGTCGCTGTATCGCTGCTACAGCTCTTAACCTTGTCAGGATCCGGGTGGAGACTTTTTGCTGTCAGTACATGACCTATGTATTTGACTCCAGGCATATACAGTTGCAATTTTTTCTTGTGCAGCTTCAGGTTCATCTGGCGAACTCTCTCCTGCAATCATATTACATTCTGATCATGGTCAGCTATGGTTCCTTCCATTGTGTCAGCACATCCATAGACTAGTGGATCATCCGCTATGGCTTCCACTGGGGGAAGATCACTGACTATCTCAGGTTGTCTGCGTTGATAATCTTCCGGAGCCTTGGAAATGCCAAACATCACATACAACCATCTGTATCTCCCGAACGGTGTCCAGAATGTGGTTAGAAAGCTGTTGCTTTCATCCAGCTTCACTTGCCAATAACCATCCTTTGAACTAGGGTGGTAATGATCTTTGCCTTGGCAAGTTGTGGCAAAATTCCTTCGCTGGTTGGCATGGGGGAGTCGGATCTCTTCAACGCTTTATTTAGATTCTTTTGGTTGATGCATACTCACAGCTTTCCTGGTTGTTTCACCGTTACCATGCTGCTAATCCAGTCTGTAGGAGTTGTCACTTTCTTGCTTACTCCCTTCTTTTCCAGCTATTCCATCTTGTTTTCAGGCTTGAATTGAGGGCAGCTGGAACTCTTCTTGGCAGATGCTGAATTGGTCTTACACTCTCATCCACTTCAAGATGATATTCTCCAGGTAGACATCTGAACCCCGTGAACAAACCTCTGTACTCCTCCAGGAGCTGTTCAGCGGTTAAAGGTTTAGTGTGCAGCAACATGGTGTAAATCTCTTTGGCGCATTTAGGGTTACCAGTCCGAGTTTTAGACTTGCTCTGGCTGAGATGAGTGATTTTCACTTACTGTCTATGATCTGGATCTCTAGATCTTTATTCTTGCCATTGCACTGGGCTCTCAGATGAATTTGTCCTCTCGATCTGAGTTTTCTGCCATCATATAAACCTCAGCCTCACTTTCGAGCGCTTCATCTGTGGGCCGCCATGTTGAGCCACTTTGTACAGGTCTGTGAAGGTCATGATGTTGCTCCAGTGTCTATCTGACACTTGATGTTCTCCTTCTGCGATTGTCATTCTAACAGTCACAAACCATTTATCACTTATAGACTTGACAGATCCAACCTGTTTTATGGCATATAATGATTCATCAGAATCTTTGGCTGATACCTCAGCAGTGGGCATCTTTTTTTGTTTATTCATTCCCGGGATGTTGTCTGCACTGGCTGGGCCAGTGTTTATTGCCCATCTGTATAGGCTTGTTTTGCTTCTTTCTAGCCAAACACCTGTGCGCAAAATGATGCAGCTTCTTGAATTTAGAACACTGCTCTCCCCACACTGGACACACCTTCTTTTCCTTTGTGTGGTGCCCTCCGCAGTATTTGCATTCTGCTCTTTGTCCATGATCTTTCTGCTCTTACAGCCTGGAGTGTCCATCAGTATAACGCAACTCCTGGACTGTTCTGCCACACAAATGCCCCAGCTGACATTTTAAAACCTCTTAGGCTTTTGCATGTCGATCACTTTCCGAGAGTAAGTTTCTCGTCTCTCAGTAGACTTTCTCTCACTGCAGGATCTCCTAGGCCTGAGACAATCCTATCTTTAATGATGTCATCTTTTAGTTGCCCAAATTCATGGGATTCTGTGAGCTGTGTTATCGCAGCCACATACTGATGAATAGACTCTCTTTCACCTTGAGCCCTAATGTTGAACACAGCATTCAGAAGTTACATTCACTTGGGGTTCAAAGTGTCCCTTCAAGTTTTCAAGATTTCTGCCATCTGTTTTTGTTTTCTGTTCTTCAGAGAGATTTAGAGAGATTTAGGGTGGAATACAATTTGTACCAGTTTCTCCCCAACAGTTTTTAAAGTGTTGCTATTTATATTTCCCCCAGCTTGGTAATGAAATCTCATAGTTTTGCCGTTGCAAGTGGATAAACGACAAGCTCTTCCACATATCGCCTTTCATTTCAACAGGATCTGCGAGAGGAAAATTAACAGCCATTTTGACTAACCCAATGATTTACTTTCCTTTTCAATGGCTTTTTTTAGCAGCAGCTCTGAGCATTTCTGTGTTCCTCTTTGAGTAGGCAGTGGCTTCACTCCAGCTCTTCAAAACTCAATCTCAACTTCTGACACCATGTTACAAGCTCAGAGAGTACACTTCTCTGACAATGTCTTTACTGGAACTGAATGTAACATGTGAGCACCAAGCCTACGCCTCATGGCAGAGGATGCATGACGACAACAAACCAGGTAAGTACAATAGTACATGATTGCAATTCAATCCCAAACAAGGGCCATGCAGTTGATGTGGTGTACATGGACTTCCGAAAGGCACTTGATAAAGTGCCACCTAACAGGTTTGTCAGCAAATAAAGCCCATGGAATAAAAGGGGCAGCAGCAGCACTGTGACAGGGACCAGAGGAGTAGCTTTAAACTATATAGTGGGTGGAAGGGATCATGTGAGAGGAGGTGTGGTAAATCAAAGTGAAACAAAACAGGCAGGCGCAGCAAGCAATGAGGAAGGCTAATGGTATGTTAATGCAAACCTTTAGTGCCAGAGGTTGTGAGTACAGGAGTAGCAGTTCACAGAATCAAAGAATTTTAATGGCGCAGAAGGAGGCCATTTGGCCCATTGTGTCTGCACTGTCTCTCCAAATGAGCATTATGACCCAGTACCATTGCCCTGCCTTTTCCCTTACACAATGTTTCTATTCAAATAATCATCTAATGCCCTCTTGAATGCCTCAATTGAACCTGCCTTCACCACACTTCCAGGCAGTGCATTCTATACCCCAACCACCCTTTGTGTGAAAGAGGTTTTTCTCACATCACATTTGCTTCATTTGCAAATCACTTTAAATCTGTGTCCTCTCATTCTTGATCCTTTTACGAGCGGGAACAGCTTCTCCCTATCTACCCCTGTCCAGCCCCCTTATGATTTTGAACATCTCTATCAAATCTCATCTCAGCCACCGCCTCTCCAAGGAGAACAGTCCCAACCTCTCCAATCTATCCTCATAGCTGAAGTTTCTCATCCCTGGAACCATTCTTGTAAACCTCTTCTGCACTCTCTCCAACATATTCACATCCTTCCTCTAATGCAGCGCCCAGAACTGTACACAATATTCCAGCTGAGGTCTAATGATTGTCTTATACAAATTCAGCATAACCTCCCTGCTCTTGTACTCTATGCCCCTATTAATAAAGCCCAGGATACTATATGCTTTATTACCTGCTCTCTCTACCTGTCCTGCCAACATCAATGGTCTATGCACATATACACCCAGGTCTTTCTGCTCCTGCATCCCCTTCAAAATTTCACCCCTTATTTTATATTGTCTGTCCATGTTCTCCCTACCAAAGTGCATCACCTCACAATTCTCTGCATTGAACTTCATCTGCCACCTATCTGCCCACTCCACCAACTTGTCCAAGTCCTTTTGAAGTTCCACACTGTCCTCCTCGCAGTTCACAACACTCCGAAGCTTTGCATCATCTGCAAACTTCGAAATTGTTGCCTGCACATCAAGATCTAGATCATTAATATATATCAGGATAGAATGGATATTGTATAGAAACTTGGTTAGACTGCAGCTGGAGTACTGTGTGCAGTTTTGGTCTCCTTACCTTAGGAAGGATATTATTGCCATAGAGGGAGTGAGAGTTGTGAACGTTTGGAATTCTCCACCCTAGATGACTGTGGAAGCTCAATCAATTATTATGTTTAAAGCAGAGATTTACAGATTTCTAAATACAAATGAAATCAAGGGATATGGAGATAGTGTGGGGGAAAAAGGCACTGAAGTGGATGTTCAACCAGATCATATTGAATGGTGGAGCAGGCTCAATGGGCTGAATGGCCTACCACTGCTCCTATGTTCCTAACAATGAGGTAATAGAGCAGGATAGTGTTTTGGATAATGATAACCAGAGTGTGACAGGTAGGACAGAGAGTACAAACTTAAGAGTGCACCAGCAGATAAAGCCAAAGATTGCAAAAATGGCAAAAAGACGGTTAAAGAATCTATAAATAATGCCTGTGGTTTTTGTAACAAAATGGATGCATTGTTAGTACAGATAGAAATAAATATGTATGACCTGATAGCCATACGGAGACATGGTTGCAGGGTGACTCAGGCTGGGACCTGAATATTGAAGAACATTCAAAATTTGAAAAGATAGAAAGCTATGAAAAGGTGGCGGGGTAGCTCTGTTACTCAAGGATGGCATTAGTACAATAGTGAGCAACGATCTTAGCTTAAAAGAGCAAGATGTAGAATCAGCTTTGATGGAGATAAGAAATAGGAAAGGTCCCTTATGGGAGCAGTTTATAGCCCCCTAATAATAACTGATGATTGCACAATGTTCAGTAACATTCACAACTCCTTAGATTCAGAAGCAGTCTGTGTCCATATGCAGCGAGACCTGGACAACATTCAGGCTTGTGCTGATCAGTGGGAAGTAATATTTGTGCTTCACAAGTGCCATGCAATGACCATCTCCAAAGAGAGAGAATCTAACTATCTCCTTCTGACATTCAATGGCATTACCATCATTGAATCCCCCCCTTAGCAACATGCTGAGGTTTACCATAGACCAGAAACTGAACTGGACTAACCATATAAATACTATGGCTACAAGAGCAGGTCAGAGGCTAGGAATTCTGCAGACAGTAACTCACCTCCTGACTCACCAAAGACTGTCCACCATCTACAAGGCACAAGTCAGAAATGTGATGGAATACTCTCCATTTGCATAGATTACTGTAGTTCCAATAATTTCTTATGTTTCAACAACACTCAAGAAGATTTACATCATTCAAAACATCCACCACCTTAAACATTCACTCCCTCCACCCCCGACGCATAATGGCCGCTGTGTCTACCATCTACAAGATGCACTGCAGCAACTGACCAAGGCTCCATAGACAGCACTTTCCAAACCCACTACCTCTTTCACCTTGAGGGGCAAGGACAGCAGACCATGGGAAAACCTCCATCTAGAAGTTCCCCTCCAAGTCACTCACCACCCTGACTTGGGAACATATCGCCGTTCCTTCACTGTCGCTGGGTCAGAATACCAGAACTCCCTCCCTAACAGCACTGTGGGTGTACCTACACCACATGGACTGCAGCGGTTCAAGGAGGCAGCTCACCCCCACCTTCTCAAGGGCAGTTAGGGATGGGCAACAAACGCTGGCCCAGCCAGCGACGCCCACATTTGCATGAACAAATTTTGAAAAACGTTTTGGTCTCCCCACCTTGGAGGGAGTGCAGCAAAGGTTCACCAGATTGGATCCTCGAATGAGAGAAATGTCCTGTGAGGAGAAAATTGAGTAGACTGAGCCCATATTCCTTACAATCTAGAAGAATGAGTGGAGACCTAATTTGAATATATACAATTCTGAAGGGACTTTATAGGGTAGATGCTGTGAAAATGTTTCCCATGGCTGGGGAATCTACAAAACCAGGTCACAGTCTCAGAATAAGGGTTTGCCATTTCAGGCTGAGATGAGGAGAAATTCCTTCACTCATGGTGTTGAGAACCTTTGGAATTCTCTACCCAGGCAGTTAAGGATGCTCACTCGATGTACATGTTGGAGGATTTTGGGGATTAAGGGTATTACAGTGATAGTGTGGGAAGGTAGAAGATCATCCATGATCCTATTGAATGTCAGAGCAGAGTCGAGGGGCCGAATGGCCTACTCCTGATTCTAATTCTGCTGCTTATAAAGGAGGCTGCAGTTCCAGCCCCTTTAGCCAATCAGTATTGACTTTCTAGAATAATCATGCTGCTGCTTTCCAAACCCTTCCCATTGGTTTTAAAACACAGAACCTGAAATCCTGGAAATGCCAGGATTGAGCGGCACAGATAATGTCATCGCTCTCAGACAGGCCTTTTTGAAGAGAAATTGTTTTCTATGCTGATTCTTGAAAGCACTTCTGATCATGATCGCTGACCTATTGAGGTTTGAAGGATATTTACAGCAATCCTTTATTTATCTGTAAATACTTGATTATGATGAAAATATTGAATGTGATTGGTTACAGTTAGAAAGGCTGTGGACACAGAGCGGTGACTGTAAATGTACCTGTGGATATTTACACTCACAGGCATCTGTACACAATTAGCTTGTGTGAATTCTTATGTACATATTTGTGTGTCTATCTGTCTGAGACAGTACATGTTTGTGTTTGCATGTATACAAAGAAATATGTTTGTTTGATTGTTTGCATGCTTCTGTCTTCCCATGTGTGTAGAGCTCATCACCACCTTCTCAAGGGCAACTAGGAATGGGCAATAAATGCTGGCCCAGCCAGCAACCCACATCTCGTGAATGAATTAAAAATGTACACTTCTCTCTGGAGGCCTGCGTAGCGTGTGTGTGTTTGTGCGCATGTTTTTTTAAATTAATTCATGGGATGTGGGCTTCGTTGGCTGGGCCAGCATTTATTGCCCATCCCTAATTGCCCTTGAGAACTTTGTGTACTCTGTGTGTACTCGCTGTGCGTGTACTGTATGTGCACTCTGTGTACCCTGTGTGTGTATCATGTGTGTCTGTGTACTATGTGCCATGTGTGTGTATGTGCTTTGTGTGTACACTGTGTGTGTGTGTGAATGTGTGTCTGTGTGTGTGAGTCTGTGTGTGTGCATGTGAGTGTGTGTGTGTGTGTCTGTGTGTATGTGTGTAAATGAGTGTGAGAATGTCTGTGTGTGTACATATGATTTAGGGATGGGGTTATTTTGCAGTATCCTCCCACAAAGCACAGTTTCACTACTTAGTTCAAAATGATCATGAAACTCCGTGGATTAACATCGTACCATCACGAGACTTCAGGCAGAAAGCACAATGCTGTTTGAAATTCCGCATCACCTACAGACGTGACAAGCAGCTGTTAACAGATAGAAGTTTCCAGAATGAGGAAAATAGACATTTTTCAGGGTGGTCAGGTGGTGTAATGAAGTGATAAGATCATCAACCAAGGCAGAACTGATGATTCAGATTCTAATTCCAAACTTGCAGCAAATTAGTCAAAGTAATTGACACTTAGATAGAAATTATGGAGAGAAATGGTGCAATAATTATATTAACTGGGAAACTTAGTAAGGCGTGACTCAGTGAGAAATCTGTCAAATATTCAGCAAGTGGACATTGCACTCCCACCGTATTCAGTACATTCACACACCTGGGGCAAAATTTTGCCTTTGGTGCGCAGGATCTGCGGAGGTAGTCGGCAGTGCTCCGGGATTTATTGTTGTGATCCTGGAACCTGGAACCTGGAATCCCCATTGATAATGGAAAGACGAGGGCACCATGATGCAGATCTGGGTCTCACCAGGGTACCAGGCACACACTGAGTGTCATGACTTAAACTAATGACATGTCCTCCTTCTCCCTTTTAGGCTCACCAGCAGGCAGCCGCTATGAGGAGCCTGAAGGTCCACCCCTGATCCCTGAGGACCACCATGCTCACCATAAGATAAGAGCCCATGGTGTTAGAGGCAAGGTACTAGCATGGATAGCATGGCTGTCTGGCAGGAGGCAGAGAGTGGGGATAAGGGGGTCCTTCTCAGGATGGCGGCCGGTGACTAGTGGAGTTCCGCAGGGGTCAGTGTTGGGACCACAACTTTTCACTTTATACATTAATGATCTAGATGAAGGAACTGAGGGCATCCTGACTAAGTTTGCAGATGATACAAAGATAGGTGGAGGGACAGGTAGTATTGAGGAGGCAGGGAGGCTGCAGAAGGATTTGGACAGGTTAGGAGAATGGGCAAAGCAGTGGCAGATGGAATACAACGTGGGGAAGTGTGAGGTCATGCACTTTGGTAGGGAGAATAGAGGCATAGACTATTTTCTAAATGGGGAGAGAATTCAGAAATCTGGAGTGCAAAGGGACTTGAGAGTCTTAGTCCAGGATTCTCTTAAGGTTAACTTGCAGGTTGAGTCAGTAGTTAGGAAGGTAAATGCAATGTTGGCATTTATTTCGAGAGGACTAGAATATAAAAGCAAGGATGTGTTGCTGAGGCTTTATAAGGCTCTGGTCAGACCACATTTAGAATATTGTGAGCAATTTTGGGCCCTGTATCTCAGGAAGGATGTGCTGGCCCTGGAGAGGGTCCAGAGGAGTTTCATGAGAACGATCCCAGGAATGAAAGGCTTAACATATGAGGAATGTTTGAGGATTCTGGGTCTATACTTGATGGAGATAGATAGGTTCTTGATTAGTAAGGGGATCAAAGGTTACGGGGAGAAGGCGGGAGAATGGGGTTGAGAAACTTATCAGCCATGATTGAATGATGGAGCAGACACAATGGGCCGAATGGCCTAATTTCTGCTCCAGTGCCCTCTCACCCTGCAGCTGCTGCACACTCATACTAAGATGCCAGGCCTGTCCCACCCTCTTGACCAAATGCTGCCTACATCACATTTGGCACCACACGGTCTAACCTTCCATAACAAGGAGGCGCAAGCACATGGAGTGCAGAGGGCAGCAGATCGATCGGTGCCACACCACCTTGAAGCTCCGCTCCCAGCATCACATCACCCTGACTTTGACATGTCCTGGAGTTCCAGCACTGTGCCCAGGTGCAGCTCCTCCAGGTTACCCCCAAAACAGTCATGTGGGACTCAGTGTAACACATGCTGCGGGACAGAACCCATCTCTTCACCACCCTCTCAGGCTGACCTCAGCATGGACAATATCTGCTGGCCCATCCAGCAAAGAACAAATGCCGTCAATGATTCAATGCAGTCACTACATTCAGACTTGGGCAGGGGTGGGGGGTGGGCAGCAGGGGGGAAAGCTGACCTGCTGGGTTAAGTGACCAATGCCAACATTATCCTCATACTTCCTGAGCTTAACAGGTTATTGAAGTGTTTGCAACACTGGATCCAGGTGCCTCGCACCACATCGCAGGAGCTCACCACCCCACCACCCCCTCCCAGGCAAGTTTCATCATGTTGGGGGGGGGGGGGCCTCCTCCTCCTGTCCTGGGGAACCAGCACCTTCCACCGTGCTGCCTCCTCCTCAAGGAAGGCAGAAGGGCAGTCATCCGAAAAACGAGGGGCAGACTGGCCCCCTGCCCAATCCTCCTGCCTGGTCTGCTCACCAGCAGCGCTCTGAGGAGCCCATCCGCTGGCCGGGATTCACAGCCTTTGCAAGGCCGCAGGAGCCTTTTAAACAGGCCGCCGGGTCGCCATTGGACCCAGTTGTCGTAGCAGCTCCACCACCGCCCGCCCACTCCCACTGTCCTCAGGAACTGCATTTCACGCTGGGTGGGCCTTAACTGGCCGCCTGTGTAAAATAGCTGCGCAGAGCCGATCCAAGGCAGCGATCGAGTCCGCACCCACGCCCACTCCCACACTGTCCACCCGATAGGCACAAAATCTTGCCCATGGTGTCCATTGTGGAGGAGTCCATGTGGAGCATAAGTACTGCATTGACCCTCATGACCAAGCGCATTGCATCCTCCATGGAAAGAGTGAGACTCCCTCCCGGGCTCAGTCAGGGCTTCCTGGGGATGTGGTCGGACCTGCAAACCCTCACAGCGGCAACGACCTCAGCTGGTCAGTGTCAGTGTGGGAGATGGATTGGGCACCGAGTGTCCCAGATCGATGCCCGTCTATCAATGGTGAGCAGGGAGGTCCACAGCAACCTCACGTTGGCACACGAGCTGCCTGTCATCTCTGTGGGCTCCTCTCAGGGCCCTCTGGATGAGGGCAGCAGCTCCTCCGCCCCTCTGCCAGTGACCATGGCATCCAATGAGGCTGCAGTGACTGGGGAGATGCCAGCTGTGGCACTGGCCGCTCCCTCCCAGGGGGGGCCAGCACAGGCTCCACTGGCCAGAGGACACACGCCAAGGTCATCAGGGCCAACAGAGTGAGCGGGCTGGCATCAATTCCGGTGCTAGCGAGGGGGGAGCACAGAGACGTAGCACCCGCAAGCAAAAACTTAAAGTACCTTAAGCACAACATGGCCTTATCACAGGTGATATTTGGTTTCCCTAGTTTTCTTTTCATTTTTAATGGTGTGATGGAAAACACCGGTTCATGTTAATTTTTACAATGATTCACATTCACAAGTAAATGAGATATTATTTTGTGCTATTGGCCTCTGTGTGTTTCATTTGTTCTGTAGGTGCAGGGTAAGCCATGATGTTATGATGGACGTGTGTCTCCTGAAACTTTATTGCAAAGGTACAGAGTGTATGTTGTTGACCAAGGAACTGGTCCTGTCAGGGATCGAGTATAGAGCCTGCAGCCCTGGCATGTGGTGGTGGTTCTTATTTGGTAGGTTAGCTGAAGGATCATTGGGTCATAGTGTTCAGGGCGTCCCTGCCTCCCTGGAGGTTACCCAGGTCAGTGTCTATGCCCTCGGCATTCTCCTCACCGTGCTGATCCTCAGACTCACTGCTGAACTCATCATCTGTGTCCTGTGCAGCTGTGTCAAGATCTTCTTCCTCCAGTGGGTCCCCCCTTTCCAGTGCCAGTTTGTGGAGAGCGCAGCATGTAACCACTATCAGTGACACACGATCTGGGGGATATTGGAGTGTGTCCTCTGAATGGTCCAGGCATCTTGAGAAGACCGATGGTTCTCTCTATCACAGCCCTTGTGGAGCCGTGGCTCCTATTGTATCGCTGCTCAGCCTCTGTTCTTGGGTCGCGGAGAGGCATCATTCTGAGGGGGTAGCCCTTGTCACCCAGCAGCCATCCATCCAGCCGGGCTGGAGCACTGAAGAGCCTCAGCACCTGGGAGTGTCTCAGGATGTAAGTGTCATGGGAGCTGCCTGGGTACCTTGCACAGACTTGTAGAATCAGCATCCTGTGGTCACACACTATCTACACGTTCATGGAGTGGAAGTTCTTCCTGTTGATGAAGGCACTCGGCTGACCCGCTGGAACCTTGATGGCCACATGTGTACAGTCTATAGCACCCTGGACACGGGGGAACCAGCAATCACTGCGAAGCCTCTGGCTCACTCAGCCTGGCTGGCCCCCTTCATACAGTGAAGAATAAAGCTCAGTACCCACCTGAACAGAGCTTCTGTCACCAGTTTGCTGTAACTGTGGACAGCTGATTGGGAGACTCCACACAGATCCCCCACTGAGCCCTGGAAAGAGCCGGAGGCATAGAAGTTGAGGGTCACTGTGACCTTCAGAGACACTGGCATGGGGTGTCCACCCCCACAGTCAGAGCTGATCTCAGGGCCGATCCTCTGACAGATGGAGGTCACTGTCTCCCTGGAGAGATGGAGCTTCCTTCGGCATTGCGCCTCAGACATATTGAGGTAGCTGCATCGCTGCCTGTAAACCCTGGCAGCAGGATTGTGGTGTCTTCTGCAGCCCCTTCCACCTTGGACTAGCTGCTGGCCCTGTGCCCCTTGTGCCTGCGTCTCTCCTCCCACAGGTCCCTCCCCTGAAGCTGCATTGGGACACCTGACCTCCTCTCCTTTCTGCCTCTCTGTCCCTCCTCAGAGGAGGTGCCACCAGCGGAGACACAATCCCCATTCCCAGGGTAAGGGAAGGCTGTCTGATACCTGGAAGACTCCACGCAGTGTGAATCCTCCGGGGGCCTGGAAAACAACACTGAGACCTGAACTGAAGCCTCGAAATTCTCTGAATGCAGTTCTGAAGCGAGATGAAGCTGTCCTGTTCTCAGAAGCAGCCAGCAGCAAGTGATATCCTGCACCCCTCACTAATCGCTTTGCTAAGGCCACTGACACTTCTTATCCTGCCCGTGGATGAGGTTTTACTAATTGTGTCCTGCCCGCCTGCCCGTTTTACACATGCGACAGCCTAAAGATCGCACGGGCTATGTAAAGTCAGAGACAATCAGTGTCTCAAGGGCTGTAACTGGCCAGTTAATTAATGGTGGGTGCGTCTCTGTCTCCATCACCTGCCTGCCTGGTAAAATATCACGAGAGTGCGCATTGAAGTCAACGTGTTTTATTTAACTCTCGAGGCAGGTCAGGGATGCACCCACCTGCCAAGCTAAAAATTCTGCCTCTGGTGATCCTGTGTTAGACGGCCCACACATTCCTGTTTATTCATTTCCAATTTTTCTTCCTCAGCTCCTGAAGGTCTTATTCAGGCAAGAGCCTGAAATGTTCACTAATACCATTCACCCAGACTCTGATCTACATGTGACTCCAGTCCCACACTTCAGTTTAGGATAACTTGAAGGGTAATATGTCCACTGTGTCTCTGTTGCCCACATGTGAGAACAAATTAAAAAGAATCTGGCCACCTGGTCTGAGGCAAACTAACCACCAAAATCGGGATTGAGTATGGAATGTGTTCCGCGAAGACAGTCTGAGACTCATCTGTGATTCTCCCCTTGGAGGAATAGTCTCTCAACACTTACTGTCTGGGTGCATACATGAAGAATGATCATCTGGGTGAGGTGCCGAACATAACTGTCCACCTGCAACATCAGGAGACGAGGTGGGAAATTAGCAGAGGACGTATTAAGTCTGATTCCTCACAGGTTTCTTGCATGAACCTTTCATTGTTTTGCCAACCTGCAATAAGAGTTATTTTCCTGACTGTGATTTGGGTGTGAGGCTGAATGATGAGGGCTGCACATGCTGAGACTCTGACCTCACAACCAGCCTATGTGTTGGATGCCTGGTCTCACAGAGGGACAGGTGATACAAAAGTTATATGAACCAGACAGGCCTGTGTAATCTGATAGGACTGAGGACATTAATCCAACATTCCACTAGCAAGCAGGAATGCCAAAATACATTAGAGGAGCGGGAATGGTAATTGGATGCTGGGTAGCTGAGAACAGTGATTGGTTTACAAAACAGATTAGCAAAGGATTTGATTAAGGCGATTGAGTGGGAGCTCTGTTATTGTGTAACCAAAGGCCGTTTCCTGCAGGACAAAGTAAGTGTGGGGCATTCCCAGCAAATGGTAGCATCAGGATCACCGTCCAAACCATGTGAGTCCCACGCACCATTCCAGGACTGACAAATATTGACCCACACTTTATTTTAATGTCTTATCCAAATCACATCAATCATGACCCCCTCCTAAGTAGGTGGGGGTGTGGGTGGGGCTAGGGGTGGGGTTTTGGGATATAGTTGGCCATGGGGGTGTGAGGGTGGGGGCAGAGGTGAGAGTGGGGTTGGGGGAGGGGTATGGGCTTGTCAGTGGGAGTGGGGGTGCGGTGGGGTTGGGGATGTGGGTGGGAGTGGGGGTGGAGTATAGGTGAGGATGTGGATGGGGTGGAGTGAGCTGGGGATGTGGGTGAACAGGCGGGGGTAGGGTCAGGTGAGGAGAGGTGATGGGAGGTGTAGCAGTGGGAAGTTTGAGAGGATCGGGTCAGAGACCACTGTTTAAACACAAGGGTGAGTATTTAAAAATCTGAAGTTTGGACGGGAAATTTACAACAGAGACCGATACTGATCAGCCACACTGATACTGACCACACAGCCAATACTGACCAGACCAGCTAATACTTACCAGACCAACCAATACTGACCAGACCCACTGATACTGACCACACAGCCAATACTGACCAGACCCACTGATACTGACCACACAGCCAATACTGACCAGACCAACCAATACTTACCAGACCAACCAATACTGACCAGACCCACTGATACTGACCACACACATTGATACTGGCCAGACCCACTGACATTGACCATATGCACCTATATAGGTCAGACCCACCAAGACCGATACTGATCACACCCATTGCTACTGACCACACCCACTGAGACTGACCAGACCCACCAAGACCAACCACACCCACTGACACTGACCACACCCACCAGGACTGACCACACCTACCAATACTGACTGTTGTAATATGTCTCTAAGGGATAGCAGCATGACATCACTAGAAGGGAAATATCCCCTGTGATCCAGTCTTAGTTTCACTTTTGCTTTAAGCAGAGCACACACACAGCTCTGATGTCTTCAAGCTTTATATCTTTGTATAATTGTTCTCTTCTGCCTTGTCTTAATAAATGAACCCACAACGTGTTTACCCAATCCCCTAAGAGCCACTGGTGATCATATAATTATAAGAACATGGCATGGCGTTCAGCAGTGATCAAGCAGCCTGGCAGTAAGATTAAGTATAGGGACAACATGGAGAACAGCCTTAGATCGTTCTACTTGTCCTAAGATGATCCTCGATGTTTTGGTCAGACTGCAGCAATGTTACAGTATTGGGAAGTGCTGAAAACGCAGTGTGGTGACTGCAAAGAAAAGCTTTGGAGACACAGCCCTGAGATAATGCTCAGGTAAAGAGCTGGTAAAGAGCAGATGAACCCCTCATGGTGAGATTGCAGCGCATAGCCAGTCAGTACAGTGAGTGCGGCAGTGTATCGAGAGGACCAGCACCAGGTTAGCTCTGTCAGGAAAGGCGAAAGATCAGAGAGTGGATCAGTATCGATAATGAGCAAGGGAGAGTCAAACAAAAAATACAAAAAAAAATCATAAAAATTGGGCCAGAGAAGATTGCGATTATAATGGGTGGTTTCAGGAGCTGCTGAACAATAAATTGAATAAAAATCAAAAACACTATTACTGCATAGAACATTTCCATAACATCTCCATGGACGGAGCTTCAGAAAAACACATGAAAACAGCTACATTGAAATTCATCCCAAGTAAATATAACTCCATTATTCAAAAAGGGAGGGAGTCAGAAAGCTGGAAACTAGAGGCCAGTTAACTTAACATCTGTCATAGGGAAAATGTTAGAAGCTACTATTAAAGAAGTTGTAGCAGGGCACATGGATAAGCTCAAGGTCATCAGGCAGAGTCAACATGGTTCTGTGAAAGGGAAATCATATTTAACCAACTTGCTGGAGGTCTTTGAGGAAGCAACATGTGTTGTGGATAAAGGGTGGATGTATTGTACTTAGATTTCCAGAAGGCATTTGATAAAGTGCCACATCAAAAGTTATTGAGGAAAATAAAAGTTCATGGTGTAGGGGGTAACATATTGACATGGATAGTAGATTAGCTGGATAACAGGAAGTAAAGAGTAGGTAAAAACAAAAAACTGCGGATGCTGGAAATCCAAAACAAAAACAGAATTACCTGGAAAAACTCAGCAGGTCTGGCAGCATCGGCGGAGAAGAAAAGAGTTGACGTTTCGCGTCCTCATGACCCTTCAACAGAACTGGGTGAATCCAAGGAGAGGGGTGAAATACAAGCTAGTTTAAGGTGGGGGTGGGGATGGGAGAGAAGTGGAGGGGGGTGGTGTGGTTGTAGGGACAAACAAGCAGTAATAGGAGCAGATAATCAAAAGATGTCACAGACAAAAGAACAAAAGAACACAGAGGTGTCGGAGTTGGTGATATTATCTAAACGAATGTGCTAATTAAGAATGGATGGTAGGGCACTCAACGTATAGCTCTAGTGGGGGTGGGGGGGCATAAAAGATTTAAAAATATTTAAAAATAATGGAAATAGGTGGGAAGAGAAAAATCTATACAAATTATTGGAAAAAACAAAAGGAAGGGGGAAACAGAAAGGGGGTGGGGATGGGGGAGGGAGCTCACGACCTAAAGTTGTTGATTTCAATATTCAGTCCGGAAGGCTGTAAAGTGCCTTGTCGGAAGATGAGGTGTTGTTCCTCCAGTTTGCGTTGGGCTTCACTGGAACAATGCAGCAAGCCAAGGACAAACATGTGGGCAAGAGAGCAGGGTGGAGTGTTAAAATGGCAAGCGACAGGGAGGTTTGGGTCATTCTTGCGGACAGACCGCAGGTGTTCTGCAAAGCGGTCGCCCAGTTTACGTTTGGTCTCTCCAATGTAGAGGAGACCGTAAAGAGTAAGTATAAATGGATCTCTTTCAGGTTGGCAAGATGTAACAAGTGGCAAGCCACAGGGATCAGTGCTGGGACCTCAACTGTTTAAAATTTGTATAAATGATTTGGATGAAGGGATGGATAGGATGGTTGCCAAATTTGCAGATGACACAAAGATAGGTAGGAAAGTAAGTTGCAAAGAGGAAACAGAAAGAGATAGATAGGTTAAGTGAGTGGGCAAAGATCTGGCAGATGGGGTGTAATGTGGGAAAATGTGGAATAATGTCCATTTTGACAGGAAGAATAAAAGAGAAGCATATTATCTAAATGGTAAGAGATTGCAGAGCTCTGAGGTACAGAGGGATCTGGGTGTCCTAGTGCATGAATCACAAAAGGCTAGTTGGCAGGTGCAACAAGTAATGAGGAAAGCTAATAGAATGTTATCATTTATTGCTAGGTGAATTGAATACAAAAGTAGGGAGGTTATGCTTCAGTTGTACAGGGCACTCATGAGACCACATCTGGAGCATTGTGTACAGTATTGGTCACTTTATTTTAAGGAAGGATGTAAATGTATTGGAAGCAGTTCAGAGAAGATTTACCAGACTAATACCTGGAATGTGGGTTGTCTTATGAGGGAAGGTTGAACAGGCTAGGCTTGTATCTGCTGGAGTTTAGAAGAGTGAGAGGCAACTTGATGGAACCATATAAGATCCTGAGGGGAGAATATGTTTTCTCTTGTAGAAGAATCTAGAACTAGGGGTCACATTTAACAATAAGAGGTTGCCCATTTAAAACAGAGATGAGGTGAAATCTTTTCCCTCAGATGGTCGTGAGTCTTTGGAACTCTCTTCTTGAAAAGGTGGCGGAAGCAGAGTGTTTGAATATTTTTAAGGCAGAGGTGGACAGATTCTTGGTAAGTAAGGGGGTGATAGGTTATCGGGGGTGGGTGGGATGCAGATTTCAGGTTGCTATCAGATCAGCCATGATCTCATTAAATGGCAGAGCAGGCTCCAGGGGCTGAATGATCTACTCCTACTCCTTGTTTGTATGTTCGCACTACAGAAGAAGGAAGGTCAAAGCAATATTTCCAGAATGTCTACAAAGCTTGAATTCTCCGGTTTGAACTGGGCTGCAGCTGACTTACTATCCGAATTCAGGATGTTTGAACAGCGTACAGAGCTCTGGTTTCTTGATTCAAATGTGTCTGAACCAAATAAGCAAACCATAAAAATTCTCCCAGCATTTGGAAATGAAGATCTACACAGGCTGAACACATCAAGATTAACAGCAGGAGAACTGAAGGATCCCCAAAAGATATGGACTACATTGGACAGCCAGTTCAGAATCAGGTGAAACTTTGGTATTCCTCGACTAGAGTTCATGTCATTTTAACAACAGCCTATGGAATCAGACACCACTTTGTCAGCTGATGCAGAGTAAAGGGTATGTACTGTGATTTATCAAACGCGGAGCTAGCAGACAGAATTGTTGAGTTGACGATCATGTGCACTCCCATGGAAGCATTCCAGAAAGATCTGCTAGACAAGCCCAAAATGTATAGCATCGAGGAGCTACTCAAGGATGGGCGTAAGTACAAAGTGATCCTCGCAGGTTGACAAAGCTTACAGACCCTAATTACAATCCCAATTGTTGACACACTCACTAGAACACCCAAACCTAGCGAGACATGTGGAAGGTGTGGCCTTTTACACGCACCAAGGAAATGTTCAGTTTTCCAGCAATTTTGCAAAGCCTGTGTCAGAAAGAGCCATTGGCAACAGCAGTGACTAGAGGAAAGGCTGATGCAGCTACAAAGAGCCGGGCACTGATCCAAACAGATCGTGCACAATGGGTACCTTCAAGCAATAAGAATGATCACCCAGTATCCTGTCAGGAATATGTACACTATGTGATTGACAAACCAGGAAATGATGGTTATGTGCACAATGAGACGAAGATCGGTGAACACAGGTTTCACACTGTCAATCTCCATGGAAAACATAGACAACGTCAACACCATCTGAAGTGTTTGCCAAGATTTGAATTATCTGCCCTAAGAAAGTTGGTAACTATTCGTTATTGAACAAGATTGACAGAGGGGCAGGTTCCAACATACTCCCTCTGCTAATTCTATAAACATGTATCCACAGATGTGGAAGGCCATGGCAAAACCTACTGCTGTGAAACTTTAAGCATACAACAGTTGACTAATTCCATGTACAGGATCCATGGTCTTGGACTACAAGTACAACCAATCCTACTGGGTGTCCCAAATGCTCTACACTGTGGAAACTAAAGGCCCAGTGATTGCAGGTTACCAGCACATCATGACCTCACACTGGTCTCAATCCTTGGAATCATTCAGACACCACAGAACATATCAATGTCAGAAACTACCTAGAGTCAAAAAATCTATAATGGTTTGACAAAATTGGCAGTTTCAAGGGAGCTGCAACATTACACTTGAGGGACAATGCTAGTCCAACCATTGATCCACCACTTAAGTGCAGCATCCACGTACAAGGCAAATTGAGGGTCAAGCAAGACAAAATGGAGGAAGACAGAATCATTCGAAGGGCATAAGAGCACATAGATTGGTGCAGCTCAATCACACATGTCACAAAGAAGGATGGATCATTGAGAGTATGTCTCAATCATGATGTCTAAAGGCAGCTTTGAAACGTTGTCCTTACAAAATATCTACATTAGAAGAGTTAAATCTGAGTTTTGCAGGTGCAAAATTCTTCTCAAAGCATGATGCCAAGCGTTGTTGTTGGTCAGTACATCTCATGGAGCTTACTGCATGTCGTCCCCCATTTGGAAGATACTGTTTACAGCAACTTCCTTTCAGGCTATCTGTTAGCCAGGATCTCTTTCAGGCTCATGTGGACTGCATTACATGTACTGTCAGGATCCACCTGTATTGCAGATGATATAGTTGTTGTGGGAAGAACAAAGCAAGAGCATGTGCATAATCTGTACTTACCGATGCAAGCGGCACATAATGAAAGATTGGTGTTCAATAGTCTGAAATGTGACACCACGGTGCAGCAGATCAATTTCTTCAGTTCTATTTATTCCAGTGTTGGCATATGTCCCGATCCAGGTAAAATAGAGGATGCTTGTTTGGTAGAGCAGAACTTCAGTATTGCTGAAAAAAAGACACACATTGAAGCTTTTCAACAGGAAACTTTGCAAGAATACCAATAAAAGGGAAAACAACAATTTATACTGTATGAGAAGAGATTGCTGATTGGTTGGCAAGTGGACTCTGATTGGTAGAGGCAATGCCATTGAGTATACACCAGTTGATGGTGACTGACAGTTATCTGCCAGAATTATTTGAAATTTAAACCAGGCTGCTTGACCCTGATGGGTCAAGGCGTTACCCTGAGGAATGAGTCAGTGAATGGCTGTCACTTATTTTGTTTAGCTGAAACAGGGGCAATGTGTATACATGTTCTTTCTGTCTGAAAAGAAAGGGCCTGTGTATTAATATATGTAGCTTCCAGTACACACAAATGCAGCACACTGAGTCCGACTGACAATCTTAAATTGGTTGTCAGTGTTATTTTTAGCATATTGAAGATTATTTAGGCAATGTTGTCCAATTGTGGAATCACATCTAATGTTGGTGATTGTGTTTGGAGTTTTGTAAGCACGGGCTGGTTGGGTACAGTCTGTACCTTGGCTATTGTGAACAGCGACTGGGACATGCTGTTTGATATGGTCTGCCAGTCTTTGGGACTGACCTTGATGGCAGCATCCTGTTAGTGGCGAATACCACTTGTGCTGCTACTGCATAGTAGAAGTGTGAAGCAGCTAGCTTCACCCATTGCTCCCTTCGCCTCTTTTCCCCTTTTATTGATATTCTTGCGGAGTGTCCTGATGAGTGTAACATGAAAATAGAGATATTAGGGCCAATGCATCAAGATAAGGACAATCTTTGAAGATGTCTAGGTCTCTTTAATTTCTTATCTCCGTATATTCTCAATTTCACTCAAAAATCTTCATCGTTAAGGGAATTGTTGAGGAAGGATGTGCCTTTCCTATGGCACAAAAACTGCCATCTTTGAAGCACTGCAACAGTCATTATCAGAAACACTGACATTGCAATTTTATGATCCTAGGGAGACAACTACTCTGGAAGTAGATGCCTCACAGAAAGGTCTGGGAGCATGCAGACTACAAAAGGCAAACTGATTGCATTTGCTTCAAAATCTCTGTTCATAACGCAATCCAACCACTGCAACATTGAATGGGAAACATGAGTTTTAGTGTTTGGAATCTTGCATTTTCATACTTATCTATTTAGCGAAAGCTTTACGGTAGAGACCAACCACAAGCCTCTGGAGATGATTTGGTGAAAACTATTGACCAGTGCACCACCAAGATTGCAACGCCTCTTGGTAATGATTCAAGGTTATGACTGTGAGATCAGGGACACGCCAGGTAACTTGATGGTCACACCAGATACACTTAGCAGATTGCCTAACCCAGCAAACATTAGAGCTACAAGTTGAATTTGTTGACATTGAACTTGAAGATATTCTCTAAATTGATTTGGTACATTTTGCACAATGCAAATGCCAGTGGCTGCAAAAAGAAACAGTGAAAGTTTCAACACTACAGAAACTGTGGAAAGCCATCTTGAAATCTGGCCTGATTCAATTCAGCATGTCCACAAACATTTTGGACTTATCAGGATAAGCTACACATCTCCTGGGGAGCCATTTTTAAAGGCAGGCAGGTCATCATACCAGAATCTTTGTGACCTGATATTCTTCAACAACCTCATCACTCACTCATAGGCATAGGTCAGATGAGAATACTCGCAAGAGAGACAGTCTGTTGGCCGGTTATGAACAATGACATTGAAGTCATCTTCAAGAAGTGTGAGGCATGTCAACAACATATGCCAATCAGCACAAAGCATCATTGATTCCACATGAGGTTCCTACCCATCCTTGGTCCAAAATCGCATCTGATCTCTTTTATATCCATGGCACTGACCTCATCGTCATTGTTGACTACTTTACCAAGTACCCCATTATTCAACAATTGCACAATACATTAAACATAACTGTTGGACACACTTTAAGTGCTATTTTCAGTTTATTTGGTGTTCCTAGAGAGAGGTCCACAATTTATTGGTAAGCCATTTCAGGATATGTGTGAGAAGTGGAATATTGATCACCCTACTTCTCCTCCTCATTACCCTTGGTCTAATGGACTAGCTGAATGAATGATTCACATGGTGAAATATCTAATTCTGAAATGTAGACAGACCAAGCAAGATCTACTCACTGCAATGTTATATCTGAGAGCGACATCTTAAATTGCAACTATTCCATGGTGCTATGAAGCCATTATACACAAAGATGCAATGGTGAGGCATAACCGAGGACAAATCAGATCCATTCCAGATCCTCAACCACCATACAGCCCTACTGGATCGAGGACAAGATCCCAAATGCAACCAGGAGCAACATCCAATAATGATAACCCCACAGCTCACTGTCAGCAATTAAAGAAACTTCCAGATGAGGAGGTTACTATGACAAGATCTGGGCATACCAATAGATTACCTTTACACTTTAAAAACTCATAGATTCATTCATTCTGTACACCCTAATGGTAACTAAACATGAACGTGTATTGTAAGTAGTTATACTTCTTTGGAAGGGGGTAAAGTATCTTTAAAAAAAAAGAGGCGATGTTGTAACATGCCTTTAAGATATATCAGCATGACATCACTCGAAGGGAAATGTGCCCTGTGATTGAATCTTGGTTTCACTTTCACTTTCAGCAGAGCACACACACACACACACACACACACACAGCTCTGATGTCTTCAAGCTTTACACCCATGTAGCACCATTCTCATGTGCCTAGTCTGTTTACCCAATCCCTTATGGGCAATTGGAGATTATATCTTTATAATAATATGATACTGACCAGACCCACCAATACTGACCAAACCCACAGATACTGAGCAGATCCATCAATACTGACCACACACACCAATTGCTGAACAGACCCATCAATACTGACCAGACACACTGATACTGACCAGATGCACCAATACTGACTGTCCACTGTGATATTGACCAGGCATACTGATACTGAGCAGATCCAGCAATGCTAACCGTGCACAGTTATATTGATCACACATACCAATACTGACCTGACCCACTGATACTGACCACATATGCACCAAGGTTGACCACACACACTGATAACTGACCATGGATACTAATACTGATCAGACACACTGATACTGACCAGACCTATCAATACTGATGACACACCGTGATATTGACCACACACACTGATACTGTCCAGACCCAACAATATTGGCCACACACCAATACTGATCACAGCCATCAATGCTGACCACACACAGTGATATTGACCATACACATTGATACTGACGACACACACAATGATATTGACCATACACACTGATACTGACGACACACACAATGATATTGACCATGCACACCAATATGGACCAGATCAACCAACACTGATGACACACTTCAGATACTGAAACTGTCCATGTCCAAATGGAGCAAGACCTGGACAATACAGGCTTGGGCTGTGTTATGAATGGCAGGCGGTAATTGTTGGGCTGACCAAATCCCAAAGAGAAACTTGGTCAAGCCATCACAACAGTTTACAATTTGTATTTTTATTATGGGAAGGTATGTGTGTCGAAGTCAGAGGTAAAGATTCCATGCCACTTTTGGAGATTTTAAATATTAAATTAAAACATTTATTAACAGAAGAAAAGAAAAACTTAAACACACAAGATAACAGTTACGCATGATAACTGGAGGAACAACACCTCATCTTCCGACTAGGCACCTTACAGCCTTCCCGACTGAATATTGAATTCAACAACTTTAGGTCGTGAGCTCCCTCCTCCATCCCCACCCCCTTTCTGTTTCCCCCTTCCTTTTGTTTTTTTTCCAATAAATTATATAGATTTTTCTTTTCCCACCTATTTCCATTATTTTTAAATATTTTAAAATCTTTTATGCTCCCTCCACTCCCACTAGAGCTGTACCTTGAGTGCCCTACCATCCATTCTTAATTAGCACATTCGTTTAGATAATATCACCAACTTTAACACCTATGTGTTCTTTTGTTCTATTGTTGTTGACATCTTTTGATGATCTGCTTCTATCACTGCTTGTTTGTCTACACAAGCACCTCTGTCTCTCTCTATCTCTCCGCCCCCCCAACACACCTTAAACCAGCTTATATTTCAACTCTTTCTTGGACTCGAACTCAAGTTCTGTCGAAGGGTCATGAGGACTCGAAACGTCAACTCTTTTCTTCTCCGCCGATGCTGCCAGACCTGCTGAGTTTTTCCAGGTAATTCTGTTTTTGTTTTGGATTTCCAGCATCCGCAGTTTTTTTGTTTTTATAACAGTTACACAGTTAACTTTAGCCTTATAACGCTTCCCAAAAGATTTCTACTTAGATAGACTCACAACTAAACACCCCTTTACAGGCAAGAGTCCCTTTAGATTCTTATTCTATAAAAAATCCGGTAATATTACCACAAGACACCCACTGTTGCTATAGGGGAGGCATTTCACAGGCTTCTTGCTCCCTCTCACACGGCAATGGAAATCCAAGGCTTGTAACAAAACCTTCCTCCTGAAAACAAGCAAACACTCCTCTGGAATAGCAAGAGGCTGCTTACTTCACAGGTCTGTCCTTGCATAGCACACTCTTCAAGATATCACATGGCCATACCACCCAAACAGCTTTCAATGTTTCTTTAAATATGTTTTGTCTCTTTCATCTTTAAATCCATTGTTCTTAACTTTCTTTGGAAGTTACCTTTCCCAAAGTATAAACATCTTTCATAACACCAAAATACTACAGATGCTGGAAATCTGAAACAAAAACAGAAAATGCTAGAAAAACTCAGCATGTCTGATAGCACCTGTGGAGATTGATGTTTCAAATCCGTATGACCCTCTTCAGAGCTCTGAAAATCTGTAAAAATCTTTCATGCTGTCTTTATGGCCATTACTTTGATGAAAATTAAAGTTAATAACTTTGTATTATTCATTTATGATCTTTGCCAGTTGTAAAACTTTCTTTTATTGCTCTTTGAAATTCAGCAGCTACAAATTCAACTCCTCATTTATCTCCTAATACAAATTCCTATTCATGTATTTACTTGAATCCCATCTTAGCATGTTCATCTCCACTTCAAAATGCCTGTTTTTATACTTAATGCTTTGATGACTTAAACCCTGTAGTCTGACCATATTCAGTTTAATTAAGTTAGTCACACACACACAAACATACACACAGCCTCCACAAGCCTGCTTCACAATATCCCACAGCAATATTGGAAAAATTAATATTTTCTTTACAGCTGACAAGTGGTAAGTAACATTCGTGCCACACAAGTACCAGGAAATGACCATCTCCAACAAGAGATAATCTAAAAATTGCCCCTTGACATTCAATGGCATTACCATCGCTGAATTCCACACCATCAACAGCCTGGGGGTTACCATTGACCAGAAACTGAACTGGACTAGCTATATAAACACTGTGGCTACAAGGCTAGGATTCCTGTGGTGAGTAACTCATCTCCTGACTCCCCAAAGCCTGTCCACCATCTACAAGGCACAAGTCAGGAATGTGATGGAATACTCTCCATTTGCTCAACACCATCCAGGACAAAGCAGTCCACTTGATTGGTACCCCATCCACAAAAATTCACTCCCTCCATCATCGATCCACAATAGCAGCAGTGTGTATTATCTACAAGATGCATTGCAGGAACTCACCAAGGCTCCTTAAACAACACCTTCCAAGCCCACAACCACTGCCATCTAGAAGGACAAGGGCAGCAGATACATGGGAACACCACCACCTGGAAGTTCCCCTCCAAGCCACTCATCATCCTGACTTGGAAATATATCGGCTGTTCCTTCACTCTCACTGGGTCAAAATCCTGGAACTCCTTCCCTAACAGCACTTGTATTTACTTGAATCCCATCATAGCATGTTCATCTCCACTTCAAAATGCCTGTTTTTATACTTAATGCTTTGATGACTTAAACCCTGTAGTCTGACCATCTTCAGTTTAATTAAGTTAGTCACACACACACAAACATACACACAGCCTCCACAAGCCTGCTTCACAATATCCCACAGTAATATTGGAAAAATTAATATTTTCTTTACAGCTGACAAGTGGTAAGTAACATTTGTGCCACACAAGTACCAGGCAATGACCATCTCCAACAAGAGATAATCTAAAAATGGGTGTACCTACACCATGTGGACTGCAGCAGTTCAAGAAGGCAGCTCACAACCAGCTTCTCAAGGGAAATTAGGGATGGGCAATAAATGCTGACCCAGCCAGCGACACCCACATCCTGTAAATGAATAAAAAAAAACACTGGTATTGACCAGACCCACTGGTACTGACCACATACAGTGATATTGACCGCAAATACTGATACGGACCACAAACACCAATAGTGACCACACACCGATACTGACCACACACACTCCAATACCACACACACCCCGATGGCACACACACACCGATACTGACCTCACACACCCCGATACCAGACACACCCCGATATTGACCACACAAACCCTGAAACCACATAAACCCCGATACCACACACACCCTGATACTGACCACACACAGCCTGATACCACACACACACCAATACTGACCACACACAGCCCGATACCACACACACACCAATACTGACCACACACAGCCTGATACCACACACACTCCAATATTGACCACACACACTCCAATACTGACCACACAAACCCTGATACCACACACACCCCGATACCACACACACCCTAATACCACACACATCCCGATACTGACCACACACACCTGATACTGACCACACACACCTGATACTGACCACACACACACCGATACTGACCTCACACCCCCCGATACTGACCTCACACACCCTGATACCACACACACCCTGAGACTGACCACACACACCTGATACTGACCACACACACCTGATACTGACCACACACACCTGATACTGACCTCACACACACCGATACTGACCTCACACCCCCCGATACTGACCTCACACACCCTGATACCACACACTCACCGATACTGACCACACACACCCCGATACTGACCTCACACACCCTGATACCACACACACCTGATACTGACCACACACACCTGATACTGACCACACACACCTGATACTGACCTCACACACACCGATACTGACCTCACACCCCCCGATACTGACCTCACACACCCTGATACCACACACTCACCGATACTGACCACACACACCCCGGTACTGACCTCACACACCTGATACTGACCACACACACACCGATACTGACCACACACACCCCGGTAACACACACACCCTAATAACACACACACCCTGATACTGACCACACACACCCTGATACCACACACACCCTGAGACTGACCTCACACACCTGATACTGACCACACACACACCGATACTGACCACACACACCCCGATACCACACACACCCTAATACCACACACACCCTGATACTGACCACACACACCTGATACTGACCACACACACACCGATACTGACCACACACACCCCGATACCACACACACCCTGGTACCACACACACTCCGGTACCACACACACCCTAATACCACACACACCCTGATACTGACCACACACACCTGATACTGACCACACACACACACCGATACTGACCACACACACCCCGATACCACACACACCCTAATACCACACACACCCTGATACTGACCACACACACCTGATACTGACCACACACACACCCTGATACCACACACACCCTGATACTGACCACACACACCTGATACTGACCACACACACACCCCGATACCACACACACCCTAATACCACACACACACCGATACTGACCACACAAACCCTGATACCACACACACCCTAATACCACACACACACCTGATACTGACCACACACACACCGATACTGACCACACACCCCGATACTGACCACACACACCCTGATACCACACACATCCTAATACAACACACACCCTGATACTGACCACACACACCCTAATACCACACACACCCTAATACCACACACACCCTGATACTGACCACACACACCTGATACTGACCACACACACCCTGATACCACAGACACCCTGAGACTGACCACACACACCTGATACTGACCACACACACACCGATACTGACCTCACATACCCCGATACTGACCACACACACCCTGATATCACACACACCCTGATACTGACCACACACACACCGATACTGACCTCACACACACCGATACTGACCTCACACACCCCGATATTGACCTCACACACCCTGATACCACACACACCCTGATACTGACCACACACACCTGATACTGACCACACACACCCTGATACCACACACACCCTGATACTGACCACACACACACTGATACTGACTTCACACACACCGATACTGACCTCACACACCCCGATACCACACACACCCTAATATCACACACACCCTGATACTGACCACACACACACCGATACTGACCTCACACACCCCGATACCACACACACCCTAATATCACACACACCCTGATACTGACCACACACACACCGATACTGACCACACACACCCCGATACCACACAGACCCCGATACCACACACACCCTGATACTGACAACACACACCTGATACTGACCACACACACCCTGAGACTGACCACACACACCGATACTGACCTCACACACCCCGATACCACACACACACCGATACCACAAACACCCCAACACCATACACATACAGTGATACTGACCACAAACAAAGTGTCACCAATCACACTGATCAAGATTTGCAGCAGTCTGGAGGTCAGGTCAGATAGAGTTAATGGCATGTGTAGGACATTCAATGTAGGGTTAAGGTCAGGGTGAGGGATCTACCTGCACTCCAGGAATCTCATCCATTCTGCATGCTGCTCTTGAGGTGGCTGTGGTGTGAAAGAGACCATCGCCTTCCAGAATGTGCCTTTGCAAAGCAGGTCTGGAAAAAGATAGAATGGATTTTGTCAAGGTTCATCCTGAGTAGCTCTGTACTCTATGGCTGTTCCCAGAGACACACCAAGATAAACATCAACTGCTGCTGCAGGAGCATCGCCTTGGAGAAAGATGTCCTCTGATCTGCCCAAAATCTGTTGTTTGTTGGCAACTAAGTGTTGCAGACTGGCACGTTCCAAGGTCCATGATTAAGTGCTAGAGAGCACATGATAACTTGGAGCAGCCACCACAAAGGCTGATCAGAAATGGCCACTGTCTAAGGCCCTCCCACCATCGTACACTGAGGGACTGGAAACCATTATTATGAAGACATGCTCAAATATTGGACATTTAAAAAAAGCATTTTTTGTTGGAAGGAGAGACTGACTTGCAGCAAGATGGCTGAATCTAATTAACGTCACTATACCTCCCACATTCTGACCCTATGGGGCAGAGACAGCAGGTCTGCAAAACTCACCAAACACAATGACTCCCCTGGGGATTTGCCAATAACTCTCTTCCTGCCTTGTCAAATATATCTATGGAGGCATACACAGTATTCAATAATGGAAAATGAACCATTCAATGATTAATTGCTTGGACAAAAGACCTTGCTTTTTTTCTAAGAAAGCTCTTCAGATGATTTAATCAAGTTACCATTGGAAAATACAATTAGTTTTTGAAATACTGGCAGTTGGGGAGAAGTCAAGTGACCAGCGAAGCTTTTTGTGTGTTTGAAGCACATGTTTGGAGCAGAACATCAGCAGCATTTGACTGAAGGAAACACTCCTGCTCACTCCCTCTCTCTCTTTCCCCATCTAAAGACTGAACCCTGTCTACTATATTTGAGTGTGTTTTCATTGCTGCAGTAGACAGAGTTTTTAAAGAAAGACTTCAATTTTATAGCAGCATCACCAGTGAAGAAGAAAATATCCACTTCAATACCCACTTGTGGAAACATTGAACCATAGAACACTACAGCACAGAAAAACAGCCCATTCAGCCCTTCTACTCTGTGCCGAAATATTATTCTGCTAGTCCCATTGACCTGCACCCAGCCCATAACCCTCCAGACCTCTCCCATCCATGTATCTATTGTAATGCCAGTAGATTATTAATCCAGAGGCCCAAGTTAATGCTCTGGTGAAACAGGTTCAAATCCCATCATGGCAGCTGGTGGAATTTAAATTCAATTAACACAACTGGAATTGGAAGCTAGTCTCGCTAATGGTGCCCATTAAACTATCATCAATTGTTGTAAAAACCCATCTACTTCACTAATGTCCTTTAAGGAAGGAAATATGCTATCATTGCATGGTCTAACCATGTGACTCCAGTGTGGTTGACTTTTAACTTCCCTCTGAAATGGCCTAGCAAGCCATTCAGTTCAAGGGTAATTAAGGATGAGCAACACATACTGGCCATGCCAGTTGTAGTGTTAGGGTGTTCCGGGCTGAAAGAGTTAATGTGTGATACTGGAGAAACAGTATCGCCCACATGATGATGTAAAAGACAGTCAGGTGACAAGAAGGCTGGAAGGCGAAAGGTCTTGGCTTAGACTGAGTAACACCTAGTCTTGTATATCTAAATAGTTACAATAAACAGTTATTGATCAGACATATCTATGTCTCTGCAATTGTTTGTTAGCCAGTAGCAGCCAACATTCAACACGGTGACAGCTGTGAAGGACCCAGAAATCTCCAAAAATCAACCTTAAAACGTTTGCAAGTTGGACCTGAAAAAAGGCACCAATACTGAAGACTCAGTAAAGAGGTTGAAAATCTCCAAGAGTTCCATAGAAGACGTGGAGCGGAGAGAGAGGGGCAGACAACAGATTAACTGTTCAGCTTACTCAAGGCTACACCATGGCAGATGGTGGTCCATGAAAAATCCCAATCCGGTTACAGAGTCAATGAACTTGGCGACGATAGAGGAAGGGTGAGCAAACCTCCAACAAGGCTTAAAGGCTTCAAATTTACAGCACAGTAAGCAGGCAGCACCGGGAGAAATTCCATCAGAATGAGCACAAATCGATACACCCCGCAGCCCGGACCTGAGCTCAGCGCCATTACACGTGGTGAGTGCGTGGTGAAAAACATTTGGAAAATAAAAATTGGCTGCTCAAAAGAATTCCCCAATGGGACAAAAGCGGTGAACTGGCCTCAATAATTACTTGCAGCAATCATTTTCCAAATTCTGAAAAGATTAGGAACAATTACCAAAGAGGGTCAGCAACCACAGTGAGTGTCAGTAACAGTTTGGTCAGCGCAGGAAAACTCCATTGCTGCAACAGAAGTTTAAAAAATTCAGGCAAACTCCTAAGAACTTAACACAGCAAAGGATTCCGAATTCACTTTGCCAGAACCATTTGGGCACAATTTGATTTGAAAAGCCTGTGTCAGCCTCAAATTTATCCAAAAGATCGAATTAGTCAAGCAGCAAGGATCTAGGTCTGACTTCAAAAAGGATTTTCCAAAACTGTTCACTGGGCTGAAGCGATGGAGAACTGAATACAGCATAATGCTGAGGGAAGATGTTAAACCTGCGTGTCTTTTCAGACCCAGGAAGATACCACAACCACTCGTGAAACAGGTCCAATTGCAACTTGGCAAGATGACCAAGATGGGAGTCATCCCTCCCATCACTAAGCCAACAGAATGGGGCTCCGGAATGGTTCCGGTTCCCAAACCAAACAGGTCCCTTCAAGCCTGTGTTGACCTGACTCACCTCAACATGGCTGTGGCGTGGGAAATCCATCCAATGTCCTCGCTGGAGATCAGCTTGACCATCTCTCCAAGAGTATAATGTTCTCGAAACTCGATGCCAACAACGGCTTCTGGCAGGTACCGTTAGATGAAAAAGTTAAATTATTGACAACCTTTATTATTCCATTTGGCAGATTTTGCTTTAATTGTTCGCCAGGGAGAGAGACAGAAAGAGAGAGATGTGCAGACATTTGTACTTCAGATTAACTAGCCAAATAAAACGGAATCAAACAGTTAATGTGCAAAGCTGCAACTTTACAGCAAATTCCACTCAATAAACACCAAGATTTGCAGAGAAAGGAAATCAAAATAAAAGCAACAAAATAAAGGAACATATGGACAGTAATAGAGGTGGAGAGAATTATAGAAGTTTAAACATATATAAAATAATATATATAGAGAGAAAGGTAGAGAAAATGGAGGGAGAGGGAGAGAGAAAGAGTGAGGAAGAAGGAAAAATATAGCAGAGATAACAATGAGAGGGAAGGTGAAAATGAAAAAGAGCAAATGAAATAGAAAGTAAAACCAAGGAAAGGAGGGAGGAACGGCAGATAGTGAAAGCTGGATCAGGTGCCAGTTATAACATGTTAGGATATATTTACCTGCATTAGCGTCAGAGATTAGCTTAAGGTTATTTGCTAATGTGTAATATGCTGGTCAGCAGTGCAGACCTATCTAATCCATCTAAGCTGAGGCTGGTGTGACTGATCCAAAACTCTGCTGCTGGGATCCTAACTTGCACCAAGTCCCATATACCATTTAACCACAATGCTCGCTGATCTACATTGTCCCCCAATCCACAAATGCCTACATGTTAAGATTCAGTCTTAAGACTTTTGTGCATTGTAGGGGCAGTGTAGAGTGAGCTTTTATCTGGCACCGTGCTGTACCTATCCTGGGAGTATTTCATGAGATGAGGTAGAGAGAGCTTTACTCTGTATCTAAACTCGTGCTGTACCTGTCCTGGGAGTATTTAATGGTTTCAGTGTAGAGGGAGCTTTACTCTGTATCTAACCCCGTGCTGTACCTGTCCTGGGAGTGTTTGATGGGGACAGTGTAGAAAGAGCTTTACTCTGTATCTAACCCCATGCTGTATCTGTCCTAGGAGTGTTTGATGTGGACAGTGTAGAGGGAGCTTTACTCTGTATCTAACCCCGTGTTGTACCTGTCCTGGGAGTGTTTGATGGGGACAGTGTAGAGAGAGCTTTACTCTGTATCTAACCCCGTGCTGTACCTGCCCTGGGTGTGTTTGATGGGGACAGTGTAGAGGGAGCTTTACTCTGTATCTAACCCCGTGTTGTACCTGTCCTGGGAGTGTTTGATGGGACAGTGTAGAGAGAGATTTACTCTGTATCTAACCCTGTGCTGTACCTGTCCTGAGAGTGTTTGATGTGAACAGTGTAGAGAGAGCTTAACTCTGTATCTAACCCCGTGCTGTATCTCTTCCGCTATGTTATGCCCGGTAAAGGCATGTCATATTTGTAACTTTAGACATGGATTGTGTTTGTATAGAAGTTTCTGGAACTGTCTTTTATTTAAAATGGAAACTGATGAGCTGTTAAGATGGCCACCAATGGTCAGGTGACCTTTGCAACTACAACACAGGCTATCTGAAGATTCCAGAAAGTTCTTAATTGCATCATCCTGGGTGGGGACTTCCCCTGGACTCGGCATTTCACGATGAATACTATCTGTGGAATTTACACTTGCTATTGTTTGTGGATTTATCAAAATCACAAGCCCAGACTCCTTTCCTTCTTGTTGGAACTGTAACAATGAGAGCCAGGCAGAGACGACTTCATCCTGAGTAAGTGCGAAGACCTCTTCCGTTATCTCCATTGTACAGCAATTACTTTCAGCTAAGCCAGTGCTTCCAAAACGTTCCCCACTGTGACCCCATTGTGAGACTTGAAAACTTCTGTCAGTCCAGAGTGTGAGCCAGGTGGAGGCGAGGGGTAATGCTGTGAGAGCTGATGGTGTGGGTGTGGATTGTAGAGGGTGGTATGAGCAGGGAAGTGGTGCTGAAGGGATGTGGGACCAGTAGTGGAGGAAAGAGATGTGAGAGCGGGGGCTGAGGAGTTGTGAGAGCTGAGGGTGTGGAGATCTGTGCAAGTGGTGTGTTGGTTGAGAGTGGGGGTGCTATTGGAACTGCAGTGGTTTAAAATAAAAAGCATGTACTTGCTCACTGGCTTTTTGGGAACAGGATTCAGGCTATGTAGGCCACACCCACCATTAAAAGCAGGATTTAAAGGGGCATCACAGTTGCTAACATCGGTCAGAGCTCCATGGCAGCCATTGCTGTCTGGGAGCTCATGGCCCTAAAATTTCATATGATTTGGGAAGCTCTAAGCTGAGCCATTCAAGGTCAATAATACCAATATTGGTCATGTGACTGAAACTGGTTGGAAAAAGCCAGTTTTTATCTGAAGACCCAGAAACACCAAGGCAGCCTACAGTAAAAACTGAAAGAGACAGCAGCTGCAGCACAAGGCTGTATCATTTTTGCCTTTAAGAACCTGGAGGCTATACAATGCAAAAGAATCTCCCAGCCTGATTTCAAAACTCCAAGTCCATCTTTAAATAAATTGGACCTCCTGATACGAAAACCACAAGTGCCTAGCTTCCTGACCTGCTGAGCATTCATCTCTTTGAGGAAATCCTGCAATAATCTGGATATCCAATTCTAGCTAATTGAATGTGTCTGAGCTACAATTCAAGAGTGGAAAAAGACTCGTTTCTTTCTTGGACTGACAGCAACTGTTCTTTCACCACTAACCCAACACCTCAACTATGAACAATTCTTTTGGTTTGCAACATGTAAAAGTAAACTCTTTTCTTTAGCTGTACCTTTCTTGTGTGTGAGAGTGATTGATGTCAGCATTTAGGCTTGCAGGGTTGAATGTGTGAATAAATAACCCTCTTTATTTAAACCTACAAAAGCTTCCTGCTGTTATTTATAACCCTAACCCTCAATTGACCGCACACATTCTGGGGCTCAGAAATACACCTATCTTCCTCTCCAAGACTGATTACAGACAGTAAGGGAAAGAGAATTGGGGGTTTCAGTTTATCTCTCCATCCCTGTCTGTAACACCATAGCTATAACACTCAGATATGCTCCACGTCCAGGGGGAGATAATAGGCTGCCCTGTTGCATCAGAGCCCAGGGTTCTGTAATATTGAATGATCATTTAACCGCACATTAATGCTGCAATCACCATCTTGTCACCAGAAGGCAAAAGCAGCAGGGTAACTATGGAGCTCACCCAGAGAATCTGCTGCACAATTGGTTTATGAATGGTTGCAAGGGTGAATTGGGATGGATTTTGGGCATTAGCTCAGCCTTATTGACTCTGAACAAATTCCAATCAATCTTGACTGTTCTCCCAATCATTAAAGACTTGCCCTACTGACCTAACCAATTCTCCTCATTTCAGATTAACCTAGCACTTTTTAACTGCGCCTTTTAGTCCAGGTGAGTCAGGGTTTATTTAAGAGTGAGGCAAGAGTACAAATAAGTCAAAAGGAATATCTCTGTCTGTGTGTCTCAGAGTCTCAGCTCCCACACTATCAATCACCGGGAGATATAGGAACATAGGAACAGGAGGAGGCCATTCAGCCCCTTGAATTTGATGCACCATCCAATCTGATCATGGTTGGTCTGCACCTTAACTCCATCTACCCACCTTGGTTCCATAATCCTTAATACCCTCAACCAACTAAAAATACCCATCAACATCAGCCTTGAAATTTTCAATTTACCCCCCAACCTCAATGGCTTTCACAGGACAGCTGAATTATGGCAAGAGTTTGCTAGGAGGGCCTCAAATGTTTGAGGTTGAGATCTTTAGATGACAGATAGTTAAGTAACTCTGTGCAGTCAGTCAGGCAGGGATTGTGAACAATTCTGCACAAAATAGAGCATCATTCCATGGCTTCTCACCAAGCCCTGGTGGATATTCAGTGTTCACTGCATTCTCTGCTTACATTCCGCAGGATACCAGGCACAACATGGCTTCACTGGCATAATGCCAGTTCCGGGAAGCCATTGAGAAAACTGGGAAAGTTCCTAATAGAGAGGAGAAGATGAAGAGAAGTTTTTAAAATTCTGAAGAGTTTTGATAATGAGTGGGCAGAGACTATCTCCTTTGAGTGGAGAGTCAGGATGTTATGGGTTATTATACCCAGTGTCACAGTTTAATAGGGTTATTATACCCAGTGTTGCTGTTTAATGGGGTTAGTGCACTCAGTGTCACTGTTTAATGGGGTTATTGTACTCAATGTCACTGTTTAATGGGATTATTATAGCCAATGTCACTGTTTAATGGGGTTATTATAGCCAATGTCACTGTTTAATGGGGTTATCTACCTACTGTGACTGTGTAATAGGGTTACTGTATCTAATGCCACTGTGTTATGGGGTTCCTATATATAACCAGTGTTACTATACCCAGGAAAGAAGACACTGGCAGGAATGGTTTTTAAACCCCCGACAGCAGCTACACTGCAGGCCAGAGTATAAATCAGGAATTAATAGGGACTGGTAAGGAAGGTATTGCAATAATTGTGGGAGATTTTAATCTTCATATGGGTTGGATGAATCAAATTGGCAAAGGTATCCTAGAGGATGCGTTCATAGAATGCATTTGAGACTGTTTGTTAGAACAATATATTCTGAAATAAACCAGGGAACAGGTTATTTCAGAACTGGTAATGTGTAATGAGATATGATTAATTAATTATCTCATGGTAAAGGATCCTTTCGGTAAGAGTGATCATAACATGGTAAAATTTCACATTCAGTTTGAGGGTGAGAAATTTGGGTCTGAACCTAGCATGTTAAACTTAAATAAATGCAATTACAAAGGTATGAAGACAGATTTGGCTAAGTAGACTGAGAAAATAGGTTAACTATAGACAGTGGAGATGCGGTGGTGGACATTTAAGGAGATATTTCATAACTTTCAACAAGAAGTTATTCAATTTCGAAAGAAAGCCTCTAGGAGAAAGTTGCACCATTCATGGCTAAGAAAGTAAAGGATGGTATCAAATTGAAAAGAAGGATGTACAATGCTGCAAAGATTTACCTTGGGTCAAAAGATTGGGCAATTTTAGAAACCAGCAAAGGGTGACTAAAAAACAATAAAGAGGGAAAAATTGGAGTAAGAGGGAAAGCTACAAGAAATATAAAAGCAGATGACAAAAGCTTCTACAAGTGTATAAAAAGGAAAAGTGTTGTTAAATTGAGCATTGATCACTTAGAGGGGGAGAATGGAAAATTAATAATGAGAATCAGGAAATAGCAAAGACTGAACAAATATTTTGTGTCTGTCTTCACAGCAGGAGACACAAAAAGAATCTCAAGAATAGGAGAAAAGCAGGAGGCAAAAGGGAGAAGGGAACTTAAAACAATCACAATCACTAGAAAAAAAGCACTAGGAAAATGAATTGGACTAAAGGCTATCAAGTACTTGGACCTGATGGTCTGCATCCTGGGGTCTTAAAGGTAATGACTGCAGAGATAGCGGATGCACTGGTTGTAATCTTCTAAAATTGCCTAGATTCTGGAAAGGTCCCAGTGAATCAGAAACTGCAAATGTAACAACATTATTTAGGAAAGGAGAGAGACACAGGTAGGCCAGTTAGTCTAACATCTGTCATTGTAAAATTCTCGAATCCATTGTTGAGGAGATAGTAGCAGGATTTTTAGATAATCGTAATACAATCAGGCGGAGTTAACATGGTTTTATGAAAGTGAAATCATGTTTGACAAATGTATTAGCAATCTTTGTGGGTGTAAGAAGCAGAGTGGATAAAGTGAACCAGTAGATGCAGCAACGAGTTTGGATTTCCAAAAGACATAAGGTGCTACATGAAAGGTTACTACACAAGATAACAGCTTGTGGTGTTGTGGGTGATATATTAGCATGGATAGAGGATTGGCTAACTAACAGGAAACAGGGAGTTGGGATAAATGGGTCATTTTTGGCTTAGCAAACTATAGCTAGTAGAGTGCCACAGGGATCAGTGCTGGGGCTTCAACTAATTCTGATTTATATTGAAGACTTGGACGAAAGGACCGAATGTATTGCAGCCAGATTTGCTGATGATGCAAAGATAGGGAGGAAAAAGAGACCTGTCTAAGCTTTCTCCATGCATTCTCCATGGCAACGCCACTTGCCAACCAATCAGCACTCTCCTCACATACAGCATAAATTGTTGTTTTCCCCTTATATCGGTATTCTTGCGAGTGTCCTGATGAGTGCATGCTGAAGAGTTTAGACATGTCTCTTTTTCAGCAATACTCAAGTCCTGTACTACCAAGCGACTATAGGTAGGAAAGCAAGTTGTGAAGAGGATACAAGGACTCTGCAAAGGGATATAGATAGGTTAACTGAATGGGCAAAAATCTGGCATATGCAGTAAACTGTGGGAAAATGTGAGGTTGTCTACTTTGGCAGGAAGTGTAAAAAAGCAGAATAAAATTTAAATGGAGAGAGAGACTGCAGAATGCTACAGTACAGAGGAACCTGGGCATCCTCATACATGAATCACAAAAAGTTAGGTAAAGCAAGTAATTATGAAGGTGAGTGGGCTAGTGGCCTTTATTGCAAGGGGATGGAGTAGGAAAATAGGGAAGTCTTGCTACAACTGTACAGGGCATGGGTGAGACTGCAGCTGGAGTTCTGTGTGTAATTTTGTCTCCTTACTTAAGGAGGGACATTGGAACCAGTTCAGATAAGATTCACTGGACTGATTCCTGGAATGAAAGGGTTGTATTATGAGGAAAGGTTAGGCTGATACACACTGGAGTTTAGAAAAATAAAAGGTGATCTTATTGAAACACATAAGATTCTGACGGGGTTTGACAGGATAGATGCTGAGAGAATGTTTCCACTCATGGGGAATCTTGAACTAGAGGACACTGTTCAAAAATAAGAGGTCTCCCATTTGAGACAGAGATGAGGAAGAATTTCTTCTCCCAAAAGGTCATTGATCTTTGAAATTCTATTCCCCAGAGATGAGTGGGTGCTGGATCATTGAATATATTCAAGGCTAAATTAAACAGATTTTTGATTGACGGGGGTGTCAAGGGTTATGGGGACAGGCAAGAAAGTGAAGTTACGGCCACAATCAGATCAGCCACGATCTTACTGAATGACGGACTAGGCTCGATAGGCTGAATGGCCTACACTTGCTCCTATTTCTTATGATCTCATAACGTTATGTGTTATGTGTTCTGGAGTTCCTTTTCTTTCTATGTTTGGTGTTTGTATTATCCTGTAAAGAGGATCTGTCACCATCAGGTACTTGTGTAATAAATTAAGTCACTTTATGATTAAGGTATTGGTGTATTATTTTTGTTTGTTATTCTTCATGTGTGTGAGCAGTTTAATGTGAGAGAAAGCTGTGACAGCTTGGCTCAATGAGGCCCAGACCAGCGTGGCAGTGAATAGGTTAACTCTCTGGGACAAGTCCCTCCCTCCTCTCTTCTTTGATCTTCCTAGTGAGGCGTGTGTGTTTGTGAGAGCGTGCTGGAGTTTAATCCCACTTGGCCGCAGCTCACAGCTCTAGTGATAGTGGACAGAAACGAAAGGGACTGCACGGATACAAGAGGCCGTTAAGCAAAACAAATTAAAGAAGGGAACGAAAAATCCAACAACATGTGAGTGATTCTTAAATTCAACCGGAGAGCTTGCACATTGAATTGGAACTTTGGGCTTCCATTTACATTTTATTTTATAAATGAAAATATATAAATGATTCTTTTCAAAAATAAGTATTATTTGAATAAATATCAAAACATAAAATAAATTCTGAGCTGATTTACAGTTAATAGTATGACTCTGATCAGTGTAAAGTTTCTCAGTGAATTATTGAATTACCCGGTATCTGGGACCCTGACTATGACCCTCGCGTGTGGGGCTACAGTACCTGAGGCTATACCGGACTGGATCCTGAGGCAGCTGACTCACATTACTTTCGCTGGGATCCAGAAGCTAGAAAAGCAGAATTCTCTAGCGCACCCAGACTATGTAACTCTATGTCCTTGCCTCTGATCCTGATAATTTTATATTCAGAAATGAAGCACTAGAATTGATACTGATAATTTTACTATAATAACTAAAGAGTTTTTCCTTTGTGAATAGTTAAATTATCAGACTGTTAGTTGCAGCTGGTATAAAGAACATTTTGAATGAATATTAAATTAATTGTCTTGGTGCGTTCATTTCCGAGGTCAACGTGGAAACCTAATTTTTCCCAAAATAATTGCTCCCAATTCAAAGTATTTTAGATTTGATAGCATATTGATAATTCTATCGTCAAAGCAATTGTTTCTGACTGGCATTAGGCAGAGATATGATCTGAATAATTCCTTCACAACCTTGGAGACCTGATCAAATATCTCTCCGTGAAATTAATTTTCCCAAAAGTGCTTACAGCCTTTGTGCTGACAATTAGCCATTTTTGCTCTTCTCAATGTCGACTGGACAACATCGCACTTTGGAGGTTCTCAAGACACTTATGTTTGCACGAGGTCCATTTAATTCTCTACCTGATGGTTGAGCAAACCCTCAAATTGACATGGAATCTAAGAAAGCCCACTCGGAAACTCTGACTCTAACTCACGAATGTCCAGTCCTTTGTCGCTGGGAATGAGAAGCCTAACAGCTTGAGGAAGGATATGCAAATCAATGTTAACTATAAAATGAGACTGGAAGTATTTAATTGTGTTCCACTGTCCACTTCTGACAAGTAAAATTAAATGAGTAGAAAGTTTCCTGCATGAAACTGCACCTCTGTCACTGAGCATCATGGGTTCAATAAAACAGCATTCTAAAAGAGAGGAACACTGTGGGCAGTCAATTAACCATCGCTTGTATGTTGCAATGCACTGGACCATGTGAAAACATCTGGTGCCCCCAGGAACAAGCAGTGAACTGCTCCCATTATCCCCAAACTCCTCATTCTAATTAAGAACATTGGTTAACATTAATAAATTGATCTTTAATTCAGGGCAGCAATTCTGGAAACATTGCCTCTATCTGCATTGCTCCCTCCAGAATTCACTCTTTCTCCCTTCTGCACTCACTCGCTTTCCAGTGTATTCTCTCTTTCCAGCATTCTCTTTCTCTGAAGCATTCTCTCTTTACCCCAGCGTTTTTCCTCTCTTCAGCGAGCTCTCTTTCTCTACAGTATTTTTTCTTTCTGCACCATGGATTTGATACAGAGTAAAGCTCCTGCTAAACTGTCCCTATCAAACGCTCCCAGGACAGGTACAGCACGGGGTTAGATACAGAGTAAAGCTCCCTCTACACTGTCCCCATCAAACACTCCCAGGACAGGTACAGCACGGAGTTAGATACAGAGTAAAGCTCCCTCTACACTGTCCCCATCAAACACTCCCAGGACAGGTACAGCACGGGGTTAGATACAGAGTAAAGCTCCCTCTACACTGTCCCCATCAAACACTCCCAGGACAGGTACAGCATGTGGTTAGATACAGAGTCCTTACACATATCCAGTTGGTGTTGCCCTACTTCTTCATTCATGTGTCTTAAAATATATTCATCTTATTGGTTTCAGGTTCCTTTGCAGGAAGTCAGTTGAGGACCAACATTCAGAATCCTATGTAAAAATGGAACCCTGGAGTCCGGTGCCAGAGGCAGCAAGTCACTGTAGCCTGGGTGGATCGTCAGATGGAAGCACCATGTACAGTGTGACACTAAGCGGAATGCCTGAGGGACTCGCCTGCCCTGACCTCATCACAAGTAATTTCAGTTGCTGTCACAAGAGATATGAGGACTGTCCAAGCGGGCTGATTGGAGATGATTCCATGAAGTGTGATTACAGTCTCAGCTCTGTTACCAAGCGTCTGTGCCTCGTGTGTGGTGACATTGCCTCCGGATACCATTATGGGGTGGCATCCTGTGAAGCATGTAAAGCCTTCTTCAAACGCACTATTCAAGGTCCAGCAATCATTCCCTGGCTTCATTCCTACGTTGGTTTTGTTTGCATGAACAATTTTGGTAATAGAGATTGGAAGGCATTCCATTTTGGGTAAATAGTGTCAGCACCAGCCCTCCCAAGAAGGAACGGTCAGGTACCGAGATCCCACTCTAAACCACCCAGGGCTGAGACAGCATTTCTCCATTAACAACGGGAACTGTATCTAACCCCGTGCTGTACCTGTCCTGGGAGTGTTTGATGGGGACAGTGTAGAGGGAGATTTACTCTGTATCTAACCCTGTGCTGTACCTGTCCTGGGAGTGTTTGATGGGGACAGTGTAGAGGGAGCTTTACTCTGTATCTAACCCCGTGCTGTACCTGTCCTGGGAGTGTTTGATATGGACAGTGAAGAGGGAGCTTTACTCTGTATCTAACCCCGTGCTGTACCTGTCCTGGGTGTGTTTGATGGGGACAGTGTAGAGGGAGATTTACTCTGTATCTAACCCCGTGCTGTACCTGTCCTGGGAGTGTTTGATGGGGACAGTGTAGAGGGAGCTTTACTCTGTATCTAACCCCGTGCTGTACCTGTCCTGGGAGTGTTTGATGGGGACGGTGTAGAGGCAGCTTTACTCTGTATCTAACCCTGTGCTGTACCTGTCCTGGGAGTGTTTGATGGGGACAGTGTAGAGGGAGCTTTACTCTGTATCTAACCGCGTTCTGTACCTGTCCTGGGAGTGTTTGATGGGAACAGTGTAGAGGGAGCTTTACTCTGTATCTAACCCCGTGCTGTACCTGTCCTGGGAGTGTTTGATGGGGACAGTGTAGAGGGAGATTTACTCTGTATCTAACCCCGTGCTGTACCTGTCCTGGGAGTGTTTGATGGGGACAGTGTAGAGGGAGCTTTACTCTGTATCTAACCCCGTGCTGTACCTGTCCTGGGAGTGTTTGATGGGGACGGTGTAGAGGCAGCTTTACTCTGTATCTAACCCTGTGCTTTAACTGCCCTGGAGTGTTTGATGTGGACTGTGTAGAGGGAGCTTTACTCTGTATCTAACCCGTGCTGTACCTGTCCTGGGAGTGCTTGATGGGGACAGTGTAGAGGGAGCTTTACTCTGTATCTAACCCCGTGCTGTACCTGTCCTGGGAGTGTTTGATGGGGACAGTGTAGAGGGAGATTTACTCTGTATCTAACCCCGTGCTGTACCTGTCCTGGGAGTGTTTGATGGGGACAGTGTAGAGGGAGCTTTACTCTGTATCTAACCCCGTGCTGTACCTGTCCTGGGAGTGTTTGATGGGGACGGTGTAGAGGCAGCTTTACTCTGTATCTAACCCTGTGCTTTAACTGCCCTGGAGTGTTTGATGTGGACTGTGTAGAGGGAGCTTTACTCTGTATCTAACCCGTGCTGTACCTGTCCTGGGAGTGCTTGATGGGGACAGTGTAGAGGGAGCTTTACTCTGTATCTAACCCTGTGCTGTACCTGTCCTGGGAGTGGTTGATGGGGACAGTATATTCCATATCTAACCTGTGTTGTAGATGTACTGTGTGTTTGAACTTGACTCTTTGGGTAGTATCTTATGCACCCATAAAGCTGTCAGACACTGGGGCCATTTCCATGTCCCAATGCTGCTTCTGCCAGCTGCCTGGCCTCTGGGTGGCTCTTCAGGCGGTGCCAATTCGCTAAAGCAAAAAGCTCAACTGTGTGGGCTCTCAGAGTGAAGACTGGATCTTTCCACAATGGTATCTATGGTTATGACTGAAACTCTTTGAGCTTTGCCATCCCTGATATTTCCATTTCAATTAGCCTCCAATGGCTGTCCAGCCTCCTCCTGAGAAGCCACCTCCAAAGCTAATCACCCAACACAGTGGGAAATTTCCACTGTTACAGAATGGCCCTTGATTGAGTCAATTCCACTGGCAGCCAATTTCAGGGAATCTTGCTAGATGGTGAGACCAATTCGAGCAGCTGTCCAGAGGGTTTTTTCAAATTTCCTGGTTACTTTCTGGCCTCCAAACCCATCATATTGTGGTCAGGAAGATGCTGCCCTTGGTATCCAATATGGAATGATTATTTTTCTCAGGATTTACTCCTTTCACTTTGGTGAGAATAAATTCATTTGAAATGATATTGTTCCAATGCCATTCCTAAATGACTTGCAAATTGTTTAACATAAGACAAAAGAAATGGAAGCAGGAGTAGACCAAATGGACCCTTAAGCCTGCTCCATCTTTCAGTAATATCATGGCTGATCTTCAACTACCTCAACTCCACTTTCCTGCACTACCCCCATATTCCTTGATTCCCTTAGTATCCAAAAACCTATCAATCTCAGTTTGAATATACTCAGCCACTGAACACCCAGAGCTCTCTGGGTTAGAGAATTCTAAATATTCACAACCTCCTGCGTGAAAAAGTTTCTCCTCATCTCAGTCCTAAATTGCTGACTCCTGATGCTGGAATTATGACCCTTACTTATCTCTTGACTCTCTAGCCAATGGGAAGCAGCCTCCTAGCATCTACCCTGTCAAGCTGTTGAAGTATTTTGCATATTTCAATGAGATTATCTCTCATGCTTCTGAACTCCAGACAGTCTCGGCCCATTCTATTCAACCTCTTCTCATAGAACAATCCTCTCATCCCAGGAATCAACCTAGTGAACATTCACTGCAGCTCCACCAAGGCAAATATACCCTTCATTGGCTGAGGACACTGCAGCTGAATTCCAGGTGTGGTTTCACCAAATCCCTACATATTTTCAGCAAGATTTTATTAGTGTTATACTCCAATCACTTTGCAATAAAGGCTAACAGACCATGTGCCTTCCAAATTGCTTGCTGTGCCTACATGTTAGCTTTCTGTGATTCATATTCAAAGTTACTCATATTCCTCTGCATAGCAACATTTACTAATCTCTCATCTTTTAAAAAATGTTCTGCTTTTCCAAACTTCTATCAGAGTGAATAATTTCACTCTTCCCTGCTTTATACCCCTCCACCCTCTTTCTTGTCCAGTCACTTAATTGGTCCATATCCCTTTGCAGGCTTGTTAAATCGAGGCCCTTTCTGCCATCTCAGGTGGATGTAAAAGATTGCATGGTAATATTTAAAAGATGAACAGGGGAGTTCTCCTGGGCCAATATTTATCCCTCAATCAACATCACAAAAGCAGATGATTTGGGCATTATCCCAATGCAGCCTCTGGGAGCTTGCTGTGCACAATAGGCTGCCTTGTTTCCCACTTTATGACAGTAACTTCATTGGCTGTAAAGCACTTTGATACATCTGGTCATCGTAAAAGGCGCCATATGAATGCAACTATTTTTCTTTTCTTTGTGTTCTCCTCACAGCTTACTTTCTCAACTAGCTTTATATCACCAGAAAACTTGAACCCATTACACTCTGTGTCTTCACCTAATACATTCATAAAGGTTATAAACACCTGAGGCCCCACCACTGATCCTTGTGCTGCTCCACTACTCACACCCTGCCTTGCGAAAAATGACCCATTTATTTGGATTCTCTGTTTTCTGTCTGTTAACCAATTCTCAATCCATTAACCTTCAAATATTTCACCAACACAATCCACATGAGTCAATACCGGGTGTGCTAACAATCTCAGCAACAGATCTATATTGAGCGGGCAGACAGCAGCAGTAACACAGTTTTCCCAGCATCATAGCTACAAAGGGAGCATCGCACCTCTCTCTCCTTGTATTCAGTGCTGTCCAGTATGAAGAGTTGTGTCTCAGCTCACCTCAATCTCAGCCCGACACAAAGTGTGAGATTTAAAACCTGTTATTGATTGATACATCACTGTTCGAAAGGGATAAAAGCTAGCTGATAGCATTCGTCTGAAAAGCTGTTGAAATAATCAATAATCTATTCAGAAGCATTGTGTAAATGTCCTGTTTCATATTGATTGGTATGGGAAGGGCAAGCCTGTTGAGGAGAGCTTCAAATCTCTTGTTCTTGAGTTCCCATTGATCGCTAGCCTAAGAGTCACCATTAAAGATTCCCTGTCATCAGGAATGAGTGACAGCACAGTCCCTCCCAACAAATGTAAATACCAAATACCACAGACTGGCTTGAATATTCAATATGGACAGACTAAATCTTTATTTTATTCAGTCAAGGGATGTGGGCATCACTGACTAAGTCAGCATTTATTGTCCATCCCTAGTTGCCCTTGAGAAGGTGGTGGTGAGCTGCCTTCTTGAACCGCTGCAGTCCATGTGGTGTAGGTACACCCACTGTGCTCTTAGGGAGGGAGTTCCAGGATTTTGACCCAGCGACATGAAGGAACGGCGATATATTTTGGTGTTCCCATGTGTCTGCTGCCCCTGTCCTTCTAGATGGTGGAGGTTGGGGTTTGGAAGGTGCTGTTGAAGAAACCTCAAATTGTTAGGACTTCATGGGTGATTCTTCACATCAATATCCGTCATTATACAGGGGCTGGATGTTAGGCGGAGATTGGAGGAGTCAGGGAGGGAGGAATGTGTCACTTTTCCACAGGAAAGCCCCAGGAGCTGTGAGCAATGCACTGTAGCTAACTGCCTCCCAGAGTCAGAGTGTGGCATTTCAGAGCACTGGGATAGAACTGACTTCAGGACCATGTGGAGCAGTGACACAAATAACACGACTTCATCAGAAACTGATTGAAAACAACGTGAAGTGCAACAGAATAGTTAAACATGCCTCCATTCTGCCCTATAGGCTTGCTCTGCACTTGAGGTTTCCCATACATTTGACTTCAGGTGAATAAAGACAGAGAAAGCTATCAAGAAGAAAAAATTCTATTACTCTGTGTCACCGGTTTAAGGTCAGCTGATAAAACCTCGAGGAATATCTCCAAGCAGAGTTGCCAATGTTAACTGAGGTACAGTGTTAGCGCAAAGAGATTGAGATATACTCGGTATCTAAACCTGTGCTGTACCTGTCCTGGGAGTGTTTGATGGGGACAGTGTAGAGGGAGCTTTACTCTGTATCTAACCCCGTGCTGTACCTGTCCTGGGAGTGTTTGATGGGGACAGTGTAGAGGGAGCTTTACTCTGTATCTAACCCCGTGCTGTACCTGTCCTGGGAGTGTTTGATGGGGACAGTGTAGAGGGAGCTTTACTCTGTATCTAACCCCGTGCTGTACCTGTCCTGGGAGTGTTTGATGGGGACAGTGTAGAGGGAGCTTTACTCTGTATCTAACCCCGTGCTGTACCTGTCCTGGGAGTGTTTGATGGGGACAGTGTAGAGGGAGATTTACTCTGTATCTAACCCCGTGCTGTACCTGTCCTGGGAGTGTTTGATGGGGATAGTGTAGAGGGAGCTTTACTCTGTATCTAACCCCGTGCTGTATCTGTCCTGGGAGTGTTTGATGGGGACAGTGTAGAAGGAGTTTTACTCTGTATCTAACCCTGTGCTGTACCTGTCCTGGGAGTGTTTGATGGGGCCGGTGTAGAGGGAGCTTTACTCCGTATCTAACCCCGTGCTGTACCTGTCCTGGGAGTGTTTGATGGGACAGTGTAGAAGGAGTTTTACTCTGTATCTAACCCTGTGCTGTACCTGTCCTGGGAGTGTTTGATGGGGACAGTGTAGAGGGAGCTTTACTCTGTATCTAACCCCGTGCTGTACCTGTCCTGGGAGTGTTTGATGGGGACGGTGTAGAGGGAGCTTTACTCTGTATCTAACCCCGTGCTGTACCTGTCCTGGGAGTGTTTGATGGGGACAGTGTAGAGGGAGATTTACTCTGTATCTAACCCCGTGCTGTACCTGTCCTGGGAGTGTTTGATGGGGACAGTGTAGAGGGAGATTTACTCTGTATCTAACCCCGTGCTGTACCTGTCCTGGGAGTGTTTGATGGGGACAGTGTAGAGGGAGATTTACTCTGTATCTAACCACGTGCTGTACCTGTCCTGGGAGTGTTTGATGGGGACAGTGTAGAGGGAGATTTACTCTGTATCTAACCACGTGCTGTACCTGTCCTGGGAGTGTTTGATGGGGACAGTGTAGAGGGAGATTTACTCTGTATCTAACCCTGTGCTGTACCTGTCCTGGGAGTGTTTGATGGGGACAGTGTAGAGGGAGATTTACTCTGTATCTAACCCTGTGCTGTACCTGTCCTGGGAGTGTTTGATGGGGCCGGTGTAGAGGGAGCTTTACTCTGTATCTAACCCCGTGCTGTACCTGTCCTGGGAGTGTTTGATGGGACAGTGTAGAAGGAGTTTTACTCTGTATCTAACCCTGTGCTGTACCTGTCCTGGGAGTGTTTGATGGGGGCAGTGTAGAGGGAGCTTTACTCTGTATCTATCACCGTGCTGTACCTGTCCTGGGAGTGTCTGATGGGGACGGTGTAGAGGGAGCTTTACTCTATATCTAACCCCGTGCTGTATCTGCCCTGGAGTGTTTGATGGGAATAGTGTAGAAGGAGCTTTACTCTGTATCGAACCTTGTGCTGTGTCTGTCCTGGGAGTGTTTGATGAGGACAGTGTAGAGAGAGCTTTACTCTGTATCTAACCCCATGCTGTACCTGTCCTGGGAATGTTTGGTGGGGACTCAGGCAGCATGACATAAGAATGTGTTTAATTCTCACCTGATGAGCACGGAACAATCCATCTCTTTATTTAGGATTCTTTCCCTTCTCCGTCCGGTTCCCTGATGTTTGAGGAAAGGAGAAATCTAAATGTCTCCTCCCAGGTACCATATATCACATTGTATATCATATATATCACATTGTGTATCATATATATCACATTAATGTGACAATGAGGGTTTAATTAATAATTGAGCTCAGATTTTTGTTCAGAAATATTTAAATCACCAAATTTATATGCTCTGTGTTGCTCAGTTTGTTCATGATGAAATTTGCAAATTTGACAAGAAGATACATATGAAAAGGATAGCAAGGATTTTAATTAATTACTTTTTATTTAATGACTTTGCTAATCTCTGTGCTTGACTCTGTAAGAAAGAGATATCAGGCGGAAGATACAGTCAATATTCATTAGTGTTTACAGAGTTTGAGTGCCGCGACATTTCATTAACGGCACAGTCCCTGGGGAGTGAGAAGGGACTAATTGCTAAATGCAAGCACATATCTTCGAGAGCTGGTTTAATCCAAGCACAGCAGCTTTAATCAGGAGCACTGCCTCTTCCCCATGGTGTGACAGAGCATTGAATCATTTCATATTCACTCTGGGCTACAGAACTGTAGAGACCAGCAGTGAACACAGAAACAGCAAGTAGCTATTCAACGACAGAAGCCAGCACTACAATTGCATTAGCCATGATAGTTCCATCTTTCAATTCCCAGATACCTTTCATATCCTTACTTCCCAAGCAGTTATCTCTTTCCCTTTTAAAGCCCTCATTTGTTTGGGAAACTACAATCCTCACAGTTATTGCCTGAAATCACAGGACACTGATCCTGGTCCTTGCTGTGTACAAATCATTATCTTTGGTCTCAGTTGAGTTGGTTGTGGGGAAGGGTAAATCAGAATCAGGGTTCTTGTAGCTGATTCCCATCCAGCTATTCACAGGCTTATGTATTGAATAGGACAGGGTTCAGTTTGGCTCTGGTTAAATTTCTCAAATACACACACATAGAGTGGCCACGGGAGAGTGGAGAGAATTTGATGTCCCAGCAGCAGAGAATATGGAGAACCAGCAGGCCATTAGATGCAGGGAATACAAGGTGGGGGGGGGGGTGCTTAAAGCTGATCAGAAAGCTACCTTCCTGTTAAACAATGGTCAAGCACACAGCCTGGGTCTGGGTCTGGGCCTTGGGATGGGGTTGGGCCAGAGCTTTGGATTTAGGGCCTCAATCAGGGACAGTTCTACAGTTGGTCTTTAGATTTGGTGCTTGGATCAATAAGGTGGGCTTCCTGAGCGATGTGTCAATGAAAGCTGCAGTTATGGATTATAAGATCAGGCCAACAAAAGAGTTGAATTACAAAGGTGAAGTGAGAGTAACTGCCCTTGACAACAAGGTAGCGTTTGGCCAATTGTGGCATCAAGGAGGCCTAGCAAAACTGGAGTCAATGAAGATCGTGGGAAAACTCTGCTGGCTGGTGTCACGTCTAGCACAAAGGAAGTTATATGTATTTTTGTTTTTGTTTTGGATTTCCAGCATCCACAATTTTTTGCTTTTACTTTGTTGTAGTTGTTGTAGGTCAGTCATCTCAGCTCCAGGACATCAAGGCAGGAGTTCCTCAGGGTAGTGTCCTCGGCCCAACCATCTTCAGCTGCTTCATCAATGACCTTCCTTCCATCATAAAGTCAGAAGTGGGGATGTTCGCTGATGATTGCACAATGATCAGCACCATTCACAACTCCTCAGATACTGAAGCAGTCCGTGTCCAAATGCATCAAGACCTGGACAATATCCAGGCTTGGGCTGATAAGTGGCAAGTAACATTCACACCACACAAGTGCCAGGCAATGACCATCTTCAACAAGAGAGAATCTAACCATCGCCCCTTGAAATTCAATGACATTATCATCGCTGAATCCCCCACCATCAACATCCTGGGGGGTTACCATTGACCAGAAACTGAACTGGACTAGCCATATAAATACTGTGGCTATAAGAGCAGATTGGAGGCTAGGAATTCTGTGGTGAATAACTCACCTCCTGACTCCCCAAAGCCTGTCCACCATCTACAAGGCACAAGCCAGGAGTGTGATGGAATACTCTCCACTTGCCTGGATGAGTGCAGCTCCATAACACACAAGAAGCTTGACACCATCTAGAACAAAGCAGTCCTGAATGATTGACACCCCATCCAACGCCTTAAACATTCACTCCCTCCACCGCCAGCGCATGGTAGCAGCAGTGTGTGTACCATCTACAAGATGCACTGCAGGAATTCACCAAGGCTCCTTAGACAGCACCTTCCAAACCCACAAGTACCAAGAAGAAAAAGGGCAGCAGACAGATGGGAACACTATCACCTTCTCAAGGGCAATTCTGGATGATCAATAAATGCTGGTCTTACCAGAAATGCTCAAATCCAGTGAAAAAATCTAAATATTACCTCCCTAGGATCACCAGTTCTGTTATTTCATTGGCAGCCCTTTAAAGAAATCCAAAAAAAAACTGAAAGTCATAGGAGAGGGAAAAGGAAAGCTGGAGTGCACAGGAGTCAGAGTTAAAGGAACTCTGGGGGATACCGAGATGAATGGGGGAGCAACTTGATGAAAAAATAGACAAAGATAGACAGTGATCAGTCTTTGTGAGGGTTTGTGTGAGTGTTTGAGTGAGGGTCTCTGTGAGAGTCGATATGAGGGATTGTATGATGATCTGTGTGAGGGTTGGGGTGAGATTCGGAGTGAGGGTTTGGGTGAGGGTCAGTGTAATGGTTTGGGTGAGGGTCAGTGTGAGGGTTTGGGTGAAGGTCAGTGTGAGGGTTTGGGTGAGGGTTGGAGTGATGGTTTGGGTGAGAGTCGGTGTGAGGGTTGTGGTGAGGGTTTGGATGAGTGTCGGGGTTAGGTTTGGTGTGAGGGTTTGTGTGGGGGTTTGGGGTGAGGGCTTGGGTGAAGGTCGGGGTTAGGGTGGGATTGAGGGTTTGGGTGAGGGTCGGGGTGAGGATTTGGGTGAGGGTTGGAGTGATGGTTTGGATGAGAGTCGGCGTGAGGGTTGTGGTGAGGGTTTGGGTGTTGGTTTGGGTGTGGGTTTGGGTGAGGCTTTAGGTGAGGGTTTGAGTGAGGGTTGGGGTGAGGGTTTGAGTGTGGGTTTGGGTGAGAGTTTGGGTGTCGGTTTGGGTGAGGAGTCAGGGTATGGGTCGGAGTGAGGGTTTGCGTGAGGGTCAGGGGAGGGTTTGAACGAGGGTTTGGGTGAGGGTTTGGGTGAGGATTTGGTTGAGGGTTTGAGTGAGGGTCGGGGTGAGGGTCAGAGTGAAGGTTTGAGTGAGGGTCGGCGTGAGGGTTTGAGAGAGGTCGGGGTGAGGGTTTGGGTCAGGGTCGGAATGAGGGTTTGGGTGAGGGTCAGGGTGAAGTTTTGAGTGAGGGTTTGGGTGAGGGTTTGGATGAGGGTCAGGGTTAGGTTTGGGGTGAGGGTTTGTGTGGGGGTTTGGGTGAGGGCTTGGGTGAAGGTCGGGGTTATGGTCAGATTGTGGGTTTGGGTGAGGGTCGGGGTGAGGTTTTGAGTGAGGGTCGGGGTGAGGGTTTGAGTGAGGGTGTGGATGAGGGTTAAGGTGAGGGTCTGGGTGAGGTTTGGGTGAGGGTTTGGGAGAGGGTTTGGGTGAGGGTTTGGGTGAGAGGTCGAGGTAACGGTCGGAGTGAGAGTTTGGGTGAGGGTCAGGGTGAGGGTTTGGGTGAGGGTTTGAGTGACGGTCAGGGTGAAGGTTTGGGTGAGGGTTTGGGTGAGAGTCGGAGTGAGGGTTTGATGAGGGTTTGAGTGTTGGGTTGAGTGAGGGTCAGGGTGAGGGTTTGGGTGAGGGACGGGGTGAGGGTTTGAGTGAGGGCTGGGGTGAGGTTTTGGGTGAGGGTCAGAGTGAGGGTTTGGTGAGGGTTTGTGAGGGTGTGGGTGAGGGTTTGGATGAGGGTCACGGTGAAGGTTTGAGTGAGGGTTGGTGTGAGGGTTTGGTGAGGTTTTGAGTGAGGGTCGGGGTGAGGGTTTGGCTAAGTGTTTGGGTGAGGGTTGGAGTGACGGTTTGGTTGAGGGTTGGGGTGAGGGTTTGGTTGAGGATTTGGTTGAGGGTTTGACTGAGAATTTGAGCGAGGGTTTGAGTGAGGGTTTGGGTGAGGGTTTGGTTCACGGTTGGAGTGAGACTTTGGATGAGGGTCGGAGTGATGGTTTGGGTGAGAGTTTGGTTGAGGGTCGGAGTGAGGTTTTGGGTGAGTGTTGTTGTGGGGGTTTGAGTGTGGGTCAGAGTGAGGGTTTGGATGAGGGTTGAGGTGAGGTTTGAGGTGAGGGTTTGGGTGAGAGTGGGAGTGAGGGTTCGGGTGAGGTTTTGGGTGAGGTTCGGCATGCGGGTTTGAGTGAGAGTTTGGGTGAGAGATTCAGTGAGGGTCGGGATGAGGGTTTGGGTGAGGATCGGGGTGAGTGTTTGGTTGAGGGTTTGGTTGAGGGTCAGAGTGAGGGTTTGGGTGAGAGTCGGAGTGAGTTTTTTGGTGAGAGTCGGTGTAGAGGTTTGGGTGAGGGCTTGGGGGAGGGTTGGAGTGAGGGTTTGGGTGAGGGTCGGAGTGAGGGTTTGGGTGAGAGTTTGGTTGAGTGTCGGAGTGAGGTTTTGGGTGAGGTTGGTGTGAGGCTTTGAGTGTGGGTCAGAGTGAGGGTTTGGATGAGGGTCCAGGTGAGGTTTGAGGTGAGGGTTTGGGTGAGAGTGGGATTGAGGGTTTGGGTTAGGTTTTGGGTGAGGGTCGGGATGCGGGTTTGAGTGAGAGTTTGGGTGAGAGATTCAGTGAGGTTCGGAGTGAGGGTTTGGGTGAGGATCGGGGTGAGTGTTTGGTTGAGGGTTTGGTTGAGGGTCAGAGTGAGGGTTTGGGTGAGAGTCGGAGTGAGGTTTTTGGTGAGAGTCGGTGTAAGGTTTGGGTGAGGGCTTGGGGAAGGGTCGGAGTGAGGGTTTGTGTGAGGGTCGGTGTGAGGGTTTGTGTGAGGGTTTGGTTGAGGGTCGGAGTGAGGTTTTAGGTGAGGGTCAGAGTGAGAGTTTGGGGGAGGATTGGGGTGAGTGTTTGATTGAGGGTTTGGTTGAGGGTCGGAGTGAGGGATTGGGTGAGGGTTGAAGTGAGGATTTTGGTGAGAGTCGGTGTGAGATTTGGGTGAGGGTTTGGGGAGGTTCGGAGTGAGGGTTTGGGTGAGGGTTTGAGTGAGGTTTTGGGTGAGGGTCGGAGTAAGGGTTTGGGTGAGGATCGGAGTCAGGTTTGTGTGAGGGTTTGTGTGAGTGATTGGATGAGGGTCGGAGTGAGAGTTTTGGCGACGGGTCAGGATAAGGGTTTGGGTGAGGGTTTGGTTGAGGGTTTGGGTGAGGGTTTGGGGTGAGGGTTTGAGTGTGGGTCAGAGTGAGGGTTTGGATGAGGGTCGAGGTGAGGTTTGAGGTGAGGGTTTGTGTGAGAGTGGGAGTGAGGGTTTGGGTGAGGGTCAGAGTGAGGTTTTGGGTGAGGGTCAGTGTGAGGTTTGGGTGAGGGTTTGGGTGAGGGTTGGAGTGACGGTTTGGGTGAGGGTTGGAGTGAGGTTTGGGTGACGGGTTGTGGTGAGGGTTGGGGTGAGTGTTTGAGTGAGGGTTTGGGTGAGGGTTTGGGTGAGGGTCAGAGTGAGTGTCAAAGTGAGGTCTTGGTGATTGTCTGGGTGAGTGCTGGAGTGAGGGTTTGGGTGAGGGCTGCGGTGAGGGTTTGAGTGAGGGTCGGGTTCAGGGTTTGAGTGAGGGTTTGGGTGAGGGATTGGGTGAGGGTCGGAGTGAGAGTTTGGGTGAGGGTTCAGGGTAAGGGTTTGGGTGAGGGTTTGGTTGAGGGTTTGGGTGAGGTTTTGAGTGAGGGTCGGGGTGAGGGTTTGAGTGAGGTTTTGGGTGAGTGTTTGGGTGTCGGTTTGAGTGAGGGGTCAGGGTACAGCTCAGAGTGAGGGTTTGGGTGAGGGTTGGGGGAGGGTTTGAATGAGGGTTTGAGTGAGGGTCGGGGTGAGGGTCAGAGTGAAGGTTTGAGTGAGGGTCGGGGTGAGGGTTTGAGAGAGGGTTGGGGTGAGGGTTTGGGTAAGGGTTTGGGTGAGGGTTGGAGTGAGGGTTTGGGTGAGGGTCAGGGTGAGGTTTAAGTGAGGGTTTGGGTGAGGGTTTGGATGAGGGTCGGGGTTAGGTTTGGTGTGAGGGTTTGTGTGGGGATTTGGGTGAGGGCTTGGGTGAAGGTCGAGGTTAGGGTCGGATTGAGGGTTTGGGTGAGGGTCGGGGTTAGGGTTTGGGTGAGTGTTGGAGTGATGGTTTGGATGAGAGTCGGCGTGGGGGTTTGGGTGAGGCTTTTGGTGAAGGTTTGAGTGAGTGTCAGGGTCGGAGTTTGAGTGTGGGTTTGGGTGACAGTTTGGGTGTCGTTTGGGTGAGGAGTCAGGGTATGGGTCAGAGTGAGGGTTTGAGTGAGGGTTGGGGTGAGGGTTGGAGTGAAGGTTTGAGTGAGGGTTGGGGTGAGGGTTTGAGTTGAGGTCAGGGTGAGGGTTTGGGTGAGGGTCGGAGTGAGGGTTTCGGTGAGGGTCGGGGTGAAGTTTTGAGTGAGGGTTTGGATGAGGGTCGGGGTTAGGTTTGGGTTGAGGGTTTGTGTGGGGGTTTGCGTGAGGTCTTGGGTGAAGGTCGGGGTTATGGTCAGATTGTGGGTTTGGGTGAGGGTCGGGTGAAGTTTGGGGTGAGGGCTTGGGTGTTGGTTTGGGTGAGGTTTGGTGTGAGGGTTTGGAAGAGGGTTTGAGTGAGGGTCGGGGTGAGGGTTTGAGTGAGTGTTTGGGTGAGAGTTTGGGTGTCGGTTTGGATGAGGGTTCAGGGTACGGGTCAGAGTGAGGGTTTGGGTGAGGGTCGGGGGATGGTTTGAATGAGGTTTTGAGTGAGGGTCGGGGTGAGGGTCGGAGTGAAGGTTTGAGTAAGGGCCAGGGTGAGGGTTTGAGAGAGGGTTGGGGTAAGGGTTTGGCTAAGGGTTAGGGTGAGGGTCGGAGTGAGGGTTTGGGTGAGGGTCGGGGTGAGGTTTTGAATGAGGGTTTGGGTGAGGGTTTGGATGAGGGTCGGGGTTAGGTTTGGGGTGAGGGTTTGTGTGGGGGTTTGGGGTGAGGGCTTGGGTGAAGGTCGGGGTTAGGGTGGGATTGAGGGTTTGGGTGAGGGTCGGGGTGAGGGTTTGGGTGAGGGTTGGAGTGATGGTTTGGATGAGAGTTGGCGTGAGGGTTGTGGTGAGGGTTTGGGTGTTGGTTTGGGTGTGGGTTTGGGTGAGGCTTTAGGTGAGGGTTTGAGTGAGGGTTGGGGTGAGGGTTTGAGTGTGGGTTTGGGTGAGAGTTTGGGTGTCGGTTTGGGTGAGGGGTCAGGGTATGGGTCGGAGTGAGAGTTTGAGTGAGGGTCAGAGGAGGGTTTGAATGAGGGTTTGGGTGAGGGTTTGGGTGAGGACTTGGTTGAGGGTTTGAGTGAGGGTCGGGTTGAGGGTCGGAGTGAAGGTTTGAGTGAGGGTCAGGGTGAGGGTTTGAGAGAGGTCGGGGTGAGCGTTTGGGTCAGGGTCAGAATGAGGGTTTGGGTGAGGGTCAGGGTGAAGTTTTGAGTGAGGGTTTGGGTGAGGGTTTGGATGAGGGTCGGGGTTAGGTTTGGAGTGAGGGTTTGTGTGGGGGTTTGGGTGAGGGCTTGGGTGAAGGTCGGGGTTATGGTCAGATTGTGGGTTTGGGTGAGGGTCGGGGTGAGTTTTTGAGTGAGGGTCGGGGTGAGCGTTTGAGTGAGGGTTTGGATGAGGGTTAAGGTGAGGGTATGGGTGAGGTTTGGGTGTGGGTTTGGGAGAGGGTTTAGGTGAGGGTTTGGGTGAGGGGTCGAGGTAATGGTCGTAGTGAGAGTTTGGGTGAGGGTTTGAGTGATGGTCAGGGTGAGAGTTTGGGGGAGGGATTGGGTGAGAGTCGGCGTGAGGGTTTGATGAGGGTTTGAGTGATGGGTTGAGTGAGGGTCAGGTTGAGGGTTCGGGTGAGGGACGGGGTGAGGGTTTGAGTGAGGGTTGGGGTGAGGGTCAGAGTGAGGGTTTGGTGAGGGTTTGTGAGGGTTTGGGTGAGTGTTTCGGTGAGGGTCAGGGTGACGTTTGGGGTGAGGGTTTGGGTTTTGGTTTGGGTGTGGGTTTGGGTGAGGGTTTGGGTGATGGTCGGGGTGAGGTTTGGGGTGAGGGTTTGGGTTTTGGTTTGGGTGTGGGTTTGGGTGAGGGTTTGGGTGATGGTCGGGGTGAGGGTTGCTGTGAGGGTTTGGGCGAGGGTTTGTGTGAGGGTCGGGGTGAGGATTTGAGTGAGGGTTTGGGTGAGAGTTTGGGTGTTGGTTGGGTGAGGGTTTGAGTAAGGGTTGGGGCGAGGGTCGGAGTGATGGTTTGAGTGAGGGTCGGGATGAGGGTTTGGGTGAGGATCGGGGTGAGTGTTTGGTTGAGGGTTTGGTTGAGGGTCGGAGTGAGGGTCGGGGTGAGGGTCGGAGTGAATGTTTGAGTGAGGGTTTGGGTGAGGGTTTGAGAGAGGGTCGGAGTGAGGGTTTGGGTGAGGATCGGGGTGAGTGTTTGATTTAGGGTTTGGTTGAGTGTCGGAGTGAGGGTTTGGGTGAGGGTCGGAGTGAGGTTCTGGGTGAGGGTCGGTGTGAGGTTTGGGTGAGGGTTTGGCTGAGGGTCAGAGTGAGGTTTGGGTGAGGGTTTGGTTGAGGGTCAGAGTGAGGTTTGGATGAGGGTTTGGGTGAGTGTTGGGGTGAGGGTTTGGGTGAGAGTTTGGGTGAGGGTTTGGGTGAGGGTCAGAGTGAAGGTAGGAGTGAGGGTTTGGGTGAGTGTCTGGGTGAGGGTTGCAGTGAGGGTTTGTGGTGAGGGTAGGAGTGCGTGTTTGGGTGATTGTCTGGGTGAGTGTTGGAGTGCAGGATTGGGTGAGGTGTTGGGGTGAAGGTCGGAATGTGGGTTTGAGTGAGGGTTTGGGTTTGAGTTTGGGTGAGGTTTTGGGTGTTGGTTTGGGTGTTGGTTTGGGTGAGGGTTTGGGTGAGAGTGGTGATCGTCGGGGTGAGGGTTGGTGTGAGGGTTTGGGTGAGGGTTTGAGTGAGGGTCGGGGTGAGGGTTTGCGTGAGGGTTTGGTTGAGGGTTTGGGTGAGGTTTTGAGTGAGGGTCGGGGTGAGGGTTTGAGTGAGGTTTTGGGTGAGTGTTTGGGTGTCGGTTTGAGTGAGGGGTCAGGGTACAGCTCAGAGTGAGGGTTTGGGTGAGGGTTGGGGGAGGGTTTGAATGAGGGTTTGAGTGAGGGTCGGGGTGAGGGTCAGAGTGAAGGTTTGAGTGAGGGTCGGGGTGAGGGTTTGAGAGAGGGTTGGGGTGAGGGTTTGGGTAAGGGTTTGGGTGAGGGTTGGAGTGAGGGTTTGGGTGAGGGTCAGGGTGAGGTTTAAGTGAGGGTTTGGGTGAGGGTTTGGATGAGGGTCGGGGTTAGGTTTGGTGTGAGGGTTTGTGTGGGGATTTGGGTGAGGGCTTGGGTGAAGGTCGAGGTTAGGGTCGGATTGAGGGTTTGGGTGAGGGTCGGGGTTAGGGTTTGGGTGAGTGTTGGAGTGATGGTTTGGATGAGAGTCGGCGTGGGGGTTTGGGTGAGGCTTTTGGTGAAGGTTTGAGTGAGTGTCAGGGTCGGAGTTTGAGTGTGGGTTTGGGTGACAGTTTGGGTGTCGTTTGGGTGAGGAGTCAGGGTATGGGTCAGAGTGAGGGTTTGAGTGAGGGTTGGGGTGAGGGTTGGAGTGAAGGTTTGAGTGAGGGTTGGGGTGAGGGTTTGAGTTGAGGTCAGGGTGAGGGTTTGGGTGAGGGTCGGAGTGAGGGTTTCGGTGAGGGTCGGGGTGAAGTTTTGAGTGAGGGTTTGGATGAGGGTCGGGGTTAGGTTTGGGTTGAGGGTTTGTGTGGGGGTTTGCGTGAGGTCTTGGGTGAAGGTCGGGGTTATGGTCAGATTGTGGGTTTGGGTGAGGGTCGGGTGAAGTTTGAGGTGAGGGCTTGGGTGTTGGTTTGGGTGAGGTTTGGTGTGAGGGTTTGGAAGAGGGTTTGAGTGAGGGTCGGGGTGAGGGTTTGAGTGAGTGTTTGGGTGAGAGTTTGGGTGTCGGTTTGGATGAGGGTTCAGGGTACGGGTCAGAGTGAGGGTTTGGGTGAGGGTCGGGGGATGGTTTGAATGAGGTTTTGAGTGAGGGTCGGGGTGAGGGTCGGAGTGAAGGTTTGAGTAAGGGCCAGGGTGAGGGTTTGAGAGAGGGTTGGGGTAAGGGTTTGGCTAAGGGTTAGGGTGAGGGTCGGATTGAGGGTTTGGGTGAGGGTCGGGGTGAGGTTTTGAATGAGGGTTTGGGTGAGGGTTTGGATGAGGGTCGGGGTTAGGTTTGGGGTGAGGGTTTGTGTGGGGGTTTGGGGTGAGGGCTTGGGTGAAGGTCAGGGTTTGGGTCAGATTGAGGGTTTGGGTGACGGTCGGGGTGAGGATTTGGGTGAGGGTTGGAGTGATGGTTTGGATGAGAGTCGGTGTGAGGGTTGTGGTGAGGGTTTGGGTGTTGGTTTGGGTGTGGGTTTGGGTGAGGCTTTAGGTGAGGGTTTGAGTGAGGGTTGGGGTGAGGGTTTGAGTGTGGGTTTGGGTGAGAGTTTGGGTGTCGGTTTGGGTGAGGGGTCAGGGTATGGGTCGGAGTGAGAGTTTGAGTGAGGGTCAGAGGAGGGTTTGAATGAGGGTTTGGGTGAGGGTTTGGGTGAGGACTTGGTTGAGGGTTTGAGTGAGGGTCGGGTTGAGGGTCGGAGTGAAGGTTTGAGTGAGGGTCAGGGTGAGGGTTTGAGAGAGGTCGGGGTGAGCGTTTGGGTCAGGGTCAGAATGAGGGTTTGGGTGAGGGTCAGGGTGAAGTTTTGAGTGAGGGTTTGGGTGAGGGTTTGGATGAGGGTCGGGGTTAGGTTTGGAGTGAGGGTTTGTGTGGGGGTTTGGGTGAGGGCTTGGGTGAAGGTCGGGGTTATGGTCAGATTGTGGGTTTGGGTGAGGGTCGGGGTGAGTTTTTGAGTGAGGGTCGGGGTGAGGGTTTGGGTCAGGGTCAGAATGAGGGTTTGGGTGAGGGTCAGGGTGAAGTTTTGAGTGAGGCTTTGGGTGAGGGTTTGGATGAGGGTCAGGGTTAGGTTTGGGGTGAGGGTTTGTGTGGGGGTTTGGGTGAGGGCTTGGGTGAAGGTCGGGGTTATGGTCAGATTGTGGGTTTGGGTGAGGGTCGTGGTGAGTTTTTGAGTGAGGGTCGGGGTGAGCGTTTGAGTGAGGGTTTGGATGAGGGTTAAGGTGAGGGTATGGGTGAGGTTTGGGTGTGGGTTTGGGAGAGGGTTTAGGTGAGGGTTTGGGTGAGGGGTCGAGGTAATGGTCGTAGTGAGAGTTTGGGTGAGGGTTTGAGTGATGGTCAGGGTGAGAGTTTGGGGGAGGGTTTGGGTGAGAGTCGGCGTGAGGGTTTGATGAGGGTTTGAGTGATGGGTTGAGTGAGGGTCAGGTTGAGGGTTCGGGTGAGGGACGGGGTGAGGGTTTGAGTGAGGGTTGGGGTGAGGGTCAGAGTGAGGGTTTGGTGAGGGTTTGTGAGGGTTTGGGTGAGTGTTTCGGTGAGGGTCAGGGTGACGTTTGGGGTGAGGGTTTGGGTTTTGGTTTGGGTGTGGGTTTGGGTGAGGGTTTGGGTGATGGTCGGGGTGAGGGTTGCTGTGAGGGTTTGGGCGAGGGTTTGTGTGAGGGTCGGGGTGAGGATTTGAGTGAGGGTTTGGGTGAGAGTTTGGGTGTTGGTTGGGTGAGGGTTTGAGTAAGGGTTGGGGCGAGGGTCGGAGTGATGGTTTGAGTGAGGGTCGGGATGAGGGTTTGGGTGAGGATCGGGGTGAGTGTTTGGTTGAGGGTTTGGTTGAGGGTCGGAGTGAGGGTCGGGGTGAGGGTCGGAGTGAATGTTTGAGTGAGGGTTTGGGTGAGGGTTTGAGAGAGGGTCGGAGTGAGGGTTTGGGTGAGGATCGGGGTGAGTGTTTGGTTGAGGGTTTGGTTGAGGGTCGGAGTGAGGGTCGGGGTGAGGGTCGGAGTGAATGTTTGAGTGAGGGTTTGGGTGAGGGTTTGAGAGAGGGTCGGTGTGAGGTTTGGGTGAGGGTTTGGCTGAGGGTCAGAGTGAGGTTTGGGTGAGGGTTTGGTTGAGGGTCAGAGTGAGGTTTGGATGAGGGTTTGGGTGAGTGTTGGGGTGAGGGTTTGGGTGAGAGTTTGGGTGAGGGTTTGGGTGAGGGTCAGAGTGAAGGTAGGAGTGAGGGTTTGGGTGAGTGTCTGGGTGAGGGTTGCAGTGAGGGTTTGTGGTGAGCGTAGGAGTGCGTGTTTGGGTGATTGTCTGGGTGAGTGTTGGAGTGCAGGATTGGGTGAGGTGTTGGGGTGAAGGTCGGAATGTGGGTTTGAGTGAGGGTTTGGGTTTGAGTTTGGGTGAGGTTTTGGGTGTTGGTTTGGGTGTTGGTTTGGGTGAGGGTTTGGGTGAGAGTGGTGATCGTCGGGGTGAGGGTTGGTGTGAGGGTTTGGGTGAGGGTTTGAGTGAGGGTCGGGGTGAGGGTTTGCGTGAGGGTTTGGGTGAGGGTTTGGGTGTGGGTTGGAGTGAGGGGTCACGTTGAGGGTGTGGGTGAGGGTTTGAGTGAGTGTTTGGGAGAGGGGTTGTGGTGAGTGTTGGGGTGAGGGTTTGAGTGAGAGTTTGGGTGAGGGTTTGGGTGAGGGTCAGAGTGAAGGTCAGAGTGAGGGTTTGGGTGAGTGTCTGGGTGAGGGTTGCAGTGAGGGTTTGTGGTGAGGGTAGGAGTGCGTGTTTGGGTGATTGTCTGGGTGAGTGTTGGAGTGCAGGATTGGGTGAGGTGTTGGGGTGAAGGTCGGAATGTGGGTTTGAGTGAGGGTTTGGGTTTGAGTTTGGGTGAGGTTTTGGGTGTTGGTTTGGGTGTTGGTTTGGGTGAGGGTTTGGGTGAGAGTGGTGATCGTCGGGGTGAGGGTTGGTGTGAGGGTTTGGGTGAGGGTTTGAGTGAGGGTCGGGGTGAGGGTTTGAGTGAGGGTTTGGGTGAGGGTTTGGGTGTTGGTTGGGTGAGGGTTTGAGTGAGGATTGGGATGAGGGTCGGAGTGAGGGTTTGAGTGAGGGTCGGGGGGAGGGTTTGGGTGAGGATTGGGGTGAGTGTTTGGTTGAGGGTTTGTTTGAGGGTCAGAGTGAAGGTTTGGGTGAGGGTCGGAGTGAGGTTTTTGGTGAGAGTCGGTGTGAGGTTTGTGTGAGGGTTTCGGGGAGGGTCGGAGTGAGGGTTTGGGTGAGGGTCGGAGTGAGGTTTTGGGTGAGGGTCAGTGTGAGGTTTGGGTGAGGGTTTGGGTGAGGGTCGGAGTGAGGGTATGGGTGAGGGTCGGAGTGAGGTTTGGGTGAGGGTTTGGATGAGGGTTTGGGTGAGGAGTCACATTGAGGGTGTGGGTGAGGGTTTTAGTGAGGGTTTGGGTGAGGGGTTGGGGTGAGGGTTGGGGTAAGGTTTGGGGTGAGGGTTTGAGTGAGAGTTTGGGTGAGTGTTTCGGTGAGGGTGTGGGTGAGGGTTTGGGTGAGTGTCTGGGTGAGTGTTGGAGTGAGGGTTTGGGTGAGGGTTTGGGGTGAGGATCGGAATGTGGGGTTGAGTGAGGGTTTGGGTTTGAGTTTGGTTGAGGTTTGGGTGAGGGTTTGGGTGAGGGTCAGAGTGAGAGTTGGTGTGAGGGTTTGGGTGAGGGTTTGAGTGAGGGTCGGGGTGAGGGTTTTGATTGAGGGTTTGGGTGAGGGATTGGGTGAGGGTCGGAGTGTGTGTTTGGGTGAAAGGTCAAGGTAAGGGTTTGGGTGAGGGTTTGGTTGACGTTTGGGTGAGGTTATGAGCGAGGGTCGGCATGAGGGTTGGAGTGAGGGTTTGGGTGAGGGTTGGAGTGATGATTTGGATGAAAGTCGCCATGAGGGTTGGAGTGAGGGTTTGGGTGAGGGTTGGAGTGATGATTTGGATGAAAGTCGCCATGAGGGTTGGAGTGAGGGTTTGGGTGAGGGTTGGAGTGATGATTTGGATGAAAGTCGCCATGAGGGTTGGAGTGAGGCTTTGGGTGAGGGTTGGAGTGATGATTTGGATGAAAGTCGCCATGAGGGTTGGGGTGAGGGTTTGGGTCTTGGGTTTGGGTATGGGTTTGGGTGAGGCTCGGGGTGACATTTGGGGTGAGGGTTTGGGTGAGGGTTTGAGTGATAGTCAGGGTGAGGGTTTGAGTGAGAGTTTGGGGTGAGGGTTGGAGTGAAGGTTTGAGTGAGGGTCGGGGTGAGGGTTTGAGTTGAGGTCAGGGTGAGGGTTTGGGTGAGGGTCGGAGTGAGGGTTTGGGTGAGGGTCGGAGTGAGGGTTTGGGTGAGGGTTGGGGTGAAGTTTTGAGTGAGGGTTTGGATGAGGGTCGGGGTTAGGTTTGGGGTGAGGGTTTGTGTGGGGGTTTGGGTGAGGTCTTGGGTGAAGGTCGGGGTTATGGTCAGATTGTGGGTTTGGGTGAGGGTCGGGTGAAGTTTGAGGTGAGGGCTTGGGTGTTGGTTTGGGTGAGGTTTGGTGTGAGGGTTTGGGTGAGGGTTTGAGTGAGGGTCGGGGTGAGGGTTTGAGTGAGTGTTTGGGTGAGAGTTTGGGTGTCAGTTTGGATGAGGGTTCAGGGTACGGGTCAGAGTGAGGGTTTGGGTGAGGGTCGGGGGATGGTTTGAATGAGGTTTTGAGTGAGGGTCGGGGTGAGGGTCGGAGTGAAGGTTTAAGTAAGGGCCAGGGTGAGGGTTTGAGAGAGCATTGGGGTGAGGGTTTGGCTAAGGGTTAGGGTGAGGGTGGGAGTGAGGTTTTGAATGAGGGTTTGGGTGAGGGTTTGGATGAGCATCGGGGTTAGGTTTGGGGTGAGGGTTTGTGTGGGGGTTTGGGGTGAGGGCTTGGGTGAAGGTCGGGGTTAGGGTGGGATTGAGGGTTTGGGTGAGGGTCGGGGTGAGGATTTGGGTGAGGGTTGGAGTGATGGTTTGGATGAGAGTCGGCGTGAGGGTTGTGGTGAGGGTTTGGGTGTTGGTTTGGGTGTGGGTTTGGGTGAGGCTTTAGGTGAGGGTTTGAGTGAGGGTTGGGGTGAGGGTTTGAGTGTGGGTTTGGGTGAGAGTTTGGGTGTCGGTTTGGGTGAGGGGTCAGGGTATGGGTCGGAGTGAGAGTTTGAGTGAGGGTCAGAGGAGGGTTTGAATGAGGGTTTGGGTGAGGGTTTGGGTGAGGACTTGGTTGAGGGTTTGAGTGAGGGTCGGGTTGAGGGTCGGAGTGAAGGTTTGAGTGAGGGTCAGGGTGAGGGTTTGAGAGAGGTCGGGGTGAGCGTTTGGGTCAGGGTCAGAATGAGGGTTTGGGTGAGGGTCAGGGTGAAGTTTTGAGTGAGGCTTTGGGTGAGGGTTTGGATGAGGGTCGGGGTTAGGTTTGGAGTGAGGGTTTGTGTGGGGGTTTGGGTGAGGGCTTGGGTGAAGGTCGGGGTTATGGTCAGATTGTGGGTTTGGGTGAGGGTCGTGGTGAGTTTTTGAGTGAGGGTCGGGGTGAGCGTTTGAGTGAGGGTTTGGATGAGGGTTAAGGTGAGGGTATGGGTGAGGTTTGGATGTGGGTTTGGGAGAGGGTTTAGGTGAGGGTTTGGGTGAGGGGTCGAGGTAATGGTCGTAGTGAGAGTTTGGGTGAGGGTTTGAGTGATGGTCAGGGTGAGAGTTTGGGGGAGGGTTTGGGTGAGAGTCGGCGTGAGGGTTTGATGAGGGTTTGAGTGATGGGTTGAGTGAGGGTCAGGTTGAGGGTTCGGGTGAGGGACGGGGTGAGGGTTTGAGTGAGGGTTGGGGTGAGGGTCAGAGTGAGGGTTTGGTGAGGGTTTGTGAGGGTTTGGGTGAGTGTTTCGGTGAGGGTCAGGGTGACGTTTGGGGTGAGGGTTTGGGTTTTGGTTTGGGTGTGGGTTTGGGTGAGGGTTTGGGTGATGGTCGGGGTGAGGGTTACTGTGAGGGTTTGGGTGAGGGTTTGTGTGAGGGTCGGGGTGAGGATTTGAGTGAGGGTTTGGGTGAGAGTTTGGGTGTTGGTTGGGTGAGGGTTTGAGTAAGGGTTGGGGCGAGGGTCGGAGTGATGGTTTGAGTGAGGGTCGGGATGAGGGTTTGGGTGAGGATCGGGGTGAGTGTTTGGTTGAGGGTTTGGTTGAGGGTCGGAGTGAGGGTCGGGGTGAGGGTCGGAGTGAATGTTTGAGTGAGGGTTTGGGTGAGGGTTTGAGAGAGGGTCGGAGTGAGGGTTTGGGTGAGGATCGGGGTGAGTGTTTGATTTAGGGTTTGGTTGAGTGTCGGAGTGAGGGTTTGGGTGAGGGTCGGAGTGAGGTTCTGGGTGAGGGTCGGTGTGAGGTTTGGGTGAGGGTTTGGCTGAGGGTCAGAGTGAGGTTTGGGTGAGGGTTTGGTTGAGGGTCAGAGTGAGGTTTGGATGAGGGTTTGGGTGAGGGTTTGGGTGAGAGTTTGGGTGAGGGTTTGGGTGAGGGTCAGAGTGAAGGTAGGAGTGAGGGTTTGGGTGAGTGTCTGGGTGAGGGTTGCAGTGAGGGTTTGTGGTGAGCGTAGGAGTGCGTGTTTGGGTGATTGTCTGGCTGAGTGTTGGAGTGCAGGATTGGGTGAGGTGTTGGGGTGAAGGTCGGAATGTGGGTTTGAGTGAGGGTTTGGGTTTGAGTTTGGGTGAGGTTTTGGGTGTTGGTTTGGGTGTTGGTTTGGGTGAGGGTTTGGGTGAGAGTGGTGATCGTCGGGGTGAGGGTTGGTGTGAGGGTTTGGGTGAGGGTTTGAGTGAGGGTCGGGGTGAGGGTTTGAGTGAGGGTTTGGGTGAGGGTTTGGGTGTTGGTTGGGTGAGGGTTTGAGTGAGGATTGGGATGAGGGTCGGAGTGAGGGTTTGAGTGAGGGTCGGGGGGAGGGTTTGGGTGAGGATTGGGGTGAGTGTTTGGTTGAGGGTTTGTTTGAGGGTCAGAGTGAAGGTTTGGGTGAGGGTCGGAGTGAGGTTTTTGGTGAGAGTCGGTGTGAGGATTGTGTGAGGGTTTCGGGGAGGGTCGGAGTGAGGGTTTGGGTGAGGGTCGGAGTGAGGTTTTGGGTGAGGGTCAGTGTGAGGTTTGGATGAGGGTTTGGGTGAGGATCGGAGTGAGGGTATGGGTGAGGGTCGGAGTGAGGTTTGGGTGAGGGTTTGGATGAGGGTTTGGGTGAGGAGTCACATTGAGGGTGTGGGTGAGGGTTTTAGTGAGGGTTTGGGTGAGGGGTTGGGGTGATGGTTTGGGTGAGGTTTGGGGTGAGGGTTTGAGTGAGAGTTTGGGTGAGTGTTTCGGTGAGGGTGTGGGTGAGGGTTTGGGTGAGTGTCTGGGTGAGTGTTGGAGTGAGGGTTTGGGTGAGGGTTTGGGGTGAGGATCGGAATGTGGGGTTGAGTGAGGGTTTGGGTTTGAGTTTGGTTGAGGTTTGGGTGAGGGTTTGGGTGAGGGTCAGAGTGAGAGTTGGTGTGAGGGTTTGGGTGAGGGTTTGAGTGAGGGTCGGGGTGAGGGTTTGAGTGAGGGTTTGGGTGAGGGTTTGGGTGAGGGTCGGAGTGAGGTTTTGTGTGAGGGTCAGTGTGAGGTTTGGATGAGGGTTTGGGTGAGGGTCGGAGTGAGGGTATGGGTGAGGGTCGGAGTGAGGTTTGGGTGAGGGTTTGGATGAGGGTTTGGGTGAGGAGTCACATTGAGGGTGTGGGTGAGGGTTTTAGTGAGGGTTTGGGTGAGGGGTTGGGGTGAGGGTTGGGGTAAGGTTTGGGGTGAGGGTTTGAGTGAGAGTTTGGGTGAGTGTTTCGGTGAGGGTGCGGGTGAGGGTTTGGGTGAGTGTCTGGGTGAGTGTTGGAGTGAGGGTTTGGGTGAGGGTTTGGGGTGAGGATCGGAATGTGGGGTTGAGTGAGGGTTTGGGTTTGAGTTTGGTTGAGGTTTGGGTGAGGGTTTGGGTGAGGGTCAGAGTGAGAGTTGGTGTGAGGGTTTGGGTGAGGGTTTGAGTGAGGGTCGGGGTGAGGGTTTTGATTGAGGGTTTGGGTGAGGGATTGGGTGAGGGTCGGAGTGTGTGTTTGGGTGAAAGGTCAAGGTAAGGGTTTGGGTGAGGGTTTGGTTGACGTTTGGGTGAGGTTATGAGCGAGGGTCGGCATGAGGGTTGGAGTGAGGGTTTGGGTGAGGGTTGGAGTGATGATTTGGATGAAAGTCGCCATGAGGGTTGGAGTGAGGGTTTGGGTGAGGGTTGGAGTGATGATTTGGATGAAAGTCGCCATGAGGGTTGGGGTGAGGGTTTGGGTGAGGGTTTGGGTGAGGCTCGGGGTGACATTTGGGGTGAGGGTTTGGGTGAGGGTTTGAGTGATAGTCAGGGTGAGGGTTTGAGTGAGAGTTTGGGGTGAGGGTTGGAGTGAAGGTTTGAGTGAGGGTCGGGGTGAGGGTTTGAGTTGAGGTCGGGGTGAAGGTTTGGGTGAGGGTCGGAGTGAGGGTTTGGGTGAGGGTTGGGGTGAAGTTTTGAATGAGGGTTTGGATGAGGGTCGGGGTTAGGTTTGGGGTGAGGGTTTGTGTGGGGGTTTGCGTGAGGTCTTGGGTGAAGGTCGGGGTTATGGTCAGATTGTGGGTTTGGGTGAGGGTCGGGTGAAGTTTGAGGTGAGGGCTTGGGTGTTGGTTTGGGTGAGGTTTGGTGTGAGGGTTTGGGTGAGGGTTTGAGTGAGGGTCGGGGTGAGGGTTTGAGTGAGTGTTTGGGTGAGAGTTTGGGTGTCAGTTTGGATGAGGGTTCAGGGTACGGGTCAGAGTGAGGGTTTGGGTGAGGGTCGGGGGATGGTTTGAATGAGGTTTTGAGTGAGGGTCGGGGTGAGGGTCGGAGTGAAGGTTTAAGTAAGGGCCAGGGTGAGGGTTTGAGAGAGCATTGGGGTGAGGGTTTGGCTAAGGGTTAGGGTGAGGGTGGGAGTGAGGGTTTGGGTGAGGGTCGGGGTGAGGTTTTGAATGAGGGTTTGGGTGAGGGTTTGGATGAGGGTCGGGGTTAGGTTTGGTGTGAGGGTTTGTGTGGGGGTTTGGGGTGAGGGCTTGGGTGAAGGTCGGGGTTAGGGTGGGATTGAGGGTTTGGGTGAGGGTCGGGGTGAGGATTTGGGTGAGGGTTGGAGTGATGGTTTGGATGAGAGTCGGCGTGAGGGTTGTGGTGAGGGTTTGGGTGTTGGTTTGGGTGTGGGTTTGGGTGAGGCTTTAGGTGAGGGTTTGAGTGTGGGTAGGGGTGAGGGTTTGAGTGTGGGTTTGGGTGAGAGTTTGGGTGTCGGTTTGGGTGAGGGGTCAGGGTATGGGTCGGAGTGAGAGTTTGAGTGAGGGTCAGAGGAGGGTTTGAATGAGGGTTTGGGTGAGGGTTTGGGTGAGGACTTGGTTGAGGGTTTGAGTGAGGGTCGGGTTGAGGGTCGGAGTGAAGGTTTGAGTGAGGGTCAGGGTGAGGGTTTGAGAGAGGTCGGGGTGAGCGTTTGGGTCAGGGTCAGAATGAGGGTTTGGGTGAGGGTCAGGGTGAAGTTTTGAGTGAGGCTTTGGGTGAGGGTTTGGATGAGGGTCGGGGTTAGGTTTGGAGTGAGGGTTTGTGTGGGGGTTTGGGTGAGGGCTTGGGTGAAGGTCGGGGTTATGGTCAGATTGTGGGTTTGGGTGAGGGTCGTGGTGAGTTTTTGAGTGAGGGTCGGGGTGAGCGTTTGAGTGAGGGTTTGGATGAGGGTTAAGGTGAGGGTATGGGTGAGGTTTGGGTGTGGGTTTGGGAGAGGGTTTAGGTGAGGGTTTGGGTGAGGGGTCGAGGTAATGGTCGTAGTGAGAGTTTGGGTGAGGGTTTGAGTGATGGTCAGGGTGAGAGTTTGGGGGAGGGTTTGGGTGAGAGTCGGCGTGAGGGTTTGATGAGGGTTTGAGTGATGGGTTGAGTGAGGGTCAGGTTGAGGGTTCGGGTGAGGGACGGGGTGAGGGTTTGAGTGAGGGTTGGGGTGAGGGTCAGAGTGAGGGTTTGGTGAGGGTTTGTGAGGGTTTGGGTGAGTGTTTCGGTGAGGGTCAGGGTGACGTTTGGGGTGAGGGTTTGGGTTTTGGTTTGGGTGTGGGTTTGGGTGAGGGTTTGGGTGATCATCGGGGTGAGGGTTGCTGTGAGGGTTTGGGCGAGGGTTTGTGTGAGGGTCGGGGTGAGGATTTGAGTGAGGGTTTGGGTGAGAGTTTGGGTGTTGGTTGGGTGAGGGTTTGAGTAAGGGTTGGGGCGAGGGTCAGAGTGATGGTTTGAGTGAGGGTCAGGATGAGGGTTTGGGTGAGGATCGGGGTGAGTGTTTGGTTGAGGGTTTGGTTGAGGGTCGGAGTGAGGGTCGGGGTGAGGGTCGGAGTGAATGTTTGAGTGAGGGTTTGGGTGAGGGTTTGAGAGAGGGTCGGAGTGAGGGTTTGGGTGAGGATCGGGGTGAGTGTTTGATTTAGGGTTTGGTTGAGTGTCGGAGTGAGGGTTTGGGTGAGGGTCGGAGTGAGGTTCTGGGTGAGGGTCGGTGTGAGGTTTGGGTGAGGGTTTGGCTGAGGGTCAGAGTGAGGTTTGGGTGAGGGTTTGGTTGAGGGTCAGAGTGAGGTTTGGATGAGGGTTTGGGTGAGGGTTTGGGTGAGAGTTTGGGTGAGGGTTTGGGTGAGGGTCAGAGTGAAGGTAGGAGTGAGGGTTTGGGTGAGTGTCTGGGTGAGGGTTGCAGTGAGGGTTTGTGGTGAGGGTAGGAGTGCGTGTTTGGGTGATTGTCTGGCTGAGTGTTGGAGTGCAGGATTGGGTGAGGTGTTGGGGTGAAGGTCGGAATGTGGGTTTGAGTGAGGGTTTGGGTTTGAGTTTGGGTGAGGTTTTGGGTGTTGGTTTGGGTGTTGGTTTGGGTGAGGGTTTGGGTGAGAGTGGTGATCGTCGGGGTGAGGGTTGGTGTGAGGGTTTGGGTGAGGGTTTGGGTGAGGATCGGAGTGAGGGTATGGGTGAGGGTCGGAGTGAGGTTTGGGTGAGGGTTTGGATGAGGGTTTGGGTGAGGAGTCACATTGAGGGTGTGGGTGAGGGTTTTAGTGAGGGTTTGGGTGAGGGGTTGGGGTGAGGGTTTGGGTGAGGTTTGGGGTGAGGGTTTGAGTGAGAGTTTGGGTGAGTGTTTCGGTGAGGGTGTGGGTGAGGGTTTGGGTGAGTGTCTGGGTGAGTGTTGGAGTGAGGGTTTGGGTGAGGGTTTGGGGTGAGGATCGGAATGTGGGGTTGAGTGAGGGTTTGGGTTTGAGTTTGGTTGAGGTTTGGGTGAGGGTTTGGGTGAGGGTCAGAGTGAGAGTTGGTGTGAGGGTTTGGGTGAGGGTTTGAGTGAGGGTCGGGGTGAGGGTTTTGATTGAGGGTTTGGGTGAGGGATTGGGTGAGGGTCGGAGTGTGTGTTTGGGTGAAAGGTCAAGTAAGGGTTTGGGTGAGGGTTTGGTTGACGTTTGGGTGAGGTTATGAGCGAGGGTCGGCATGAGGGTTGGAGTGAGGGTTTGGGTGAGGGTTGGAGTGATGATTTGGATGAAAGTCGCCATGAGGGTTGGAGTGAGGGTTTGGGTGAGGGTTGGAGTGATGATTTGGATGAAAGTCGCCATGAGGGTTGGGGTGAGGGTTTGGGTCTTGGGTTTGGGTATGGGTTTGGGTGAGGCTCGGGGTGACATTTGGGGTGAGGGTTTGGGTGAGGGTTTGAGTGATAGTCAGGGTGAGGGTTTGAGTGAGAGTTTGGGGTGAGGGTTGGAGTGAAGGTTTGAGTGAGGGTCGGGGTGAGGGTTTGAGTTGAGGTCGGGGTGAAGGTTTGGGTGAGGGTCGGAGTGAGGGTTTGGGTGAGGGTTGGGGTGAAGTTTTGAATGAGGGTTTGGATGAGGGTCGGGGTTAGGTTTGGGGTGAGGGTTTGTGTGGGGGTTTGGGTGAGGTCTTGGGTGAAGGTCGGGGTTATGGTCAGATTGTGGGTTTGGGTGAGGGTCGGGTGAAGTTTGAGGTGAGGGCTTGGGTGAGGGTTTGAGTGAGGGTCGGGGTGAGGGTTTGAGTGAGTGTTTGGGTGAGAGTTTGGGTGTCAGTTTGGATGAGGGTTCAGGGTACGGGTCAGAGTGAGGGTTTGGGTGAGGGTCGGGTGAAGTTTGAGGTGAGGGCTTGGGTGTTGGTTTGGGTGAGGTTTGGTGTGAGGGTTTGGGTGAGGGTTTGAGTGAGGGTCGGGGTGAGGGTTTGAGTGAGTGTTTGGGTGAGAGTTTGGGTGTCAGTTTGGGTGAGGGGTCAGGGTACGGGTCAGAGTGAGGGTTTGGGTGAGGGTCGGGGGATGGTTTGAATGAGGTTTTGAGTGAGGGTCGGGGTGAGGGTCGGAGTGAAGGTTTAAGTAAGGGCCAGGGTGAGGGTTTGAGAGAGCATTGGGGTGAGGGTTTGGCTAAGGGTTAGGGTGAGGGTCGGGGTGAGGTTTTGAATGAGGGTTTGGGTGAGGGTTTGGATGAGCATCGGGGTTAGGTTTGGGGTGAGGGTTTGTGTGGGGGTTTGGGGTGAGGGCTTGGGTGAAGGTCGGGGTTAGGGTGGGATTGAGGGTTTGGGTGAGGGTCGGGGTGAGAGTTTGGGTGAGGGTTGGAGTGATGGTTTGGATGAGAGTCGGTGTGAGGGTTGTGGTGAGGGTTTGGGTGTTGGTTTGGGTGTGGGTTTGGGTGAGGCTTTAGGTGAGGGTTTGAGTGAGGGTTGGGGTGAGGGTTTGAGTGTGGGTTTGGGTGAGAGTTTGGGTGTTGGTTTGGGTGAGGGGTCAGGGTATGGGTCGGAGTGAGGGTTTGGGTGAGGGTCATGGGAGGGTTTGAATGAGGGTTTGGGTGAGGGTTTGGGTGAGGATTTGGTTGAGGGTTTGAGTGAGGGTCGGGTTGATTGTTGGAGTGAAGGTTTGAGTGAGGGTCGGCGTGAGGGTTTGAGAGAGGTCAGGGTGAACGTTTGGGTCAGGGTCGGAATGAGGGTTTGGGTGAGGGTCAGGGTGAAGTTTTGAGTGAGGGTTTGGGTGAGGGTTTGGATGAGGGTCGGGGTTAGGTTTGGGGTGAGGGTTTGTGTGGGGGTTTGGGTGAGGGCTTGGGTGAAGGTCGGGGTTATGGTCAGATTGTGGGTTTGGGTGAGGGTCGGGGTGAGTTTTTGAGTGAGGGTCGGGGTGAGGGTTTGAGTGAGGGTTTGGATGAGGGTTAAGGTGAGGGTATGGGTGAGGTTTGGGTGAGGGTTTGGGAGAGGGTTTGGGTGAGGGTTTGGGTGAGGGGTTGAGGTAATGGTCGTAGTGAGAGTTTGGGTGAGGGTCAGGGTGAGGGTTTGGGTGAGGGTTTGAGTGACGGTCAGGGTGAGGGTTTGGGTAAGGGTTTGTGTGAGAGTCAGAGTGAGGGTTTGATGAGGGTTTAGTGATGGGTTGAAAGAGGGTCAGGGTGAGCGTTCGGGTGAGGGACGGGGTGAGGGTTTGAGTGAGAGTTGGGGAGAGGGTCAGAGTGAGGGTTTGGTGAGGGTTTGTGAGGGTTTGGGTGAGGGTTTGGGTGAGGGTCAGGGTGACGTTTGGGGTGAGGGTTTGGGTGTTGGTTTTGGTGAGGGTTGGTGTGCGGGTTTGGGTGAGGGTTTGGGTGAGGGTCAGGGTGACGTTTGGGGTGAGGGTTTAGGTGTTGGTTTGGGTGAGGGTTGGTGTGAGGCTTTGGGTGAGGGTCAGAGTGAGGGTCAGAGTGAGTGTTTGGGTAATTGTCTGGGTGAGTGTTGGAGTGAAGATTTGGGTGAGGTGTTGGGGTGAGGGTGGGAATGTGGGTTTGAGTGAGGGTTTGGGTTTGAGTTTGGGTGAGGGTTTGGCTGTTGGTTTGGGTGTGGGTTTGGGTGAGGGTCGGTGTGAGGTTTGGGGTGAGGGTTTGGGTGTTGGTTTGAGTGTGGGTTTGGGTGAGGGTTTGGGTGAGGGTCGGGGTGAGGTTTGGGGTGAGGGTTTGGGTGTTGGTTTGGGTGTGGGTTTGGGTGAGGGTTTGGGTGATGGTCGGGGTGGGGGTTTGAGTGAGAGTTTGGGTGAGAGTTTGGGTGTTGGTTGGGTGAGGGTTTGAGTAAGGGTTGGGGCGAGGGTCGGAGAGAGGGTTTGGTTGAGGGTCGGGATGAGGGTTTGGGTGAGGATCGGGGTGAGTGTTTGGTTGAGGGTTTGTTTGAGGGTCGGAGTGAGGGTTTGGGTGAGGGTCGGAGTGAGGTTTTTGGTGAGAGACCGTGTGAGGTTTACGTGAGGGTTTCGGGGAGGGTCGGAGTGAGGGTTTGGGTGAGGGTCAGAGAGAGGTTTTGGGTGAGGGTCGGTGTGAGGTTTGGGTGAGGGTTTGGGTGAGGGTCGGAGTGTGGGTATGGGTGAGGGTTGGAGTGAGGTCTGGGTGAGGGTTTGGGTGAGGGTTTGGGTGAGGGTCAGGGTGACATTTGGGGTGAGGGTTTGGGTGTTGGTTTGGGTGAGAGTTTGGGTGTCGGTTTGGGTGAGGGGTGAGGGTATGGGTCAGACTGAGGGTTTGGGTGAGGGTCGGAGGGAGGGTTTGAATGAGTGTTTGGGTGAGGGTATGGGTGAGGATTTGGGTGAGGGTTTGAGTGAGGGTCGAGGTGAGGGTCGGAGTTAATGTTTGAGTGAGGGTTTGGGTGAGGGTTTGAGAGAGGGTCGGAGTGAGGGTTTGGGTGAGGATCGGGGTGAGTGTTTGATTGAGGGTTTGGTTGAGTGTCGGAGTGAGGTTTTGGGTGAGGGTCGGTGTGAGGTTCTGGGTGAGGGTCGGTGTGAGGGTTTGGGTGAGGGTCGGAGTGAGGTTTTGGGTGAGGGTCGGTGTGAGGTTTGGGTGAGGGTTTGGCTGAGGGTCAGAGTGAGGTTTGGGTGAGGGTTTGGGTGAGGGTCAGAGTGAAGGTTTGGGTGAGGGTGGGGGTGAGGGTTTGAGTGAGGGTCGTGGTGAGGATTTGAGTGAGGGTTTGTGTGAGCGATTGGGTGAGGGTCGGAGTGACAGTTTTGGTGAGGGTTCAGGATAAGGGTTTGGGTGAGGGTTTGGTTGAGGGTTTGGGTGAGGGGTCTCATTGAGTGTGTGGGTGAGGGTTTGAGTGAGGGTTTGGGTTAGGGTTTGGGGTGAGGGTTGCAGTGAGGTTTTGGGTGTGGCTTTGGGTGAGGCGTTGGTTGAGGGTCGGAGTGAGGTTTTGGGTGAGGGTTGGTGTGAGGGTTTGAGTGTGGGTCAGAGTGAGGGTTTGGATGAGGGTTGAGGTGAGGGTTTAGGTGTGAGTGCGAGTGAGGGTTTGGGTGAGGGTCGGAGTGAGGGTTTGGGTGAGGATTGGGGTGAGTGTTTGATTGAGGGTTTGGTTGAGGGTCGGAGTGATGGTTTGGGTGAGGGTCGAGGTGAGGTTTGAGGTGAGGGTTTGGGTGTGAGTGGGAGTGAGGGTTTGTGTGAGGGTAGGAGTGAGGGTTTGGGTGAGGATCGAGGTGAGTGTTTGATTGAGGGTTTGGTTGAGGGTCGGAGTGAGGTTTGGGTGAGGGTTTGGGTGAGGGTTTGTGTGAGGGTCAGAGTGAGGATTTGGGTGAGGAATGGGGTGAGGGTTTGAGTGAGGGTCGGGGTGAGGGTTTGAGTGAGGGTTTGTGTGAGCGATTGGGTGAGGGGCGGAGTGAGAGTTTTGGTGACGGTTCAGGACAAGGGTTTGGGTGAGGGTTTGGTTGAGGGTTTGGGTGAGGGGTCTCATTGAGTGTGTGGGTGAGGGTTTGAGTGAGGGTTTGGGTGAGGGTTTGGGGTGAGGGTTGGAGTGAGGTTTTGGGTGTGGCTTTGGGTCAGGGTGTGGTTGAGGGTTCGGAGTGAGGTTTTGGGTGAGGATTGGTTTGAGGGCTTGAGTGTGGGTCAGAGTGAGGGTTTGGATGAGGTTTGAGGTGAGGTTTCAGGTGAGGGTTTAGGTGCGAGTGGGAGTGAGGGTTTGGGTGAGGGGTTGAGGTAATGGTCATAGTGAGAGTTTGGGTGAGGGTCAGGGTGAGGGTTTGGGTGAGGGTTTGAGTGACGGTCAGGGTGAGGGTTTGGGTGAGGGTTTGTGTGAGAGTCAGAGTGAGGGTTTGATGAGGGTTTAGTGATGGGTTGAAAGAGGGTCAGGGTGAGGGTACGGGTGAGGGCCGGGGTGAGGGTTTGAGTGAGAGTGGGGGAGAGGGTCAGAGTGAGGGTTTGGTGAGGGTTTGTGAGGGTTTGGGTGAGTGTTTGGGTGAGGGTCAGGGTGACGTTTGGGGTGAGGGTTTGGGTGTTGGTTTTGGTGAGGGTTGGTGTGAGGGTTTGGGTGAGGGTTTGGGTGAGGGTCAGGGTGACGTTTGGGGTGAGGGTTTAGGTGTTGGTTTGGGTGAGGGTTGGTGTGAGGCTTTGGGTGAGGGTCAGAGTGAGGGTCAGAGTGAGTGTTTGGGTAATTGTCTGGGTGAGTGTTGGAGTGAAGATTTGGGTGAGGTGTTGGGGTGAGGGTGGGAATGTGGGTTTGAGTGAGGGTTTGGGTTTGAGTTTGGGTGAGGGTTTGGCTGTTGGTTTGGGTGTGGGTTTGGGTGAGGGTCGGGGTGAGGTTTGGGGTGAGGGTTTGGGTGTTGGTTTGGGTGTGGGTTTGGGTGAGGTTTTGGGTGATAGTCGGGGTGGGGGTTGCTGTGAGGGTTTGGGTGAGGGTTTGTGTGAGGGTCAGGGTGAGGGTTTGAGTGAGAGTTTGGGTGAGAGTTTGGGTGTTGGTTGGGTGAGGGTTTGAGTAAGGGTTGGGGCGAGGGTCGGAGTGAGGGTTTGAGTGAGGGTCGGGATGAGGGTTTGGGTGAGGATCGGGGTGAGTGTTTGGTTGAGGGTTTGTTTGAGGGTCGGAGTGAGGGTTTGGGTGAGGGTCGGAGTAAGGTTTTTGGTGAGAGACCGTGTGAGGTTTACGTGAGGGTTTCGGGGAGGGTCGGAGTGAAGGTTTGGGTGAGGGTCAGAGAGAGGTTTTGGCTGAGGGTCGGTGTGAGGTTTGGGTGAGGGTTTGGGTGAGGGTCGGAGTGTGGGTATGGGTGAGGGTTGGAGTGAGGTCTGGGTGAGGGTTTGGGTGAGGGTTTGGGTGAGGGTCAGGGTGACATTTGGGGTGAGGGTTTGGGTGTTGGTTTGGGTGAGGGTTGGTGTGAGGGTTTGGGTGAGTGTTTGAGTGAGGGTCGGGGTGAGGGTTTGAGTGAGGGTTTGGGTGAGAGTTTGGGTGTCGGTTTGGGTGAGGGGTGAGGGTATGGGTCAGACTGAGGGTTTGGGTGAGGGTCGGAGGGAGGGTTTGAATGAGTGTTTGGGTGAGGGTATGGGTGAGGATTTGGGTGAGGGTTTGAGTGAGGGTCGAGGTGAGGGTCAGAGTTAATGTTTGAGTGAGGGTTTGGGTGAGGGTTTGAGAGAGGGTCGGAGTGAGGGTTTGGGTGAGGATCGGGGTGAGTGTTTGATTGAGGGTTTGGTTGAGTGTCGGAGTGAGGGTTTGGGTGAGGGTCGGAGTGAGGTTTTGGGTGAGGGTCGGTGTGAGGTTTGGGTGAGGGTTTGGCTGAGGGTCAGAGTGAGGTTTGGGTGAGGGTTTGGGTGAGGGTCAGAGTGAGGGTTTGGGTGAGGGTGGGGGTGAGGGTTTGAGTGAGGGTCGTGGTGAGGATTTGAGTGAGGGTTTGTGTGAGTGATTGGGTGAGGGTCGGAGTGACAGTTTTGGTGAGGGTTCAGGATAAGGGTTTGGGTGAGGGTTTGCTTGAGGGTTTGGGTGAGGGGTCTCATTGAGTGTGTGGGTGAGGGTTTGAGTGAGGGTTTGGGTTAGGGTTTGGGGTGAGGGTTGCAGTGAGGTTTTGGGTGTGGCTTTGGGTGAGGCTTTGGTTGAGGGTCGGAGTGAGGTTTTGGGTGAGGGTTGGTGTGAGGGTTTGAGTGTGGGTCAGAGTGAGGGTTTGGATGAGGGTTGAGGTGAGGGTTTAGGTGTGAGTGCGAGTGAGGGTTTGGGTGAGGGTCGGAGTGAGGGTTTGGGTGAGGATTGGGGTGAGTGTTTGATTGAGGGTTTGGTTGAGGGTCAGAGTGATGGTTTGGGTGAGGGTCGAGGTGAGGTTTGAGGTGAGGGTTTGGGTGTGAGTGGGAGTGAGGGTTTGTGTGAGGGTAGGAGTGAGGGTTTGGGTGAGGATCGGGGTGAGTGTTTGATTGAGGGTTTGGTTGAGGGTCGGAGTGAGGGTTTGTGTGAGGGTCAGAGTGAAGTTTTGGGTGAGGGTCGGCGTGAGGTTTGGGTGAGGGTCGGAGTGAGGTTTGGGTGAGGGTTTGGGTGAGGGTTTGTGTGAGGGTCAGAGTGAGGATTTGGGTGAGGAACGGGGTGAGGGTTTGAGTGAGGGTCGGGGTGAGGGTTTGAGTGAGGGTTTGTGTGAGCGATTGGGTGAGGGGCGGAGTGAGAGTTTTGGTGACGGTTCAGGACAAGGGTTTGGGTGAGGGTTTGGTTGAGGGTTTGGGTGAGGGGTCTCATTGAGTGTGTGGGTGAGGGTTTGAGTGAGGGTTTGGGTGAGGGTTTGGGGTGAGGGTTGGAGTGAGGTTTTGGGTGTGGCTTTGGGTCAGGGTGTGGTTGAGGGTTCGGAGTGAGGTTTTGGGTGAGGATTGGTTTGAGGGTTTGAGTGTGGGTCAGAGTGAGGGTTTGGATGAGGTTTGAGGTGAGGTTTCAGGTGAGGGTTTAGGTGCGAGTGGGAGTGAGGGTTTGGGTGAGGGTCGGAGTGAGGGTTTGGTGAGGATCAGGGTGAGTGTTTGATTGAGGGTCGGAGTGAGGGTTTGGGTGAGGGTTTTGGGTGAGGGTCGGTGTGAGGTTTGGGTGAGGGTTTGGGTGAGGGTCGGAGTGATGGTTTGGGTGAGGGTCGGAGTGAGGTTTGGGTGAGGGTTTGGGTGACGGGTTTGGGTGAGTTTCGGAATGTGGATTTGAGTGAGAGTTTGGGTTTGAGTTTGGGTATGGGTTTGGGTGAGGGTCGGAGTAAGGTTTGGGTGAGGGTTTGGGTGAGCGTTTGGGTGAGGGTCAGAGTAAGGTTCGGGTGAGGGTTTGGGTGAGGATTTATGTGAGGGTCGGAGTGTGGTTTTGGGTGAGGTGGCGCGTTGAGGGTATGGGTGAGGGTTTGAGTGAGGGTTTGGGTGAGGGGTTGTGGTGAGGGGTTATGGTGAGGGTTGGGATGAGGGTTTGAGTGAGAATTTGGGTGAGGGTTTGGGTGAGTGTCAGAGTGAAGGTCAGAGTGAGGGTTTGGGTGAGTGTCTGGGTGAGTGTTGGAGTGAAGGTTTGGGTGAGGGGTTGGGGTGAGGGTCGGAATGTGGGTTTGAGTGACGGTTTGGGTTTGCGTTTGGATGAGGGTTTGGGTGTTGGTTTGTGTGAGGGTTTGGGTTATGGTCGGGGTGAGGGTTTGTGTGAGGGTTTGGGCGAGGGTTTGAGTGAGGTTCGGGGTGAGGATTTGAGTGAGGGTTTGGGTGAGAGTTTGGGTGTTGGTTGGGTGAGGGTTTGAGTGAGGGTCGGGGTGAGGGTCTGAGTGAGGGTTTGGGTGAGCGTCAGGATGAGGGTTTGGCTGAGGATCGGGGTGAGTGTTTGGTTGAGGGTTTGGTTGAGTGTCGGAGTGAGGGTTTCGGTGAGGGTCAGAGTGAGGATTTTGGTGAGAGTCGGTGTGAGGTTTGCGTGAGGGTTTCGGGGAGGGTCGGAGTGAAGGTTTGGGTAAGGGTCGGAGTGAGGTTTTGGGTGAGGGTTGGTGTGAGGTTTGGGTGAGTGTTTGGGTGAGCGTCGGAGTGAGGGTTTGGGTGAGAGTCGGAGAGAGGTCTGGGTGAGGGTTTGGAAGAGGGTTTGGGTGAGGGGTCACGTTGAGTGTGTGTGTGAGGGTTTGAGTGAGGGTTTCGGTGACGGGTTGGGGTGAGGGTTGGGGTAAGGGTTAGAGTGAGAGTTTGGGTGAGGGTTTGGGTGAGGGTCAGAGTGAGGGTCACAGTGAGGGTTTGGGTGAGTGTCTGGGTGAGTGCTGGATTGAGGGTTTGGGTGAGGGTTTGGGTGAGGGTCAGGGTGAGGGTTTGGGTGAGGGTCGGGGTGAGGGTTTGAGTGAGGGTTTGGGTGAGAGTCAGGGTGATGTTTGGGGTGAGGGTTTGGGTGTTGGTTTGGGTGAGGGTTGGGTGAGAGGTCTGGGTATGGGTCAGAGTGAGGGTTTGGGTGAGGGACAGGGGATGGTTTGAATGAGGGTTTGGGTGAGGGTTGGATGAGAATTTGGGTGAGGGTTTGAGTGAGGGTCGGGGTGAGGGTCGGAGTGAAGATTTGAGTGAGGGTTGGTGTGTGGGTTTGAGAGAGGTTCGGGTTGAGGGTTTGGGTAAGGGTTTGGGTGAGGATCGGGGTGAGTGTTTGATCGAGGGTTTGGTTGAGGGTCGGAGTGAGGGTTTGGGTGAGGGTCGGAGTGAGGTTTTGGGTGAGGGTCAGTGTGAAGTTTGGGTGAGGATTTGGGTGAGGGTCGGAGTGAGGTTTGAGTGAGGGTTTGGGTGATGGTTTGGGTGAGGGTCGAGGTGAGGGTTTGAGTGAGGGTCGGGGTGAGGGTTTGAGTGAGGGTTTGTGTGAGCGATTGGGTGAGGGTCAGAGTGAGAGTTTTGGTGACGGTTCAGGATAAGGGTTTGGGTGAGGGGCCTCATTGAGTGTGTGGGTGAGGGTTTGAGTGAGGGTTTGCGTGAGGGTTTGGGGTGAGGGTTGGAGTGAGGTTTTGGGTGTGGCTTTGGGTGAGGGTTTGGTTGAGGGTCGGAGTGAGATTTTGGGTGAGGGTTGGTGTGAGGGTTTGAGTGTGGGTCAGAGTGAGGGTTTGGATGAGGGTCGAGGTTAGGTTTGAGGTGAGGGTTTAGGTGAGAGTGGGAGTGAGGGTTTGGTTGAGGGTCGGAGTGAGTGTTTGGGTGAGGATCGGGGTGAGTGTTTGATTGAGGGTTTGGTTGAGGGTTGGAGTGATGGTTTGGTTGAGGGTCAGTGTGAGGTTTTGGGTGAGGGTCAGTGTGAGGTTTGGTTGAGGGTTTGGGTGAGTGTCAGAGTGACGGTTTGGGTGAGAGTTGGAATGAGGGTTTGGGTGAGGGTTTGGGTGAGGGTTTGGGTGTGGGTCGGAGTGAGCGTTTGGGTGAGGGGTCACATTGAGGGTGTGGGTGAGAGCTTGAGTGAGGGTTTGGGTGAGGGGTTGTGGTGACGGTTGGGGTGAGTGTTTGAGTGAGGGTTTGGGTGAGGGGTTGTGGTGAGGGTTGGGGTGAGGGTTTGAGTGAGGGTTTGGGTGAGGGGTTGTGGTGAGGGTTGGGGTGAGGGTTTGAGTGAGGGTTTGGGTGAGGGGTTGGGGTGAGGTTCGGAATGTGGGTTTGAGTGAGGGTTTGGGTTTGAGTTTGTGTGAGAGTTTGGGTGAGGGTCGGAGTAAGGTATGGGTGAGGGTTTGGGTGAGCGTTTGGGTGAGGGTCGGAGTAAGGTTTGCGTGAGGGTTTGGGTGAGGGTTTGGGTGTGGGTTGGAGTGAGGGGTCACGTTGAGGGTGTGGGTGAGGGTTTGAGTGAGGGTTTGGGAGAGGGGTTGTGGTGAGTGTTGGGGTGAGGGTTTGAGTGAGAGTTTGGGTGAGGGTTTGGGTGAGGGTCAGAGTGAAGGTCAGAGTGAGGGTTTGGGTGAGTGTCTGGGTGAGGGTTGCAGTGAGGGTTTGTGGTGAGCGTAGGAGTGCGTGTTTGGGTGATTGTCTGGGTGAGTGTTGGAGTGCAGGATTGGGTGAGGTGTTGGGGTGAAGGTCGGAATGTGGGTTTGAGTGAGGGTTTGGGTTTGAGTTTGGGTGAGGTTTTGGGTGTTGGTTTGGGTGTTGGTTTGGGTGAGGGTTTGGGTGAGGGTCGGGGTGAGGTTTGGGGTGAGGGTTTGGGTGAGGGTTTGGGTGAGAGTGGTGATCGTCGGGGTGAGGGTTGGTGTGAGGGTTTGGGTGAGGGTTGGAGTGATGATTTGGATGAAAGTCACCGTGAGGGTTGGGGTGAGGGTCGGAGTGAGGTTTGGGTGAGGGTTTGGGTGAGGGTCGGAGTGATGGTTTTGGTGAGGGTCGGAGTGAGGTTTGGGTGAGGGTTTGGGTGACGGGTTTGGGTGAGTTTCGGAATGTGGGTTTGAGTGAGGGTTTGGGTTTGAGTTTGGGTATGGGTTTGGGTGAGGGTCGGAGTAAGGTTTGGGTGAGGGTTTGGGTGAGCGTTTGGGTGAGGGTCAGAGTAAAGTTTGGGTGAGGTTTTGGGGGAGGATTTGGGTGAGGGTCGGAGTGTGGTTTTGGGTGAGGTGGCGCGTTGAGGGTATGGGTGAGGGTTTGAGTGAGGGCTTGGGTGAGGGGTTGTGGTGAGGGGTTGTGGTGAGGGTTGGGATGAGGGTTTGAGTGAGAATTTGGGTGAGGGTTTGGGTGAGTGTCAGAGTGAAGGTCAGAGTGAGGGTTTGGGTGAGTGTCTGGGTGAGGGTTGCAGTGAGGGGTTGGGGTGAGGGTAGGAGTGAGTGTTTGGGTGATTGTCTGGGTGAGTGTTGGAGTGAAGGTTTGGGTGAGGGGTTGGGGTGAGGGTCAGAATGTGGGTTTGAGTGACGGTTTGGGTTTGAGTTTGGATGAGGGTTTGGGTGAGGGTTTGAATGAGGGTCGAGGTGAGGTTTGGGGTGAGGGTTTGGGTGTTGGTTTGGGTGAGGGTTTGGGTGATGGTCGGGGTGAGGGTTTGTGTGAGGGTTTGGGTGAGGGTTTGAGTGAGGTTCGGGGTGAGGGTTTGAGTGAGGGTTTGGGTGAGAGTTTGGGTGTTGGTTGGGTGAGGGTTTGAGTGAGGGTCGGGGTGAGGGTCTGAGTGAGTGTTTGAGTGAGGGTCAGGATGAGGATTTGGCTGAGGATCGGGGTGAGTGTTTGGTTGAGGGTTTGGTTGAGGGTCGGAGTGAGGGTTTGGGTGAGGGTCAGAGTGAGGATTTTGGTGAGAGTCGGTGTGAGGTTTGCATGAGGGTTTCGGGGAGGGTCGGAGTGAGGGTTTGGGTAAGGGTCGGAGTGAGGTTTTGGGTAAGGGTCGGAGTGAGGTTTGGGTGAGTGTTTGGGTGAGGGTCGGAGTGAGGGTTTGGGTGAGAGTCGGAGAGAGGTCTGGGTGAGGGTTTGGATGAGGGTTTGGGTGAGGGGTCGTGTTGAGGGTGTGTGTGAGGGTTTGAGTGAGGGTTTGGGTGAGGGGTTGGGGTGAGGGTTGGGGTGAGGGTTTGAGTGAGAGTTTGGGTGAGGGTTTGGGTGAGGGTCAGAGTGAGGGTCACAGTGAGGGTTTGGGTGAGTGTCTGGGTGAGTGTTGGATTGAGGGTTTGTGTGAGAGTTTGGGGTGAGGGTTTGGGTGAGGGTCGGGGTGAGGGTTTGGGTGAGGGTCGGGGTGAGGGTTTGAGTGAGGGTTTGGGTGAGGGTTTGGGTGAGAGTCAGGGTGACGTGTGGGGTGAGGGTTTGGGTGTTGGTTTGGGTGAGGGTTGGTGTGAGGGTTTGGGTGAGGGTTTGAGTGAGGGTCGGCATGAGGGTTTGGGTGAGGGTTTGGGTGAGAGTTTGGGTGTCGGTTTGGGTGAGGGGTCTGGGTATGGGTCAGATTGAGGGTTTGAGTGAGGGACAGGGGGATGTTTTGAATGAGGGTTTGGGTGAGGGTTGGATGAGAATTTGGGTGAGGGTTTGAGTGAGGGTCAGGGTGAGGGTCGGAGTGAAGGTTTGAGTGAGGGTTGGTGTGTGGATTTGAGAGAGGTTCGGGTTGAGGGTTTGGGTAAGGGTTTGGGTGAGGATCGTGGTGAGTGTTTGATGGAGGGTTTGGTTGAGGGTCGGAGTGAGGGTTTGGGTGAGGGTCGGAGTGAGGTTTTTGGTGAGGGTCGGTGTGAGGTTTGGGTGAGGATTTGGGTGAGGGTCGGAGTGAGGTTTGAGTGAGGGTTTGGGTGATGGTTTGGGTGAGGGTCGAGGTGAGGGTTTGAGTGAGGGTCGGGGTGAGGGTTTGAGTGAGGGTTTGTGTGAGCGATTGGGTGAGGGTCAGAGTGAGAGTTTTGGTGACGGTTCAGGATAAGGGTTTGGGTGAGGGGTTGGTTGAGGTTTTCCGTGAGGGGCCTCATTGAGTGTGTGGGTGAGTGTTTGAGTGAGTGTTTGCGTGAGGGTTTGGGGTGAGGGTTGGAGTGAGGTTTTGGGTGTGGCTTTGGTTGAGGGTCGGAGTGAGATTTTGGGTGAGGGTTGGTGTGAGGGTTTGAGTGTGGGTCAGAGTGAGTGTTTGGATGAGGGTCGACGTTAGGTTTGAGGTGAGGGTTTAGTTGAGAGTGGGAGTGAGGGTTTGGGTGAGTGTCGGAGTGAGGGTTTGGGTGAGGATCGGGGTGAGTGTTTCATTGAGGGTTTGGTTGAGGGTTGGAGTGATGGTTTGGTTGAGGGTCAGAGTGAGGTTTTGGGTGAGGGTCAGTGTGAGGTTTGGTTGAGGGTTTGGGTGAGTGTCGGAGTGACGGTTTGGGTGAGGGTTGGAATGAGGTTTTGGGTGAGTGTTTGGGTGAGGGTTTGGGTGTGGGTCGGAGTGAGTGTTTGGGTGAGGTGTCGCATTGAGGGTGTGGGTGAGAGCTTGAGTGAGGGTTTGGGTGAGGGGTTCTGGTGCGGGTTGGGGTGAGGGTTTGGGTGAGGGGTTGGGGTGAGGTTCGGAATGTGGGTTTGAGTGAGGGTTTGGGTTTGCGTTTGGGTGAGAGTTTGGGCGAGGGTCAGAGTAAGTTTTGCGTGAGGGTTTGGGTGAGGGTTTGGGTGTGGGTTGGAGTGAGGGGTCACGTTGAGGGTGTGGGTGAGGGTTTGAGTGAGTGTTTGGGAGAGGGGTTGTGGTGAGTGTTGGGGTGAGGGTTTGAGTGAGAGTTTGGGTGAGGGTTTGGGTGAGGGTCAGAGTGAAGGTCAGAGTGAGGGTTTGGGTGAGTGTCTGGGTGAGGGTTGCAGTGAGGGTTTGTGGTGAGGGTAGGAGTGCGTGTTTGGGTGATTGTCTGGGTGAGTGTTGGAGTGCAGGATTGGGTGAGGTGTTGGGGTGAAGGTCGGAATGTGGGTTTGAGTGAGGGTTTGGGTTTGAGTTTGGGTGAGGTTTTGGGTGTTGGTTTGGGTGTTGGTTTGGGTGAGGGTTTGGGTGAGAGTGGTGATCGTCGGGGTGAGGGTTTGGGTGAGGGTCGGGGTGAGGTTTGGGGTGAGGGTTTGGGTGTTGGTTTGGGTGTTGGTTTGGGTGAGGGTTTGGGTGAGGGTCGGGGTGTGGTTTGGGGTGAGGGTTTGGGTGTTGGTTTGAGTGAGAGTTTGGTGATCGTCGGGGTGAGGGTTGGTGTGAGGGTTTGGGTGAGGGTTTGAGTGAGGGTCGGGGTGAACGTTTGAGTGAGGGTTTGGGTGAGAGTTTGGGTGTTCGTTGGGTGAGGGTTTGAGTGAGGATTGGGGTGAGTGTTTGGTTGAGGGTTTGTTTGAGGGTCAGAGTGAGGGTTTGGGTGAGGGTCGGAGTCAGGTTTTTGGTGAGAGTCGGTGTGAGGTTTGTGTGAGAGTTTCGGGGAGGGTCGGAGTGAGGGTTTGGGTGAGGGTCGGTGTGAGGTTTGGATGAGGGTTTGGGTGAGGGTCGGAGTGAGGGTATGGGTGAGGGTCGGAGTGAGGTTTGGGTGAGGGTTTGGATGAGGGTTTGGGTGAGGAGTCACATTGAGGGTGTGGGTGAGGGTTTGAGTGAGGGTTTGGGTGAGGGGTTGGGGTGAGGGTTGGGGTAAGGTTTGGGGTGAGGGTTTGAGTGAGAGTTTGGGTGAGTGTTTCGGTGAGGGTGTGGGTGAGGGTTTGGGTGAGTGTCTGGGTCAGTGTTGGTGTGAGGGTTTGGGTGAGGGTTTGGGGTGAGGATCGGAATGTGGGCTTGAGTGAGGGTTTGAGTGAGGGTCGGGGTGATGGTCTGAGTGAGGGTTTGAGTGAGGGTCAGGATGAGGGTTTGGCTGAGGATCGGGGTGAGTGTTTGGTTGAGGGTTTGGTTGAGGTTCAGAGTGAGGGTTTGGGTGAGGGTCGGAGTGAGGATTTTGGTGAGATTCGGTGTAAGGTTTGGGTGAGGGTTTCGGGGAGGGTCGGAGTGAGGGTTTGGGTAAGGGTCGGAGTGAGGTTTTGGGTGAGGGTCGGTGTGAGGTTTGGGTGAGTGTTTGGGTGAGGGTCGGAGTGAGGGTTTGGGTGAGAGTCGGAGAGAGGTCTGGGTGAGGGTTTGGATGAGGGTTTGGGTGAGGGGTCGCGTTGAGGGTGTGTGTGAGGGTTTGGATGAGGGTTTCGGTGAGGGGTTGGGGTGAGGGTTGGGGTGAGGGTTTGAGTGAGAGCTTGGGTGAGGGTTTGGGTGAGGGTCAGAGTGAGGGTCACAGTGAGGGTTTGGGTGAGTGTCTGGGTGAGTGTTGGATTGAGGGTTTGTGTGAGAGTTTGGGGTGAGGGTTTGGGTGAGGGTCGGGGTGAGGGTTTGGGTGAGGGTCAGGGTGAGGGTTTGAGTGAGGGTTTGGGTGAGGGTTTGGGTGACAGTCAGGGTGACGTTTGGGGTGAGGGTTTGGGTGTTGGTTTGGGTGAGGGTTTGAGTGAGGGTCGGCATGAGGGTTTGAGTGAGGGTTTGGGTGAGAGTTTGGGTGTCGGTTTGGGTGAGGGGTCTGGGTACGGGTCAGAGTGAGGGTTTGGGTGAGGGACAGGGGGATGGTTTGAATGAGGGTTTGGGTGAGGGTTGGATGAGAATTTGGGTGAGGGTTTGAGTGAGGGTCGGGGTGAGGGTCGGTGTGAAGGTTTGAGTGAGGGTTGGTGTGTGGATTTGAGAGAGGTTCGGGTTGAGTGTTTGGGTGAGGATCGGGGTGAGTGTTTGATTGAGGGTTTGGTTGAGGGTCGGAGTGAGGGTTTGGGTGAGGGTCGGAGTGAGGTTTTGGGTGAGGGTCGGTGTGAGGTTTGGGTGAGGATTTGGGTGAGGGTCGGAGTGAGGTTTGAGTGAGGGTTTGGGTGATGGTTTGGGTGAGGGTCAAGGTGAGGGTTTGAGTGAGGGTCGGGGTGAGGGTTTGAGTGAGGGTTTGTGTGAGCGATTGGGTGAGGGTCAGAGTGAGAGTTTTGGTGACGGTTCAGGATAAGGGTTTGGGTGAGGGTTTGGTTGAGGGTTTGGGTGAGGTTTTTGGCTGAGAGTTTAGGTGAGGGTTGAGGTGAGGTTTGAGGTGAGGGTTTGGGTGAGGGTTGTAGTGAGGGTTTGGGTGAGTGTCGGCGTGATGGTTTGAGTGAGGGTCAGGGTGAGGGTTTGAGTGAGGGGTGGGGTGGAGGTCGGAATGAGGGTTTGGGTGAGGGTCGGGGTGAGGGTTCGGGTGAGGGTTTGGGTGACGGTCGGGGTGAGGATTTGAGTGAGGGTCGGGGTGAGGGCTTGGCTGAGTGTTTAGGTGAGGGTTGGAGTGAGGTTTTGGGTGAGGGTTTGAGTGAGGGTTTGATTGAGTGTTTGAGTGAGTGTTTGGTTGACGGTTGGAGTGAGGTTTTGGATGAGGGTTGGAGTGAGGGTCGGGTGAGGGTTGAGGTGAGGTTTGTTGTGAGGGTTTGGGTTAGTGTGGGTGTGAGGGTTTGGATGAGGTTTTGGGTGAGGGTCGGGATGCGGGTTTGAGTGAGGGTTTGGGTTAGAGTTTCAGTGAGAGAAGGAGTGAGGGATTGGGTGAGGATCGGGGTGAGGGTTTGAGTGAGGGTTTGGTTGAGGGTTTGGTTGAGGTTGGAGTGAGGGTTTGGGGGAGGGTCGGTCTAACGTTTTCTGATGAGGGTCGGAGTGAGGTTTGGGTGAGGGTTTGGGTAAGGGTCGTAGCGAGGGTTTGGGTGAGGGTCAGAGTGAGATTTTGGGTGAGGCTCGATGTGAGGTTTGGGTGAGGGTTTGGGTGAGGGTCGGAGTGAGGGTTTGGGTGAGGGTTGGGGTGAGGTTTTGGGTGAGGGTCGGTGTGTGTTTCGGTGAGGTTCTGGGTGAGTGTTGGAGTGAGGGTTTGGCTGAGGGGCTGGGATGAGGGTTGGGGTGAGGGTTTGGGTGAGGGTCAGAGTGAGGTTGGGTGATGGTTTGGGTGAGGTTTTGGTTGAGGGTTGGAGTGAGGTTTTGGGTGAGGGTTGAGGTGAGGTTTGTTGTGAGGGTTTGGGTTAGTGTGGGTGTGAGGGTTTGGGTGAGGTTTTGGGTGAGGGTTGGGTTGCGGGTTTGAGTGAGGGTTTGGGTAATAGTTTCAGTGAGAGAAGGAGTGAGGGATTGGGTGAGGATCGGGGTGAGGGTTGGGGTGAGTGTTTGGGTGAGGGTCAGAGTGAGTGTTTGGGTGAGTGTCTGAATGAGTGTTGGAGTGAGGATTTGGGTGAGGGTTTGGGGTGAGGGTTTGAGTGAAGGTTTGAGTGAGGGTTTGAGTGAGGTTTGGGGTGAGGTTTTGAGTGAGGGTTTGGTTGAGTGTCGGAGTGAGGGTTTGGGTGAGGGGTCAGGGTAAATGTCAGAGTGAGGGTTTGGTTGAGGATTTGGGTGAGGGTTTGAGTGAGGCTCAGGGTGAGGGTCATGCTTAGTGTTTGGGTGAGGGTTTGGGGTGAGGGACGGATTGAGGGTTTGTGTGAGGGTCGGGGTGAGGGTTGGAGTGAAGGTCGGGTGAGGGTTTGGGTGAGGGTTTGGGTGCGGGGTCAGGGTACGGGTTGGAGTGAGGGTTTGGGTGAGGGGCAGGTTGAGAGTTGAATGATGGTTTGGGTGAGAGTTTGGGTGAGGGTTTGTGTGAGGGTCGGGGTGAGGGTCTGAGTGAGGGTTTGAGTGAGGGTCATGGTGAGGGTTTGAGAGAGGGTCATGGTGAGGGTTTGGGTAAGGTTTTGAGTGAAGGTCGGAGTGAGGGTTTGGGTGAGGGTCGGGGTGAGATTTTGAGTGAGGGTTGGTGAGGGTTTGGGTGAGGGTCGGAGTGAGGGTTTGGGTGGGCGTTTGAGTGAGGGTTTGGGTGAGGGTTTGGGTGAGGGTTTGGGTGAGGGTTGTAGTGAGGGTTTGGGTGAGGGTCGGCGTGATGGTTTGAGTGAGGGTCGGGGTGAGGGTTTGAGTGAGGGTTTGTGTCAGGGTTTGGGTGAGGGTCGGGGTGAGGTTTGTTGTGCGGGTTTGTGTGAGCTTTTGGCTGAGGGTATGTTTGAGGGGTTGGGGTGCGGGTTTGAGTGAGGGTCGGGGTGATGGTTTGGCTGAGCGTTTGAATGAGGGGTGGGGTGGAGGTCAGAATGAGGTTTTGGGTGAGGGTCGGGGTGAGGGTTCGGGTGAGGGTTTGGGTGACGGTCGGGGTGAGGATTTGAGTGAGGGTCAGAGTGAGGGTTTGGCTGAGTGTTTAGGTGAGGGTTGGAGTGAGAGTTTGGGTGAGGGCTTGAGTGAGGGTTTGAGTGAGGTTTTGAGTGAGGGTTTGTTTGACGGTTGGAGTGAGGTTTTGGATGAGGGTTGGAGTGAGGGTTTGGGTGAGGATTTGGATGAGGGTTTGGGTGAGGGTTTGGGTGAGGTTTTTGGCTGAGAGTTTAGGTGAGGGTTGAGGTGAGGTTTGAGGTGAGGGTTTGGGTGAGGGTTGTAGTGAGGGTTTGGGTGAGGGTCGGCATGATGGTTTGAGTGAGGGTCGGGGTGAGGGTTTGAGTGAGCTTTTGGGTTAGGGTTTGGGTGAGGGTCGGGGTGAGGTTTGGGGTGCGGGTTTGTGTGAGCGTTTGGGTGAGGGTATGGTTGAGGGGTTGGGGTGCGGGTTTGAGTGAGGGGTGGGGTGGAGGTCGGAATGAGGGTTTGAGTGATGGTCGGGGTGAGGGTTCGGGTGAGGGTTTGGGTGACGGTCGGGGTGAGGATTTGAGTGAGGGTCAGGGTGAGGGCTTGGCTGAGTGTTTAGGTGAGGGTTGGAGTGAGGTTTTGGGTGAGGGTTTGAGTGAGGATTTGATTGAGTGTTTGAGTGAGTGTTTGGTTGACGGTTGGAGTGAGGTTTTGGATGAGGGTTGGAGTGAGGGTTTGGGTGAGGATTTGGATGAGGGTTTGGGTGAGGGCTTGGTTGACGGTTGGAGTGAGGTTTTGGATGAGGGTTGGAGTGAGGGTTTTGGAGAGGATTTGGATGAGGGTTTGGGTGAGGTTTTTTGGTGAGAGTGTTGGTGAGGGTCGAGGTGAGGTTTGAGGTGAGGGTTTGGGTGAGAGTGGGAGTGCGGGTTTGGGTGAGAGTTTGGGTGAGGGTCAGGATGCGGGTTTGAGTGAGGATCGGGGTGAGGGTTTGAGTGTGGGTTTGGGTGAAAGTTTCAGTGAGGGTTTGAGTGAGGGGTTGGTTGAGTGTTGGAGTGAGGTTTGGGTGAGGGTTTGGGTGAGGTTTTGGTTGAGGGTCGGAGTGAGGTTTTGGTGAGGGTCGGTGTGAGGTTTGGGTGAGGGTTTGGGTGAGGGTCGGAGTGAAGGTTTGGGTGAGGGTTGGAGTGAGGTTTTGGGTGAGGGTCGGTGTGTGTTTCGGTGAGGTTTTGGGTGAGTCTTGGAGTGAGGGTATGGCTGAGGGGTTGGGGTGAGGGTTGGCATGAGGGTTTGGGTGAGGGTCAGAGTGAGGGTTTGGGTGAGTGTCTGGATGACTGTTGGAGTGAGGGTTTGGTTGTGGTTTTGGGGTGAGGGTCGGAGTGAGCGTTTGGGTGAGGGTCGGGGTGTGGTTTAGAGTGAGGGTCGGGTTGAGGGTTGGGTTGAGGGTTTGGTGAGTGTTTGAGTGAGGGCCAGGGTGAGGGTTTGAGTGAGGGTCGGGGTAATGGTTTGGTGAGGTTTTGAGTGAGGGTGGGTGTGAGGGTTTGGCTGAGTGTTTAGGTGAGGGTTGGAGTGAGGGTTTGGGTGAGGGTTTGAGTGAGGGTTTGATGAGGGTTTGGTTGATGGTTGGAGTGAGGTTTTGGATGAGGGTCGGAGTGAGGGTTTGGTTGAGGATTTGGATGAGGCTTTGGGTGAGGGTTTGGGTGAGGTTTTGGCTGAGGGTATGGGTGAGGGTCGAGGTGAAGTTTGAGGTGAGGGTTTGGGTGAGAGTGGGTGTGAGGGTTTGGGTGACATTTTTGGGTGAGGGTCGGAATGCGGGTTTGAGTGAGGGTCTGGGTGAGAGTTTCAGTGAGGGTCGGAGTGAGGGTTTGGGTGAGGATTGGGGTGAGGGTTTGGTTGAGGGTTTTGTTGAGGGTCGGAGTGAGGGTTTGGGTGAGGGTCGGAGTGCGGTTTTTGGTGAGGGTAGGTTTGAGGTTTGGGTGAGGGTTTTGGTGAGGGTCGGAGTGAGGGTTGGGTTGAGGTTTTGGCCAAGGGCCGGTGTGAGGCTTGGGTGAGGGTTTGGGTGAGCGTCGGAGTGAGGTATTGGGTGAGGGGTCGGGGTGAGGGAGTGGATGAGGGTTTGAGTGTGGGTTTGGGTGAGGGTTTGGGTGAGGGTTTGGGTGAGGGGTCAGGGTAAGGCTCGGAGTGAGGGTTTGGGTGAGGGTCAGGGTGAGGGTTTGGATGAGGGTTTTAGTGAAGGTCGGGGTGAGGGTTTGGATGAGGGTTTGGGTGAATGTTTGGTTCAGGGTCGGAGTGAGGTTTTGGATGAGGGTCAGCGCGAGGGTATGGGTGAGGGTTTGAGTGAGGGTCGGAGTGAGGTTTCGGGTGAGGTTTTGTGTGAGTGTTTGAGTGAGGGTTTGGGTGAGGGTTTGGGTGAGGGCTTGGGTGAGGTTTTGGGTGAGGGTTGGAGTGAGGTTTTGGGTGAGGGTTGGGGTGAGGTTTGAGGTGAGGTTTTGGGTGAGTGTTTGAGTGAGGGTTTGGGTGAGGGTTTGGGTGAGGGTTTGGGTGAGGGCTTGGGTGAGGTTTTGGGTGAGGGTTGGAGTGAGGTTTTGGGTGAGGGTTGGGGTGAGGTTTGAGGTGAGGTTTTGGGTGAGTGTGGGTGTGAGGGTTTGGGTGAGGTTTGGAGTGAGGATTTGGGTGAGGGGTTTGGGGTGTGGGTCGGAGTGAGGGTTTGAGTGAGGGTTGGGGTGAGGTTTTGAGTTAGGCTTTGGGTGAGGGTCAGGCTGACGGTTTGGGTGAGGGTTCAGGGTAAGGGTTGGAGTGAGGGTTTGGTTGAGGATTTGGGTGAGGGTTTGAGTGGGGCTCAGGGTGAGGGTTTGGGGTGAGGGTCGGAGTGAGGGTTTGGGGTGAGGGTCGGGGTGAGGATTGGAGTGAGGGTTTGGGCTGAGGGTCGGGGTGAGTGTTGGAATGAGGGTCGGAGGGAGGGTTTGGCTGAGGTTCGGGTTGAGGATTTGAATGAGGGTTTGGGTGAGGTTTTGGGTGAAGGTTTGGGTGAGGGTCGGGGTGAGGTTTGGGGTCAGGGTTTGGGTGGGGGTTTGGGTGAGGGTTTGGGTGAGGGTTTGGTTGAGGGTTTGGGTGAGGGTCAGGGTGAGTTTTGAGTGAGGGTTGGTGAGGGTTTGGGTGAGCGTTTGGGTGATGTTTGGGGTGAGGCTTTGGGTGGGGGTTAGGGTGAGGGTTTGGGTGAGGGTCAGGGTGAGGGTTGTAGTGAGGGTTTGGGTGAGGTTCGGTGTGAGGTTTTGAGTGAGGATGGGGTGAGGGTTTGAGTGAGGGTTTAGGTGAGGGTCGGGGTGAGGTTTGGGGTGAGGGTTTGTGTGAGCGTTTGATTGAGGGTAGGGATTAGTGTCGGAGTGAGGGTTGGTTTGAGGGTTTGGTTTGAGGGTTTGAGTGAGGGTCGGGGTGAAGGTCGGAATGAGGATCTGGGTGAGGGTCGGGGTGAGGATTTGAGTGAGGATTTGCGTGAGGGTCAGAGTTAGGGTTTGGTGAGGGTTTGAGTGAGGGTCGAGGTGAGGGTTCGGGTGAGTGTTTGGGTGATAGTCGGGGTGAGGATTTGATAGAGGTTCGGGGTGAGCCTTTGGGTGAGGTTTTGGGTGACGGTCGGTGTGAGGGTTTGGGTGATGGTCGGAGTGAGGGTTTGGTGAGGTTAAGAGTGAGGGTTGGCGTGAGGGTTTGGCTGAATGTTTAGGTGTGGGTTGGAGTGAGGGTTGGTGTGAGGGTTGGGGTAAGGGTTTGGGTGAGGATTTGGGTGAGGGTTTGAGTGAAGGTTTGAGTGAGGGTTTGGGTGAGGGTTTGGTTGATGGTTGGAGTGCGGTTTTGGGTCAGTATTTGGATGAGGGTTTGGGTGAGGGTTTGGGTGAGGTTTTGGGTGAGGGTTTGGGTGAGGTTTTGGGTGAGGGTGTGGGTGAGGGTTGAGGTGAGGTTTGAGGTGAAGGTTTGGGTGAGAGTGGGAGTGAGGGTCTGGGTGAGAGTTTCAGTGAGGGTCAGAGTGAGGGTTTGGGTGAGGATCAGGGAGAGGGTTTCAGTGAGGGTTTGGTTGAGGGTCGGAGTGAGGTTGGGTGAGGATTTGGGTGAAGTTTTGGTTGAGGGTTGGAGTGAGGTTTTGGGTGAGGGTTGAGGTGAGGTTTGTTGTGAGGGTTTGGGTTAGTGTGGGTGTGAGGGTTTGGGTGAGGTTTTGGGTGAGGGTTGGGTTGAGGGTTGGAGTGAGGGTCGGGTGAGGGTTGAGGTGAGGTTTGTTGTGAGGGTTTGGGTTAGTGTGGGTGTGAGGGTTTGGGTGAGGTTTTGGGTGAGGGTTGGGTTGAGGGTTGGAGTGAGGGTCGGGTGAGGGTTGAGGTGAGGTTTGTTGTGAGGGTTTGGGTTAGTGTGGGTGTGAGGGTTTGGGTGAGGTTTTGGGTGAGGGTTGGGTTGCGGGTTTGAGTGAGGGTTTGGGTTAGAGTTTCAGTGAGAGAAGGAGTGAGGGATTGGGTGAGGATCGGCGTGAGGATTTGAGTGAGGGTTTGGTTGAGGGTTTGGTTGAGGTTGGAGTGAGGGTTTGGGTGAGGGTCGGTCTGACGTTTTTGATGAGGGTCGGAGTGAGGTTTGGGTGAGGGTTTGGGTAAGGGTCGTAGTGAGGGTTTGGGTGAGGGTCAGAGTGAGGTTTTGGGTGAGGGTCGGTGTGTGTTTCGGTGAGGTTCTGGGTGAGTGTTGGAGTGAGGGTTTGGCTGAGGGGTTGGGGTGAGGGTTGGGGTGAGGGTTGAGGTGAGGTTTGTTGTGAGGGTTTGGGTTAGTGTGGGTGTGAGGGTTTGGGTGAGGTTTTGGGTGAGGGTTGAGGTGAGGTTTGTTGTGAGGGTTTGGGTTAGTGTGGGTGTGAGGGTTTGGGTGAGGTTTTGGGTGAGGGTTGGGTTGCGGATTTGAGTGAGGGTTTGGGTTAGAGTTTCAGTGAGAGAAGGAGTGAGGGATTGGGTGAGGATCGGGGTGAGGATTTGAGTGAGGGTTTGGTTGAGGGTTTGGTTGAGGTTGGAGTGAGGGTTGGTTGAGGGTCGGTCTGACGTTTTTGATGAGGGTCGGAGTGAGTTTTGGGTGAGGGTTTGCGTAAGGGTCGGAGTGAGGGTTTGGGTGAGGGTCAGAGTGAGGTTTTGGGTGAGGCTCGGTATGAGGTTCGGGTGAGGGTTTGGGTGAGGGTCGGAGTGAGGGTTTGGGTGAGCGTTGGGGTGAGGTTTTGGGTGAGGATCGGTATGTGTTTCGATGAGGTTCTGGGTGAGTGTTGGAGTGAGGTTTTGGCTGAGGGGTTGGGGTGAGGGTTGGGGTGAGTGTTTGGGTGAGGGTCAGAGTGAGGGTTTGGGTGAGTGTCTGGATGAGTGTTGCAGTGAGGATTTGGGTGAGGGTTTGGGGTGAGGTTCAGAGTGAGGGTTTGAGTGAGGGTTGGGGTGAGGTTTTGAGTGAGGGTTTGGTTGAGGGTCGGAGTGAGGGTTTGGGTGAGGGGTCAGGGTAAAGGTCAGAGTGAGGGTTTGGTTGAGGTTTTGGGTGAGGGTTTGAGTGAGGCTCAGGGTGAGGGTCGGGCTGAGGGTTTGGGTGAGGGTCTGGGGTGAGGGACGGAGTGAGGGTTTGGGTGAGGGTCGGGGTGAGGGTTGGAGTGAGGGTCGGGTGAGGGTTGGAGTGAGGTTTTGGGTGAGGGTTGAGGTGAGGTTTGTTGTGAGGGGTGGGTTAGTGTGGGTGTGAGTGTTTGGGTGAGGTTTTGGATGAGGGTTGGAGTGAGGTTTTGGGTGAGGGTTGAGGTGAGGTTTGTTGTGAGGGTTTGGGTTAGTGTGGGTGTGAGTGTTTGGATGAGGTTTTGGGTGAGGGTCGGGATGGGGGTTTGAGTGAGGGTTTGGGTTAGAGTTTCAGTGAGAGAAGGAGTGAGGGATTGGGTGAGGATCGGGGTGAGGATTTGAGTGAGGGTTTGGTTGAGGGTTTGCTTGAGGTTGGAGTGAGGGTTTGGGTGAGGGTCGGTCTGACGTTTTCTGATGAGGGTCGGAGTGAGGTTTGGTTGAGGGTTTGGTAAGGGTCGTAGTGAGGGTTTGGGTGAGGGTCAGAGTGAGGTTTTGGGTGAGGTTCGATGTGAGGTTTGGGTGAGGGTTTGGGTGAGGGTCGGAGTGAGGATTTGGGTGAGGGTTGGGGTCAGGTTTTGGGTGAGGGTCGGTGTGTGTTTCGGTGAGGTTCTGGGTGAGTGTTGGAGTGAGGGTTTGGCTGAGGGGTTGGGGTGAGGGTTGGGGTGAGTGTTTGGGTGAGGGTCAGAGTGAGGGTTTGGGTGAGTGTCTGGATGAGTGTTGGAGTGAGGATTTGGGTGAGGGTTTGGGGTGAGGGTTTGAGTGAATGTTTGAGTGAGGGTTTGAATGAGGTTTGGGGTGAGGTTTTGAGTGAGGGTTTGGTTGAGTGTCGGAGTAAGGGTTTGGGTGAGGGGTCAGGGTAAAGGTCAGAGTGAGGGTTTGGTTGAGGATTTGGGTGAGGGTTTGAGTGAGGCTCAGGGTGAGGGTCATGCTTAGTGTTTGGGTGAGGGTTTGGGGTGAGGGACGGATTGAGGGTTTGTGTGAGGGTCGGGGTGAGGGTTGGAGTGAAGGTCGGGTGAGGGTTTGGGTGAGGGTTTGGGTGCGGGGTCAGGGTACGGGTCGGAGTGAGGGTTTGGGTGAGGGGCAGGTTGAGAGTTGAATGATGGTTTGGGTGAGAGTTTGGGTGAGGGTTTGTGTGAGGGTCGGAGTGAGGGTCTGAGTGAAGGTTTGAGTGAGGGTCATGGTGAGGGTTTGAGAGAGGGTCATGGTGAGGGTTTGGGTAAGGGTTTGGGTGAAGGTCGGAGTGAGGGTTTGGGTGAGGGTTGGGGTGAGGTTTTGGGTGAGGGTCGGTGTGTGTTTCGGTGAGGTTCTGGGTGAGTGTTGGAGTGAGGGTTTGGCTGAGGGGCTGGGATGAGGGTTGGGTGAGGGTTTGGGTGAGGGTCGGAGTGAGGTTGGGTGAGGGTTTGGGTGAGGTGTTGGTTGAGGGTTGGAGTGAGGTTTTGGGTGAGGGTTGAGGTGAGGTTTGTTGTGAGGGTTTGGGTTAGTGTGGGTGTGAGGGTTTGGGTGAGGTTTTGGGTGAGGGTTGGGATGCGGGTTTGAGTGAGGGTTTGGGTTAGAGTTTCAGTGAGAGAAGGAGTGAGGGATTGGGTGAGGATCGGGGTGAGGATTTGAGTGAGGGTTTGGTTGAGGGTTTGCTTGAGGTTGGAGTGAGGGTTTGGGTGAGGGTCGGTCTGACGTTTTCTGATGAGGGTCGGAGTGAGGTTTGGGTGAGGGTTTGGGTAAGGGTCGTAGTGAGGGTTTGGGTGAGGGTCAGAGTGAGGTTTTGGGTGAGGTTCGATGTGAGGTTCGGGTGAGGGTTTGGGTGAGGGTCGGAGTGAGGGTTTGGGTGAGGGTTGGGGTGAGGTTTTGGGTGAGGATCGGTGTGTGTTTCGGTGAGGTTCTGGGTGAGTGTTGGAGTGAGGGTTTGGCTGAGGGGCTGGGATGAGGGTTGGGTGAGGGTTTGGGTGAGGGTCGGAGTGAGGTTGGGTGAGGGTTTGGGTGAGGTTTTGGTTGAGGGTTGGAGTGAGGTTTTGGGTGAGGGTTGAGGTGAGGTTTGTTGTGAGGGTTTGGGTTAGTGTGGGTGTGAGGGTTTGGATGAGGTTTTGGGTGAGGGTTGGGTTGCGGGTTTGAGTGAGGGTTTGGGTAAGAGTTTCAGTGAGAGAAGGAGTGAGGGATTGGGTGAGGATCGGGGTGAGGATTTGAGTGAGGGTTTGGTTGAGGGTTTGGTTGAGGTTGGAGTGAGGGTTGGTTGAGGGTCGGTCTGACGTTTTTGATGAGGGTCGGAGTGAGTTTTGGGTGAGGGTTTGCGTAAGGGTCGGAATGAGGGTTTGGGTGAGGGTCAGAGTGAGATTTTGTGTGAGGCTCGGTGTGAGATTTGGGTGAGGGTTTGGGTGAGGGTCGGAGTGAGGGTTTGGGTGAGCGTTGGGGTGAGGTTTTGGGTGAGGGTCGGTGTGTGTTTCGATGAGGTTCTGGGTGAGTGTTGGAGTGAGGGTTTGGCTGAGGGGTTGGGGTGAGGGTTGGGGTGAGTGTTTGGGTGAGGGTCAGAGTGAGGTTTTGGGTGAGCGTCTGGATGAGTGTTGGAGTGAGAATTTGGGTGAGGGTTTGGGGTGAGGGTTTGAGTGAATGTTTGAGTGAGGTTTTGAATGAGGTTTGGGGTGGTTTTGAGTGAGGGTTTGGTTGAGTGTCGGAGTGAGGGTTTGGGTGAGCGGTCAGGGTAAAGGTCAGAGTGAGGGTTTGGTTGAGGATTTGGGTGAGGGTTTGAGTGAGGCTCAGGGTGAGGGTCATGCTTAGTGTTTGGGTGAGGGTTTGGGGTGAGGGACGGATTGAGGGTTTGTGTGAGGGTCGGGGTGAGGGTTGGAGTGAAGGTCGGGTGAGGGTTTGGGTGAGGGTTTGGGTGCGGGGTCAGGGTACGGGTTGGAGTGAGGGTTTGGGTGAGGGGCAGGTTGAGAGTTGAATGATGGTTTGGGTGAGAGTTTGGGTGAGGGTTTGTGTGAGGGTCGGGGTGAGGGTCTGAGTGAGGGTTTGAGTGAGGGTCATGGTGAGGGTTTGAGAGAGGGTCATGGTGAGGGTTTGGGTAAGGTTTTGAGTGAAGGTCGGAGTGAGGGTTTGGGTGAGGGTTGGGGTGAGGTTTTGGGTGAGGGTCGGAGTGAGGGTTTGGGTGAGGGTTGGGGTGAGGTTTTGGGTGAGGGTCGGTGTGTGTTTCGGTGAGGTTCTGGGTGAGTGTTGGAGTGAGGGTTTGGCTGAGGGGCTGGGATGAGGGTTGGGTGAGGGTTTGGGTGAGGGTCGGAGTGAGGTTGGGTGAGGATTTGGGTGAAGTTTTGGTTGAGGGTTGGAGTGAGGTTTTGGGTGAGGGTTGAGGTGAGGTTTGTTGTGAGGGTTTGGGTTAGTGTGGGTGTGAGGGTTTGGGTGAGGTTTTGGGTGAGGGTTGAGGTGAGGTTTGTTGTGAGGGTTTGGGTTAGTGTGGGTGTGAGGGTTTGGGTGAGGTTTTGGGTGAGGGTTGGGTTGCGGGTTTGAGTGAGGGTTTGGGTTAGAGTTTCAGTGAGAGAAGGAGTGAGGGATTGGGTGAGGATCGGGGTGAGGATTTGAGTGAGGGTTTGGTTGAGGGTTTGCTTGAGGTTGGAGTGAGGGTTTGGGTGAGGGTCGGTCTGACGTTTTCTGATGAGGGTCGGAGTGAGGTTTGGGTGAGGGTTTGGGTAAGGGTCGTAGTGAGGGTTTGGGTGAGGGTCAGAGTGAGGTTTTGGGTGAGGTTCGATGTGAGGTTCGGGTGAGGGTTTGGGTGAGGGTCGGAGTGAGGGTTTGGGTGAGGGTTGGGGTGAGGTTTTGGGTGAGGGTCGGTGTGTGTTTCGGTGAGGTTCTGGGTGAGTGTTGGAGTGAGGGTTTGGCTGAGGGGCTGGGATGAGGGTTGGGGTGAGGGTTTGGGTGAGGGTCGGAGTGAGGTTGGGTGATGGTTTGGGTGAGGTTTTGGTTGAGGGTTGGAGTGAGGTTTTGGGTGAGGGTTGAGGTGAGGTTTGTTGTGAGGGTTTGGGTTAGTGTGGGTGTGAGGGTTTGGGTGAGGTTTTGGGTGAGGGTTGGGTTGCGGGTTTGAGTGAGGGTTTGGGTAAGAGTTTCAGTGAGAGAAGGAGTGAGGGATTGGGTGAGGATCGGGGTGAGGATTTGAGTGAGGGTTTGGTTGAGGGTTTGGTTGAGGTTGGAGTGAGGGTTGGTTGAGGGTCGGTCTGACGTTTTTGATGAGGGTCGGAGTGAGTTTTGGGTGAGGGTTTGCGTAAGGGTCGGAATGAGGGTTTGGGTGAGGGTCAGAGTGAGATTTTGTGTGAGGCTCGGTGTGAGATTTGGGTGAGGGTTTGGGTGAGGGTCGGAGTGAGGGTTTGGGTGAGGGTTGGGGTCAGGTTTTGGGTGAGGGTCGGTGTGTGTTTCGATGAGGTTCTGGGTGAGTGTTGGAGTGAGGGTTTGGCTGAGGGGTTGGGGTGAGGGTTGGGGTGAGTGTTTGGGTGAGGGTCAGAGTGAGGTTTTGGGTGAGCGTCTGGATGAGTGTTGGAGTGAGAATTTGGGTGAGGGTTTGGGGTGAGGGTTTGAGTGAAGGTTTGAGTGAGGTTTTGAATGAGGTTTGGGGTGGTTTTGAGTGAGGGTTTGGTTGAGTGTCGGAGTGAGGGTTTGGGTGAGCGGTCAGGGTAAAGGTCAGAGTGAGGGTTTGGTTGAGGATTTGGGTGAGGGTTTGAGTGAGGCTCAGGGTGAGGGTCATGCTTAGTGTTTGGGTGAGGGTTTGGGGTGAGGGACGGATTGAGGGTTTGTGTGAGGGTCGGGGTGAGGGTTGGAGTGAAGGTCGGGTGAGGGTTTGGGTGAGGGTTTGGGTGCGGGGTCAGGGTACGGGTTGGAGTGAGGGTTTGGGTGAGGGGCAGGTTGAGAGTTGAATGATGGTTTGGGTGAGAGTTTGGGTGAGGGTTTGTGTGAGGGTCGGGGTGAGGGTCTGAGTGAGGGTTTGAGTGAGGGTCATGGTGAGGGTTTGAGAGAGGGTCGGGGTGAGGGTTTGGGTAAGGGTTTGGGTGAAGGTCGGAGTGAGGGTTTGGGTGAGGGTCGGGGTGAGGTTTTGAGTGAGGGTTTGGGTGAGGATTTGGATGAGGGTTTGGGTGAGGGTCGGAGTGAGGGTTTGGGTGAGGGTCGGGGTGAGATTTTGAGTGAGGGTTGGTGAGGGTTTGGGTGAGGGTTGTGGTGAGGGTTTGGGTGGGCGTTTGAGTGAGGGTTTGGGTGAGGGTTTGGGTGAGGGTCAGGGTGAGGGTTGTAGTGAGGGTTTGGGTGAGGGTCAGCGTGATGGTTTGAGTGAGGGTCGGGGTGAGGGTTTGAGTGAGGGTTTGCGTGAGGGTTTGGGTGAGGTTTGGGGTGAGGGTTTGGGTGAGGGTTGGGGTGAGGTTTGTTGTGCGGGTTTGTGTGAGCTTTTGGCTGAGGGTATGTTTGAGGGGTTGGGGTGCGGGTTTGAGTGAGGGTCGGGGTGATGGTTTGGGTGAGCGTTTGAGTGAGGGGTGGAGTGGAGGTCGGAATGAGGGTTTGGGTGAGGATCGGGGTGAGGGTTCGGGTGAGGGTTTGGGTGATGGTTGGGGTGAGGATTTGAGTGAGGGTCGGAGTGAGGGTTTGGCTGAGTGTTTAGGTGAGGGTTGGAGTGAGCGTTTGGGTGAGGGCTTGAGTGAGGGTTTGAGTGAGGTTTTGAGTGAGAATTTGTTTGACGGTTGGAGTGAGGTTTTGGATGAAGGTTGGAGTGAGGGTTTGGGTGAGGATTTGGATGAGGGTTTGGGTGAGGGTTTGGGTGAGGTTTTTGGCTGAGAGTTTAGGTGAGGGTCGAGGTGAGGTTTGAGGTGAGGGTTTGGGTGAGGGTTGTAGTGAGGGTTTGGGTGAGGGTCGGCGTGATGGTTTGAGTGATGGTCGGGGTGAGGGTTTAAGTGAGCATTTGGGTTAGGGTTTGGGTGAGGGTCGGGGTGAGGTTTGGGGTGCGGATTTGTGTGAGAGTTTGGGTGAGGGTATGGTTGAGGGGTTGGGGTGCGGGTTTGAGTGAGGGTCGGGGTGATGGTTTGGGTGAGCGTTTGAGTGAGGGGTGGGGTGGAGGTCGGAATGAGGGTTTGGGTGAGGGTCGGGGTGAGGGTTCGGGTGAGGGTTTGGGTGACGGTCGGGGTGAGGATTTGAGTGAGGGTCGGGGTGAGGGCTTGGCTGAGTGTTTAGGTGAGGGTTGGAGTGAGGTTTTGGGTGAGGGTTTGAGTGAGGGTTTGAGTGAGGGTTTGAGTGGTTGTTTGGTTGACGGTTGGAGTGAGGTTTTGGATGAGGGTTGGAGTGAGGGTTTGGGTGAGGATTTGGATGAGGGTTTGGGTGAGGGTTTGGTTGACGGTTGGAGTGAGGTTTTGGATGAGGGTTGGAGTGAGGGTTTTGGAGAGGATTTGGATGAGGGTTTGGGTGAGGGTTTGGGTGAGGTTTTTTGGTGTGAGTGTTGGTGAGGGTCGAGGTGAGGTTTGAGGTGAGGGTTTGGGTGAGAGTGGGAGTGCGGGTTTGGGTGAGAGTTTGGGTGAGGGTCGGGATGTGGGTTTGAGTGAGGATCGGGGTGAGGGTTTGAGTGTGGGTTTGGGTGAGAGTTTCAGTGAGGGTTTGAGTGAGGGGTTGGTTGAGTGTTGGAGTGAGGTTTGGGTGAGGGTTTGGGTGAGGTTTTGGTTTAGGGTCGGAGTGAGGTTTTGGTGAGGGTTTGTGTGAGGTTTGGGTGAGGGTTTGGGTGAGGGTCGGAGTGAAGGTTTGGGTGAGGGTCGGAGTGAGGTTTTGGGTGAGGGTCGGTGTGTGTTTCGGTGAGGTTTTGGGTGAGTCTTGGAGTGAGGGTATGGCTGAGGGGTTGGGGTGAGGGTTGGCGTGAGGGTTTGGGTGAGGGTCGGAGTGAGGGTTTGGGTGAGTGTCTGGATGACTGTTGGAGTGAGGGTTTGGTTGTGGTTTTGGGGTGAGGGTCGGAGTGAGCGTTTGGGTGAGGGTCGGGGTGTGGTTTGGAGTGAGGGTCGGGTTGAAGGTTGGAATGAGGGTTTTGGGTCAGGGTCGGGTTGAGGGTTGGGTTGAGGGTTTGGTGAGTGTTTGAGTGAGGGCCAGGGTGAGGGTTTGAGTGAGGGTCGGGATAAGGGTTTGGTGAGGTTTTGAGTGAGGGTGGGTGTGAGGGTTTGGCTGAGTGTTTAGGTGAGGGTTGGAGTGAGGGTTTGGGTGAGGGTTTGAGTGAGGGTTTGATGAGGGTTTGGTTGATGGTTGGAGTGAGGTTTTGGATGAGGGTCGGAGTGAGGTTTTGGGTGAGGTTTTGGCTGAGGGTGTGGGTGAGGGTCGAGGTGAGGTTTGAGGTGAAGGTTTCGGTGAAAGTGGGAGTGAGGGTTTGGGTGAGGTTTTGGGTGAGGGTTTGATGAGGGTTTGGTTGATGGTTGGAGTGAGGTTTTGGATGAGGGTCGGAGTGAGGTTTTGGGTGAGGTTTTGGCTGAGGGTGTGGGTGAGGGTCGAGGTGAGGTTTGAGGTGAAGGTTTCGGTGAAAGTGGGAGTGAGGGTTTGGGTGAGGTTTTGGGTGAGGGTCGGGATGCGGGTTTGAGCGAGGGTCTGGGTGAGATTTTCAGTGAGGGTCGGAGTGAGTGTTTGGGTGAGGATCGGGGTGAGGGTTTGGTTGAGGGGTTGGTGGAGGATCGGAGTGAGGGTTTGGGTGAGGGTCGGAGTGCCGTTTTTGGTGAGGGTAGGTGTGGGGTTTGGGTGAGAGTCGGATTGAGGGTTTGGGTGAGGGTCGGAGTATGTTTTGGGTGAGGGTCAGTGTGAGGTTTGGGTGAGGGTTTTGGTGAGGGTCGGAGTGAGGGTTGGGTGAGGGTCAGATTGAGGTTTTGGCCAAGGGTTGGTGTGAGGCTTGGGTGAGGGTTTGGGTGAGGGTCAGAGTGAGGTATTGGGTGAGGGGTCGGGGTGAGGGTGTGGGTGAGGGTTTGAGTGTGGGTTTGAGTGAGGGTTTGGGTGAGGGTTTGGGTGAGGGGTCAGGGTAAGGCTCGGAGTGAGGGTTTGGGTGAGGGTCAGGGTGAGGGTTTGGATGAGGGTTTTAGTGAAGGTCGGGGTGAGGGTTTGGGTGAGGGTTTGGGTGAATGTTTGGTTCAGGGTTGGAGTGAGGTTTTGGATGAGGGTCGGAGCGAGGGTTTGGGTGAGGGTTTGAGTGAGGGTCACAGTGAGGTTTCGGTGAGGTTTTGTGTGAGTGTTTGAGTGAGGGTTTGGGTGAGGGTTTGGGTGAGGGTTTGGGTGAGGGTTTGGGTGAGGGTCGGAGTGAGATTTTGGGTGTGGGTTGGGGTGAGGTTTGGGGTGAGGGTTTGGGTGAGGTTTTTTGGTGAGGGTCGGGATGTGGGTTTTTGAGTAAGGTTTTGGGTTAGAGTTTCAGTGAGAGTTGGAGTGAGGGTTTTGGTGAGGATCGGGGTGAGGGTATGAGTGAGGGTTTGGTTGAGGTTGGAGTGAGGGTTTGGGTGAGGGTCGGCCTGACGTTTTTGATGAGGGTCGGAGTGAGCGTTTGGGTGAGGGTCAGAGTGAGGTTTTGGGTGACGGTCGGAGTGAGGTTTGGGTGAGGTTTTGGGTGAAGGTCGGAGTGAGGGTTTGGGTGAGGGTCGGAGTGAGGTTTTGGGTGAGGGTCGGTGTGTGTTTCAGTGAGATTCTGGGTGAGTGTTGGAGTGAGGGTTTGGGTGAGGGGCTGGGGTGAGGGTTGGCGTGAGGGTTTGGGTGAGAGTTGGAGTGAGGTTTTGGGTGATTATCTGGATGAGTGTTGGAGTGAGGATTTGGGTGAGGGTTTGGGGTGAGGGTCGGAGTGAGGGTTTGAGTGAGGGTTGGGGTGAGGTTTTCAGTGAGGGTTTGGGTGAGGGTCGGAGTGAGGGTTTGGGTGAGGGTTCAGGGTAAGAGTCAGAGTGAGGGTTTGGTTGAGGATTTGGGTGAGGGTTTGAGTGAGGCTCAGGGTGAGGGTCCGAGTGAGGGTATGGGTGAGGGTTTGGGTGAGGGTCGGAGTGAGGGTTTGGGTGAGGGTCGGGGTGAGGTTTTGAGTGAGGGTTGGTGATGGTTTGGGTGAGGGTCAGGGTGAGGGTTTGGGGTGAGGGTTTGGGTGGGGGTTTGGGTGGGGGTTTGAGTGACAGTTTGGGTGAGGGTTTGGGTGAGGATCGGGGTGAGGGTTTGGTTGCGGGTTTTGTTGACGGTCGGAGTTGGGGTTTGGGTGAGGGTTGGAGTGAGGTTTTGGGTGAGTGTAGGTGTGAGGTTTGGGTGAGAGTCGGATTGAGGGTTTGGGTGAGGGTCGGAGTATGGCTTTGGGTGAGGATCAGTGTGAGGTTTGGGTGAGGGTTTTGGTGAGGGTCGGAGTGAGGGTTGGAGTGAGGGTCGGATTGAGGTTTTGGCCGAGGGTTGGTGTGAGGCTTGGGTGAGGGTTTGAGTGCAGTTTCTGGTGAGGGTTTGGGTGAGGGGTCAGGGTAAGGCTCGGAGTGAGGGTTTTGGTGAGGGTCGGGGTGAGGGTTTGGATGAGGGTTTGAGTGAAGTTTTGGTTGAGTGTTTGGGTGAGGGTTTGAGTGAGGGTTGGTGTGAGTGTCGGAGTGAGGGTTTGGGTGAGTGTTTGGGTGAGGGTTTGGGTGAAGGTTTGGTTCAGGGTCTGAGTGAGGTTTTGGATGAGGGTCGGAGAGAGGGTTTGGGTGAGGGTTTGAGTGAGGGTCAGAGTGAGGTTTCGGGTGAGGTTTTGGGTGAGTGTTTGAGTGAGGGTTTGGGTGAGGGTTTGGGTGAGGGTCGGAGTGAGGGTCGGAGTGAGGGTCGGAGTGAGGGTTTGGGTGAGGGGTCAGGGTAAGTTTTGGGTGAGGGTTTGGTTGAGGGTGTGGTTGAGGGTTTGGGTGAGGGTTTGAGTGAGGGTTGGTGTGCGGGTCGGAGTGAGGGTTTGGGTGAGGGTTTGGGTGAAGGTTTGGTTCAGGGTCAGAGTGAGGTTTTGGATGAGGGTCGGAGAGAAAGTTTGGGTGAGGGTTTGAGTGAGGGTTGGAGTGAGGTTTCGGGTGTGGTTTTGGGTGAGTGTTTGAGTGAGGATTTGGGTGAGGTTCGGGGTGAGGGTCGGGCTGAGCTTTTGAGTGAGGTTCAGAGTGAGGGTTTGGATGTGGGTCGGAGTGAAGGTTTGCTTGAGGGTCATAGTGAGGGTTTAGGTGAGCGTCAGAGTGAGGATCGGAGTGAGGGTCAGAATGAGGGTTTGGGGTGAGGGTAGGGGTGAGAGTTTGGGGTGCCGGTCGGGGTGAGGGTCGGAGTGAGGGATGGGGTGAGGGTCGGAGTGAGGGTTTGGGTGAGGGGTCAGGGTAAGTTTTGGGTGAGAGTTTGGTTGAGGGTTTGAGTGAGGGTTTGAGTGAGGGTTGGTGTGAGGGTCGGAGAGAGGGTTTGGGTGAGGGTTTGGGTGAGCGTTTGGATAAGGGTTTGGGTGAGTGTTGGGGTGAGGGTCGGAGTGAGGGTTTGGGTGAGGGTCAGGGTGAGGTTTTGAGTGAGGGTTGGTGATCGTTTGGGTGAGGGTCGGGGTGAGGTTTGGGGTGAGGGTTTGGGTGAGGGTTTGGGTGAGGGTTTGGGTGAGGGTTTGGGTGAGGGTCGGGGTGAGGTTTTGAGTGAGGGTTGGTGAGGGTTTGGGTGAGGGTTTGGGTGAGGATCGGAGTGAGGGTTTGGATGAGGGGTCAGGGTAAGGGTCGGAGTGAGGGTTTGGATGAGGATTTGGGTGAGGGTTTGAGTACGGCTCAGGTTGAGGGTCAGAGTGAGGGTTTGGGTGAGGGTTTGGGGTGAGGGTCGGAGTGAGGGTTTGGGTGAGGGTCGGGGTGAGGGTTGGAATGAGGGTCGGGTGAGGGTTTGGGTGAGGGTTTGGGTGAGGGGTCAGGGTATGGGTCGGAGTGAGGGTTTGGCTGAGGGTCGGGTTGAGGACTTGAATGAGGGTTTGGGTGAGGTTTTGGGTGAGGCTTTGGGTGAGGGTTGGAGTGAGGGTTTGGGTGAGGGTCGGGGTGAGGTTTTGAGTGAGGATTGGTGATGGTTTGGGTGAGGGTCGGGGTGATGTTTGGGGTGAGGGTTTGGGTGGGGGTTTGGGTGAGGGTTTGAGTGAGGGTTTGGGTGAGGGTCGGGGTGAGGTTTGGGGTGAGGGTTTGGGTGGGGGTTTGGGTGAGGGTTTGGGTGAGGGTTTGGGTGAGGGTCGGGGTGAGGTTTGGGGTGAGGGTTTGGGTGGGGGTTTGGGTGAGGGTCGGTGTGAGGTTTGGGGTGAGGTTTGGGGTGAGGGTTTGGGTGGGGGTTTGGGTGAGGGTTTGGGTGAGGGCTTGGGTGAGGGTCGGGGTGAGATTTTGAGTGAGAGTTGGTGAGGGTTTGGGTGAGGGTTTGGTGAGGATTGGGGTGAAGGTTTGGGTGGGGGTTTGGGTGAGGGTTTGGGTGACGGTTTGGGTGAGGGTCTGGGTGAGGGTTGTAGTGAGGGTTTGGGTGAGGGTCGGCGTGAGGTTTTGAGTGAGGGTTGGGATGAGGGTTTGAGTGAGGGTTTGGGTGAGGGTCAGGGTGAGGTTTGGGGTGAGGGTTTGTGTGAGCGTTTGGGTGATGGTTTGGGTGAGGGGTTGGGGTGCGGGTTTGAGTGAGGGTCGGGGTGAGTGTTTAGATGAGCGTTTGGGTGAGGGTTTGATTGAGGGTAGGGATTAGGGTCGGAGTGAGGGTTGGGTTGAGGGTTTGTTGAGGGTTTGAGTGAGGGTCGGGGTGAAGGTCAGAATGAGGGTTTGGGTGAGGGTCAGAGTTAGGGTTTGGTGAGGGTTTGAGTGAAGGTCGGGGTGAGGGTTCGGGTGAGGGTTTGGGTGAGGGTCGGAGTGAGTGTTTGGTGAGGTTTTGAGTGAGGGTCGGCGTGAGGGTTTGGCTGAGTGTTTAGGTGTGGGTTGGAGTGTGGGTTTGGGTGAGGGTTGGGGTAAGGGTTTGAATGAAGGTTTGAGTGAGGGTTTGGGTGAGGGTTTGGCTGATGGTTGGAGTGCGGTTTTGGATGAGGGTTGGAGTGCGGGTTTGCGTCAGTATTTGGATGAGGGTTTGGTTGAGGGTTTGTTTGAGGTTTTGGGTGAGGATGTGGGTGAGGGTCGAGGTGAGGTTTGAGGTGAGGGTTTGGGTGAGAGTGGGAGTGAGGGTTTGGGTGAGGTTTTGTTGAGGGTCGCGATGTGGGTTTGAGTGAGGGTCTGGGTGAGAATTTCAGTGAGGGTCGGAGTGAGGGATTGGGTGAGGATTGGGGTGAGGGTTTGGTTGAGGGTTTGGTTGAGGGTCGGAGTTGGGGTTTGGGTTAGGGTTGGAGTGAGGTTTTGGGTGAGCGTAGGTGTGAGGTTTGGGTGAGAGTCGGATTGAGGGTTTGGGTGAGGGTCGGAGTATGGCTTTGGGTGAGGATCAGTGTGAGGTTTGGGTGAAGGTTTTGGTGAGGGTCGGAGTGAGGGTTGGAGTGAGGGTCGGATTGAGGTTTTGGCCGAGGGTTGGTGTGAGGCTTGGGTGAGGGTTTGGGTGAGGGTTTGAGTGCGGTTTTTGGTGAGGGTTTGGGTGAGGGGTCAGGGTAAGGCTCGGAGTGAGGGTTTTGGTGAGGGTCGGGGTGAGGGTTTGGATGAGGGTTTGAGTTAGTGTCGGAGTGAGGGTTTGAGTGAGGGTCGGGGTGAGGGTTTGGATGAGGGTTTGAGTGAAGGTTTGGTTGAGGGTTTGGGTGAGGGTCGGAGTGAGGGTTAGTGTGAGGGTCGGAGTGAGGGTTTTGGTGAGGGTTTGGTTCAGGGTCGGAGTGAGGTTTTGGATGAAGGTCGGAGAGAGGGTTTGGGTGAGGTTTTGAGTGAGGGTCGGTGTGAGGTTTCGGGTGAGGTTTTGGGTGAGTGTTTGAGTGAGGGTTTGGGTGAGGGTTTGGGTGAGGGTCGGAGTGAGGTTTTGGGTGAGGGTTTGTGTGAGGGTTTGGGTTAGGGTCGGAGTGAGGGTTTGGGTGAGGGTTTGTGTGAGGGTTTGAGTTAGGGTCGGAGTGAGGGTTTGGTTGAGGATTTGTGTGAATGTTTGGGTGAGGGTCGGAGTGAGGGTATGGGTGAGGTCCGGGTGAGGGTCGGAGTTAGGGTTTGGGTGAGGGTCAGAGTGAGGGTTTGGGTGAGGTTCGGGGTGAGGGTCGGGCTGAGGTTTAGACTGAGGTTCAGAGTGAGGGTTTGGATGTGGGTTGGAGTGAAAGTTTGCTTGAGGGTCACAGTGAGGGTTTGGGTGAGGGTCGGAGTGAGAATTGGAGTGAGGGTCAGAGTGAGGGTTTGGGGTGAGGGTAGGGGTGAGGGTTTGGGGTGCGGGTCGGGGTGAGGGTCGGACTGAGGGATGGGGTGAGGGTCAGAGTGAGGGTTTGGGTGAGGGTCGGAGTGAGGGTTTGTGTGAGGGGTCAGGGTAAGTTTTGGGTGAGGGTTTGGTTGAGGGTTTGGTTGAGGGTTTGGGTGAGGTTTGGTGTGCGGGTCGGAGTGAGGGTTTGGGTGAGGGTTTGGGTGAGGGTTTGGGTGAAGGTTTGGTTCAGGGTCAGAATGAGGTTTTGGATGAGGGTCGGAGAGACAGTTTGGGTGAGGGTTTGAGTGAGGGTTGGAGTAAGGTTTCGGGTGAGGTTTTGGGTGAGTGTTTGAGTGAGGGTTTGGGTGAGGGTTTGGTTGAGGGTCGGAGTGAGGTTTTGGGTGAGGGCTTGTGTGAGGGTTTGCGTTAGGGTCGGAGTGAGGGTTTGGGTGAGGATTTGTGTGAATGTTTGGGTGAGGGTCGGAGTGAGGGTCAGAGTGCGGGTTTGGGTGCGGTCCGGGTGAGGGTCGGAGTTAGGGTTTGGGTGAGGGTCAGAGTGAAGGTTTGGGTGAGGTTCGGGGTGAGGGTCGGGCTGAGGTTTTGAGTGAGATTCAGAGTGAGGATCGGAGTGAGGGTCAGAATGAAGGTTTGGGGTGAGGGTAGGGGTGAGGATTTGGGGTGCGGGTCGGGGTGAGGGTCGGAGTGAGGGATGGGGTGAGTGTCGGAGTGAGGGTTTGGGTGAGGGTTGGAGTGAGGGTTTGGGTGAGGCGTCAGGGTAAGTTTTGGGTGAGTGTTTGGTTGAGGGTTTGGTTGTGGGTTTCAGTGAGTGTTGGGGTGAGGGTCGGAGTGAGGGTTTGGGTGAGTGTTTGAGTGAGGTTCAGAGTGAGGTTTCAGGTGAGGTTTTGGGTGAGTGTTTGAGTGAGGGTTTGGGTGAGGGTTTGGGTGAGGGTTTGGGTGAGGGCTTGGTGAGGTTTTGGGTGAGGGTCGGAGTGAGGTTTTGGGTGTGGGTTTGGGTGAGGTTTTTTGGTGAGTGTCGGGATGTGGGTTTTTGAGTAAGGTTTTGGGTTAGAGTTTCAGTTAGAGTTGGAGTGAGGGTTTTGGTGAGGATCGGGGTGAGGGTTTGAGTCAGGGTTTGGTTGAGGTTGGAGTGAGGGTTTGGGTGAGGGTCGGTCTGACGTTTTTGATGAGGGTCGGAGTGAGGTTTGGGTGAGGGTTTGGGTAAGGGTCGGAGTGAGGCTTTGGGTGAGGGTCAGAGTGAGGTTTTGGGTGACGGTCGGAGTGAGGTTTTGGGTGAGGGTCGGTGTGTGTTTCAGTGAGATTCTGGGTGAGTGTTGGAGTGAGGGTTTGGGTGAGGGGTTGGGGTGAGGGTTGGCGTGAGGGTTTGGGTGAGAGTTGGAGTGAGGTTTTGGGTGATTGTCTGGATGAGTGTTGGAGTGAGGATTTGGGTGAGGGTTTGGGGTGAGGGTCGGAGTGAGGGTTTGAGTGAGGGTTGGGGTGAGGTTTTCAGTGAGGGTTTGGGTGAGGGTCGGAGTGAGGGTTTGGGTGAGGGTTCAGGGTAAGAGTCAGAGTGAGGGTTTGGTTGAGGATTTGGGTGAGGGTTTGAGTGAGGCTCAGGGTGAGGGTCTGAGTGAGGGTTTGGGTGAGGGTTTGGGTGAGGGTCGGAGTGAGGGTTTAGGTGAGCGTCAGAGTGAGGATCGGAGTGAGGGTCAGAATGAGGGTTTGGGGTGAGGGTAGGGGTGAGGGTTTGGGGTGCCGGTCGGGGTGAGGGTCGGAGTGAGGGATGGGGTGAGGGTCGGAGTGAGGTTTTGGGTGAGGGTCGGAGTGAGGGTTTGGGTGAGGGTTGGAGTGAGGGTTTGGGTGAGGGGTCAGGATAAGTTTTGGGTGAGAGTTTGGTTGAGGGTTTGAGTGAGGGTTTGAGTGAGGGTTGGTGTGAGGGTCGGAGAGAGGGTTTGGGTGAGGGTTTGGGTGAGCGTTTGGATAAGGGTTTGGGTGAGTGTTGGGGTGAGGGTCGGAGTGAGGGTTTGGGTGAGGGTCAGGGTGAGGTTTTGAGTGAGGGTTGGTGATCGTTTGGGTGAGGGTCGGGATGAGGTTTGGGGTGAGGGTTTGGGTGGGGGTTTGGGTGAGGGTTTGGGTGAGGGTTTGGGTGAGGGTCGGGGTGAGGTTTTGAGTGAGGGTTGGTGAGGGTTTGGGTGAGGGTTTGGGTGGGGGTTTGGGTGAGGGTTTGGGTGAGGGTTTGGGTGAGGGTCGGGGTGAGGTTTTGAGTGAGGGTTGGTGAGGGTTTGGGTGAGGGTTTGGGTGAGGGTCGGAGTGAGGGTTTGGATGAGGGGTCAGGGTAAGGGTCGGAGTGAGGGTTTGGTTGAGGATTTGGGTGAGGGTTTGAGTACGGCTCAGGTTGAGGGTCAGAGTGAGGGTTTGGGTGAGGGTCGGGGTGAGGGTTGGAATGAGGGTCGGGTGAGGGTTTGGTTGAGGGTTTGGGTGAGGGGTCAGGGTATGGGTCGGAGTGAGGGTTTGGCTGAGGGTCGGGTTGAGGATTTGAATGAGGGTTTGGGTGAGGTTTTGGGTGAAGCTTTGGTTGAGGGTTGGAGTGAGGGTTTGGGTGAGGGTCGGGGTGAGGTTTTGAGTGAGGGTTTGGGTGAGGTTTTGGGTGAAGCTTTGGTTGAGGGTTGGAGTGATGGTTTGGGTGAGGGTCGGGGTGATGTTTGGGGTGAGGGTTTGGGTGGGGGTTTGGGTGAGGGTTTGGGTGAGGGTTTGGGTGAGGGTCGGGGTGAGGTTTGGGGTGAGGGTTTGGGTGGGGGTTTGGGTGAGGGTTTGGGTGAGGGTTTGGGTGAGGGTCGGGGTGAGGTTTGGGGTGAGGGTTTGGGTGGGGGTTTGGGTGAGGGTTTGGGTGAGGGCTTGGGTGAGGGTCGGGGTGAGATTTTGAGTGAGAGTTGGTGAGGGTTTGGGTGAGGGTTTGGTGAGGATTGGGGTGAAGGTTTGGGTGGGGGTTTGGGTGAGGGTTTGGGTGACGGTTTGGGTGAGATTCTGGGTGAGGGTTGTAGTGAGGGTTTGGGTGAGGGTCGGCGTGAGGTTTTGAGTGAGGGTCGGGGTGAGGGTTTGAGTGAGGGTTTGGGTGAGGGTCGGGGTGAGGTTTGGGGTGAGGGTTTGTGTGAGCGTTTGGGTGATGGTTTGGGTGAGGGGTTGGGGTGCGGGTTTGAGTGAGGGTCGGGGTGAGTGTTTAGATGAGCGTTTGGGTGAGGGTTTGATTGAGGGTAGGGATTAGGGTCGGAGTGAGGGTTGGGTTGAGGGTTTGTTGAGGGTTTGAGTGAGGGTCGGGGTAAAGGTCAGAATGAGGGTTTGGGTGAGGGTCAGAGTTAGGGTTTGGTGAGGTTTTGAGTGAAGGTCGGGGTGAGGGTTCAGGTGAGGGTTTGGGTGATGGTCGGAGTGAGTGTTTGGTGAAATTTTGAGTGAGGGTCGGCGTGAGGGTTTGGCTGAGTGTTTAGGTGTGGGTTGGAGTGAGGGTTTGGGTGAGGATTTGGGTGAGGGTTTGAGTGAAGGTTTGAGTGAGGGTTTGGGTGAGGGTTTGGTTGATGGTTGGAGTGCAGTTTTGGATGAGGGTCGGAGTGCGGGTTTGGGTCAGTATTTGGATGAGGGTTTGGTTGAGGGTTTGTTTGAGGTTTTGGGTGAGGATGTGGGTGAGGGTCGAGGTGAGGTTTGAGGTGAGGGTTTGGGTGAGAGTGGGAGTGAGGGTTTGGGTGAGGTTTGGGTGAGGGTCGCGATGTGGGTTTGAGGGAGGGTCTGGGTGAGAATTTCAGTGAGGGTCGGAGTGAGGGATTGGGTGAGGATCAGGGTGAGGGTTTGGTTGAGGGTTTGGTTGAGGGTCGGAGTTGGGGTTTGGGTGAGGGTTGGAGTGAGGTTTTGGGTGAGCGTAGGTGTGAGGTTTGGGTGAGAGTCGGATTGAGGGTTTGGGTGAGGGTCGGAGTATGGTTTTGGGTGAGGATCAGTGTGAGGTTTGGGTGAGGGTTTTGGTGAGGGTCGGAGTGAGGGTTGGAGTGAGGGTCTGATTGAGGTTTTGGCCGAGGGTTGGTGTGAGGCTTGGGTGAGGGTTTGGGTGAGGGTTTGAGTGCGGTTTTTGGTGAGGGTTTGGGTGAGGGGTCAGGGTAAGGCTCAGAGTGAGGGTTTTGGTGAGGGTCGGGGTGAGGGTTTGGATGAGGGTTTGAGTTAGTGTCAGAGTGAGGGTTTGAGTGAGGGTCGGGGTGAGGGTTTGGATGAGGGTTTGAGTGAAGGTTTGGTTGAGGGTTTGGGTGAGGGTCGGAGTGAGGGTTGGTGTGAGGGTCGGAGTGAGGGTTTTGGTGAGTGTTTGGTTCAGGGTCGGAGTGAGGTTTTGGATGAGGGTCGGAGAGAGGGTTTGGGTGAGGGTTTGAGTGTGGGTCGGAGTGAGGTTTCGGGTGAGGATTTGGGTGAGTGTTTGAGTGAGGGTTTGGGTGAGGGTTTGGGTGAGGGTCGGAGTGAGGTTTTGGATGAGGGTTTGTGTGAGAGTTTGGGTTAGGGTCGGAGTGAGGGTTTGGGTGAGGGTTTGTGTGAGGGTTTGGGTTAGGGTCGGAGTGAGGGTTTGGTTGAGGATTTGTGTGAATGTTTGGGTGAGGGTTGGAGTGAGGGTATGGGTGAGGTCCGGGTGAGGGTCGGAGTTAGGGTTTGGGTGAGGGTCAGAGTGAGGGTTTGGATGAGGTTCGGGGTGAGGGTCGGGCTGAGGTTTTGCGTGAGGTTCAGAGTGAGGGTTTGGATGTGGGTCGGAGTGAAGGTTTGCTTGAGGGTCATAGTGAGGGTTTAGGTGAGGGTCGGAGTGAGGATTGGAGTGAGGGTCAGAGTGAGGGTTTGGGGTGAGGGTCGGAGTGAGGATTGGAGTGAGGGTCAGAGTGAGGGTTTGGGTGAGGGTTTGGGTGAGCGTTTGGATAAGGGTTTGGGTGAGTGTTGGGGTGAGGGTCGGAGTGAGGGTTTGCATGAGGGTCGGGGTGAGGTTTTGAGTGAGGGTTTGGGTGAGGGTCAGGGTGAGGTTTTGAGTGAGGGTTGGTGATGGTTTGGGTGAGGGTCGGGGTGAGGTTTGGGGTGAGGGTTTGGGTGAGGTTTTGAGTGAGGGTTGGTGAGGGTTTGTGTGAGGGTTTGGGTGAGGGTCGGAGTGAGGGTTTGGATGAGGGGTCAGGGTAAGGGTCGGAGTGAGGGTTTGGTTGAGGATTTGGGTGAGGGCTTGAGTACGGCTCAGGTTGAGGGTCAGAGTGAGGGTTTGGGTGAGGGTTTGGGGTGAAGGTCGGAGTGAGGGTTTGGGTGAGGGTCGGGGTGAGGGTTGGAATGAGGGTCGGGTGAGGGTTTGGGTGAGGGGTCAGGGTATGGGTCGGAGTGAGGGTTTGGCTGAGGGTCGGGTTGAGGACTTGAATGAGGGTTTGGGTGAGGTTTTGGGTGAGTCTTTGGGTGGGGGTTGGAGTGAGGGTTTGGGTGAGGGTCGGGGTGAGGTTTTGAGTGAGGATTGGTGATGGTTTGGGTGAGGGTCGGGATAAGGTTTGGGGTGAGGGTTTGGGTGGGTGTTTGGGTGCGGGTTTGGGTGAGGGCTTGGGTGAGGGTCAGGGTGAGGTTTTGAGTGAGGGTTGGTGAGGGTTTGGGTGAGGGTTTGGGTGAGGATTGGGGTGAAGGTTTGGGTGGGCTTTGGGTGAGGGTTTGGGTGAGGGTCTGGGTGAGGGTTGTAGTGAGGGTTTGGGTGAGGGTCGGCGTGAGGTTTTGAGTGAGGGTCGGCGTGAGGTTTTGAGTGAGGGTCGGGGTGAGGGTTTGAGTGAGGGTTTGGGTGAGGGTCAGGGTGAGGTTTGGGGTGAGGGTTTGTGTGAGCGTTTGGGTGATGGTTTGGGTGAGGGGTTGGGGTGCGGGTTTGAGTGAGGATCGGGGTGAGTGTTTAGATGAGCGTTTGGGTGAGGGTTTGATTGAGGGTAGGGATTAGGGTCGGAGTGAGGGTTGGGTTGAGGGTTTGTTGAGGGTTTGAGTGAGGGTCGGGGTGAAGGTCAGAATGAGGGTTTGGGTGAGGGTCAGAGTTAGGGTTTGGTGAGGGTTTGAGTGAAGGTCGGGGTGAGGGTTCGGGTGAGGGTTTGGGTGATGGTCGGAGTGAGTGTTTGGTGAGGTTTTGAGTGAGGGTCGGCGTGAGGGTTTGGCTGAGTGTTTAGGTGTGGGTTGGAGTGTGGGTTTGGGTGAGGGTTGGGGTAAGGGTTTGAATGAAGGTTTGAGTGAGGGTTTGAGTGAAGGTTTGAGTGAGGGTTTGGGTGAGGGTTTGGTTGATGGTTGGAGTGCAGTTTTGGATGAGGGTCGGAGTGCGGGTTTGCGTCAGTATTTGGATGAGGGTTTGGTTGAGGGTTTGTTTGAGGTTGTGGGTGAAGATGTGGGTGAGGGTTGAGGTGAGGTTTGAGGTGAGGGTTTGGGTGAGAGTGGGAGTGAGGGTTTGGGTGAGGTTTTGGTGAGGGTCGCGATGTGGGTTTGAGTGAGGGTCTGGGTGAGAATTTCAGTGAGGGTCGGAGTGAGGGATTGGATGAGGATTGGGGTGAGGGTTTGGTTGAGGGTTTGGTTGAGGGTCGGAGTTGGGGTTTGGGTCAGAGTTGGAGTGAGGTTTTGGGTGAGCGTAGGTGTGAGGTTTGGGTGAGTGTCGGATTGAGGGTTTGGGTGAGGGTCGGAGTATGGTTTTGGGTGAGGATCAGTGTGAGGTTTGGGTGAGGGTTTTGGTGAGGGTCGGAGTGAGGGTTGGAGTGAGGGTCGGATTGAGGTTTTGGCCGAGGGTTGGTGTGAGGCTTGGGTGAGGGTTTGGGTGAGGGTTTGAGTGCGGTTTTTGGTGAGGGTTTGGGTGAGTGGTCAGGGTAAGGCTCGGAGTGAGGGTTTTGGTGAGGGTCGGGGTGAGGGTTTGGATGAGGGTTTGAGTTAGTGTCAGAGTGAGGGTTTGAGTGAGGGTTGGGGTGACGGTTTGGATGAGGGTTTGAGTGAAGGTTTGGTTGAGGGTTTGGGTGAGGGTCGGAGTGAGGGTTGGTGTGAGGGTTGGAGTGAGGGTTTTGGTGAGGGTTTGGTTCAGGGTTGGAGTGAGGTTTTGGATGAGGGTCGGAGAGAGGGTTTGGGTGAGGGTTTGAGTGAGGGTCGGAGTGAGGTTTCGGGTGAGGTTTTGGGTGAGTGTTTGAGTGAAGTTTTGGGTGAGGGTTTGGGTGAGGGTCGGAGTGAGGTTTTGGGTGAGGGTTTGTGTGAGGGTTTGCGTTAGGGTCGGAGTGAGGGTTTGGGTGAGGGTTTGTGTGAGGGTTTGGGTTAGGGTCGGAGTGAGGGTTTGGTTGAGGATTTGTGTGAATGTTTGGGTGAGGGTTGGAGTGAGGGTATGGGTGAGGTCCGGGTGAGGGTCGGAGTTAGGGTTTGGGTGAGGGTCAGAGTGAGGGTTTGGGTGAGGTTCGGGGTGAGGGTCGGGCTGAGGTTTAGACTGAGGTTCAGAGTGAGGGTTTGGATGTGGGTCGGAATGAAGGTTTGCTTGAGGGTCATAGTGAGGGTTTAGGTGAGGGTCGGAGTGAGGATTGGAGTGAGGGTCAGAGTGAGGGTTTGGGGTGAGGGTCGGAGTGAGGATTGGAGTGAGGGTCAGAGTGAGGGTTTGGGTGAGGGTAGGGGTGAGGGTTTGGGGTGCGGGTCGGGGTGAGGGTCGGACTGAGGGATGGGGTGAGGGTCAGAGTGAGGGTTTGGGTGAGCGTCGGAGTGAGTGTTTGGGTGAGGGGTCAGGGTAAGTTTTGGGTGAGGGTTTGGTTGAGGGTGTGGTTGAGGGTTTGGGTGAGGGTTTGAGTGAGGGTTGGTGTGCGGGTCGGAGTGAGGGTTTGGGTGAGGGTTTGGGTGAGGGTTTGGGTGAAGGTTTGGTTCAGGGTCAGAGTGAGGTTTTGGATGAGGGTCGGAGAGACAGTTTGGGTGAGGGTTTGAGTGAGGGTTGGAGTGAGGTTTCGGGTGAGGTTTTGGGTGAGTGTTTGAGTGAAGTTTTGGGTGATGGTTTGGGTGAGGGTTGGAGTGAGGTTTTGGGTGAGGGTTTGTGTGAGGGTTTGCGTTAGGGTCGGAGTGAGGGTTTGGGTGAGGGTTTGTGTGAGGGTTTGGGTTAGGGTCGGAGTGAGGGTTTGGTTGAGGATTTGTGTGAATGTTTGGGTGAGGGTTGGAGTGAGGGTATGGGTGAGGTCCGGGTGAGGGTCGGAGTTAGGGTTTGGGTGAGGGTCAGAGTGAGGGTTTGGGTGAGGTTCGGGGTGAGGGTCGGGCTGAGGTTTAGACTGAGGTTCAGAGTGAGGGTTTGGATGTGGGTCAGAGTGAAGGTTTGCTTGAGGGTCATAGTGAGGGTTTAGGTGAGGGTCGGAGTGAGGATTGGAGTGAGGGTCAGAGTGAGGGTTTGGGGTGAGGGTAGGGGTGAGGGTTTGGGGTGCGGGTCGGGGTGAGGGTCGGACTGAGGGATGGGGTGAGGGTCAGAGTGAGGGTTTGGGTGAGGGTCGGAGTGAGGGTTTGGGTGAGGGGTCAGGGTAAGTCTTGGGTAAGGGTTTGGTTGAGGGTGTGGTTGAGGGTTTGGGTGAGGGTTTGAGTGAGGGTTGGTGTGAGGGTCGGAGTGAGGGTTTGGGTGAGGATTTGGGTGAGGGTTTGAGTGAAGGTTTGAGTGAGCGTTTGGGTGAGGGTTTGGTTGATGGTTGGAGTGCGGTTTTGGATGAGGGTTGGAGTGCGGGTTTGCGTCAGTATTTGGATGAGGGTTTGGTTGAAGGTTTGTTTGAGGTTTTGGTTGAGGATGTGGTTGAGGGTCGAGGTGAGGTTTGAGGTGAGGGTTTGGGTGAGAGTGGGAGTGAGGGTTTGGGTGAGGTTTTGGTGAGGGTCGCGATGTGGGTTTGAGTGAGGGTCTGGGTGAGAATTTCAGTGAGGGTCGGAGTGAGGGATTGGGTGAGGATCGGGGTGAGGGTTTGGTTGAGGGTTTGGTTGAGGGTCGGAGTTGGGGTTTGGGTGAGAGTTGGAGTGAGGTTTTGGCTGAGCGTAGGTGTGAGGTTTGGGTGAGTGTCGGATTGAGGGTTTGGGTGAGGGTCGGAGTATGGTTTTGGGTGAGGATCAGTGTGAGGTTTGGGTGAGGGTTTTGGTGAGGGTCGGAGTGAGGGTTGGAGTGAGGGTCGGATTGAGGTTTTGGCCGAGGGTTGGTGTGAGGCTTGGGTGAGGGTTTGGGTGAGGGTTTGAGTGCGGTTTTTGGTGAGGGTTTGGGTGAGGGGTCAGGGTAAGGCTCGGAGTGAGGTTTTTGGTGAGGGTCGGGGTGAGGGTTTGGATGAGGGTTTGAGTTAGTGTCAGAGTGAGGGTTTGAGTGAGGGTCGGGGTGAGGGTTTGGATGAGGGTTTGAGTGAAGTTTTGGTTGAGGGTTTGGGTGTGGGTCGGAGTGAGGGTTGGTGTGAGGGTTGGAGTGAGGGTTTTGGTGAGGGTTTGGTTCAGGGCCGGAGTGAGGTTTTGGATGAGGGTCGGAGAGAGGGTTTGGGTGAGGGTTTGAGTGAGGGTCGGAGTGAGGTTTCGGGTGAGGTTTTGGGTAAGTGTTTGAGTGAGGGTTTGGGTGAGGGTTTGGGTGAGGGTCGGAGTGAGGTTTTGGGTGAGGGTTTGTGTGAGGGTTTGGGTTAGGGTCGGAGTGAGGGTTTGGGTGAGGGTTTGTGTGAGGGTTTGGGTTAGGGTTGGAGTGAGGGTTTGGTTGAGGATTTGTGTGAATGTTTGGGTGAGGGTTGGAGTGAGGGTATGGGTGAGGTCCGGGTGAGGGTCGGAGTTAGGGTTTGGGTGAGGGTCAGAGTGAGGGTTTGGGTGAGGTTCGGGGTGAGGGTCGGGCTGAGGTTTAGACTGAGGTTCAGAGTGAGGGTTTGGATGTGGGTCGGAGTGAAGGTTTGCTTGAGGGTCATAGTGAGGGTTTAGGTGAGCGTCAGAGTGAGGATCGGAGTGAGGGTCAGAATGAGTGTTTAGGTGAGGGTCGGAGTGAGGATTGGAGTGAGGGTCAGAGTGAGGGTTTGGGGTGAGGGTAGGGGTGAGGGTTTGGGGTGCGGGTCGGGGTGAGGGTCGGACTGAGTGATGGGGTGAGGGTCAGAGTGAGGGTTTGGGTGAGCGTCGGAGTGAGGGTTTGGGTGAGGGGTCAGGGTAAGTTTTGGGTGAGGGTTTGGTTGAGGGTTTGGTTGAGGGTTTGGGTGAGGTTTTGAGTGAGGGTTGGTGTGCGGGTCGGAGTGAGGGTTTGGGTGAGGGTTTGGGTGAGGGTTTGGGTGAAGGTTTGGTTCAGGGTCAGAGTGAGGTTTTGGATGAGGGTCGGAGAGACAGTTTGGGTGAGGGTTTGAGTGAGGGTTGGAGTGAGGTTTCGGGTGAGGTTTTGGGTGAGTGTTTGAGTGAAGTTTTGGGTGAGGGTTTGGGTGAGGGTCGGAGTGAGGTTTTGGGTGAGGGTTTGTGTGAGGGTTTGCGTTAGGGTCGGAGTGAGGGTTTGGGTGAGGATTTGTGTGAATGTTTGGGTGAGGGTCAGATTGAGGGTCAGAGTGAGGGTTTGGGTGCGGTCCGGGTGAGGGTCGGAGTTAGGGTTTGGGTGAGGGTCAGAGTGAAGGTTTGGGTGAGGTTTGGAGTGAGGGTCGGGCTGAGGTTTCGCGTGAGGTTCAGAGTGAGGGTTTGGATGTGGGTCGGAGTGAAGGTTTGCTTGAGGGTCATCGTAAGGGTTTAGGTGAGGGTCGGAGTGAGGATCAGAGTGAGGGTCAGAATGAAGGTTTGGGGTGCGGGTCGGGGTGAGGAACGGAGTGAGGGATGGAGTGAGTGTCGGAGTGAGGGTTTGGGTGAGGGTTGGAGTGAGGGTTTGGGTGAGGGGTCAAGGTAAGTTTTGGGTGAGGGTTTGGTTGAGGGTTTGGTTGAGGGTTTCAGTGAGGGTTGGTGTGAGGGTCAGAATGACGGTTTGGGTGAGGGTTTGGGTGAGCGTTTGGATAAGGGTTTGGGTGAGTGTTGGGGTGAGGGTCGGGGTGAGGTTTTGAGTGAGGTTCAGAGTGAGGGTTTGGATGTGGGTCGGAGTGAAGGTTTGCTTGAAGGTCATAGTGAGAGTTTGGGTGAAGGTCGGAGTGAGGATCGGAGTGAGGGTCAGAATGAGGGTTTGGGTTGAGGGTAGGGGTGAGGATTTGGGGTGCGGGTTGGGGTGAGGGTCGGAGTGAGGGATGGGGTGAGGGTCGGAGTGAGGGTCGGAGTGAGGGTCGGAGTGAGGGTTTGGGTGAGGGGTCAGGGTAAGTTTTGGGTGAGGGTTTGGTTGAGGGTTTGGGTGAGGGTTTGAGTGAGGGTTGGTGTGAGGGTCGGAGTGAGGGTTTGGGTGAGGGTTTGGGTGAGCGTTTGGATAAGGGTTTGGGAGAGTGTTGGGGTGAGGGTCGGAGTGAGGGTTTGGGTGAGGGTTTGGGTGAGGGTCGGGGTGAGGGTTTGGGTGAGGGTTTGGGTGAGGTTTTGGGTGAGGTGTCAGGGTAAGGGACGGAGTGAGTGTTTGGGTGAGGGTCTGGGTGAAGTTTTGTGTGAGGGTTTGGGTGAGGTTTTGGGTGAGGGTTGGAGCGAGGGTTTCGTGAGGGTTTGAGTGAGGGTTAGGGTGAAGGTTTGTGTGAGGGTATAGGTGAGGGTCGCGGTGAAGGTTTGAGTGAGGGTCGGGGTGAGTGTTTGGGTGAGGGCGGAGTGAGGGTTTGGTGTCGGTTTGAGTGAGGGTTTGGGTGAAGGTTGGAGTGAGAGTTTGGGTGACGATCGCGGTGAGTGTTTGAGTGAATGTTTGGTTGAGGGTTTGGTTGAGGTTGGAGTGAGGGTTTGGGTGAGGGTCGGACTGACGTTTTTGATGAGGGTCGGTGTGAGGTTTGGGTGAGAGTTTGGGTGAGGGTCAGAGTGAGGGTTTGGGTGAGGGTCGGTGTGAGGTTTGGGTGAGGGTTGGAGTGAGGGTTTGGGTGAGTGTCGGAGTGAGGATTTGGGTGAGGGTCGGTGTGTGTTTCGGTGAGGGTCTGGTGAATGTTGGAGTGAGGGTTTGGCTGAGGGGTTGGGTGAGGGTCAGAGTGAGGGTTTGAATGAGGGTTTGGGTGAGGGTTTGGGTGAGGGTCGGAGTGAGGGCTGGGTTAGGGTCAGGGTGAGGGTTTGAGTGAGGGTCGGGGTGAGGGTTTGAGTGAGGGTTGGGGTGAGGGTTTGAGTGAAGGTTTGGGGGAGTGTCAGAGTGAGGGTTTGGGTGAGGATTTGGAGTGAGGGTCGGGTGAGGGTTTGGGTGAGGGTTTGGGTGAGGGGTCAGGTTACGGGTCCGGGTGAGGGTTTGGGTGAGGGTTGAGTTGAGGGTTTGAATGAGGGTTGGGTGAGGGTTTGGGTAAGGGTTGAGTGAGGGTCAGAGTGAGGGTTTGGGTGAGTGTCGTGGTGAGGTTTTGAGTGAGGGTTGGTGAGGGTTTGGGTGAGGGTTGGAGTGAGGTTTGTGGTGAGGGTTTGGGTGGGGGTTGGGGTGAGGTTTGTGGTGAGGGTTTGGGTGGGGGTTTGGGTGAGAGTTGGGTGAGGGTTTGAATGAGGGTTCGGATGAGGGTTTGGGTGATGGTCGGAGTAAGAATTTGGGTGGGGGTCGGAGTGAGGGTTTGGGTGAGGGTCGGGGTGAGGTTTTGAGTGAGGGTTGGTGAGGGTTTGGGTGAGGGTTTGGGTGGGGGTTTGGGTGAGAGTTGGGTGAGGGTCGGGGTGAGGGTTTGAGTGAGGGTTTGGGTGAGTGTTGGGTGCGGGTTTGAGAGAGGGTCGGGGTGAGGGTTTGGGTGAGCGTTTGGGTGAGGGATTGATTGAGGGTAGGGGTTAGGATCAGAGTGAGGGTTGGGTTGAGGGTTTGGTGAGGGTTTGAGTGAGGGTCAGGGTGAGGGTTTGGGTGAGGGTTTGAGTGAGGGTCGGGTTGAAGGTCAGAGTGAGGGTTTGGGTGAGGGTCGGGGTGAGGTTTTGAGTGAGGGTTTGGGTGAGGGTTTGGATGAGGGTGTGGGTGAGGGTAGGAGTGAGGATTTGGGTGAGCGTCGGGGTGAGGTTTTGAGTGAGGGTTGGTGAGAGTTTGGGTGAGGGTTGGGGTGAGGTTTGGGGTGAGGGTTCGGGTAGGGGTTTGGGTGAGAGTTTGGGTGAGGGTCGAGGTGAGGGTTGTAGTGAGGGTTTGGGTGAGGGTCGGCATGAGGTTTTGACTGAGGGTGGGGGTGAGGTTTTGAGTGATGGTTTGGGTGAGGGTTTGGTTGAGGGTTTGGTTGAGGTTTGAGTGAGGGTTTGGGTGAGGATCGGACTGACGTTTTTGATGAGGGTCGGTGTGAGGTTTGGGTGAGGGTTTGGGTGAGGGTCAGAGTGAGGGTTTGGGTGAGGGTCAGAGTGAGTGTTTGGGTGAGGGGTCAGGGTAAGGGTCTGAGTGAGGGTTTGGTTGAGGATTTGGGTGAGGGTTTGAGGGAGGCTCGGGCTGAGGGTTGGAGTGAGGGTTTGGGTGAGGGTTTGGGGTGAGGGTTGGAGTGAGGGTTTGGGTGAGGGTTGGGGTGAGGGTTGGAGTGAGTGTCGGGTGAGGGTTTGGGTGAGGGTTTGGGTGAGGGTTGGAGTGAGTGTCGGGTGAGGGTTTGGGTGAGGGTTTGGGTGAGGTGTCAGGGTACGGGTCCAGGTGAGGGTTTGGGTGAGGGTTGGGTTGAGGGTTTGAATGAGGATTTGGGTGAGGGTTTGGGTAAGGGCTTGGGTGAGGGTCGGAGTGAGGGTTTGGGTGAGGGTTGGGGTGAGGGTTCTGCTGAGGGTTTGGGTGAGGGTCGGAGTGAGGGTTTGGGTGAGGGTTGGGGTGAGGGTTCTGCTGAGGGTTTGGGTGAGGGTCGGAGTGAGGGTTTGGTTGAAGGTCAGGGTGAAGTTTTGAGTGAGGGTTGGTGAGGGTTCGGGTGAGGGTTGGGGTGAGGTTTGGGGTGAGGGTTTGTTTGAGGGTTTGGGTGAGAGTTTGGGTGAGGGTCGGGGTGAGGGTTTGAGTGAGGGTTTGGGTGAGGTTTGGGGTGAGGGTTTGAGTGAGGGTTTGGGTGAGGGTTTGGGTGAGGTTTGGGGTGAGGGTTTGAGTGAGGGTTTGGGTGAGGGTTTGGGTGAGGTGTTGGGGTGCTGCTTTGAGTGAGGGTAGGTGTTAGGGTTTGGGTGTGCGTTTGGGTGAGGGTTTGATTGAGGGTAGGGGTTAGGGTCAGAGTGAGGGTTGGGTTGAGTGTTTGGTGAGGGTTTGAGTGAGGGTCAGGGTGAGGGTTTGAGTGAGGGTCGGGGTGAGGTTTTGAGTGAGGGTTTGGGTGAGGGTTTGGATGAGGGTTTGTGTGAGGGTCGGAGTGAGGGTTTGGGTGAGGGTCGGGTTGAGGTATTGCGTGATGGTTGTGAGGGTTTGGGTGAGGTTTGGGGTGAGGTTTGGGGTGAGGGTTTGGGTGGGGGTTTGGGTGAGAGTTTGGGTGAGGGTCGGGGTGTGGGTTGTAGTGAGGATTTGGGTGAGAGTCGGTGTGAGGGTTTGAGTGAGGGTCAGAGTGAGGTTTTGGGTGAGGGTCGGTGTGTGTTTCGGTGAGGTTCTGGGTGAGTGTTGGAGTGAGGGTTTGGCTGAGGGGTTGGGGTGTGGGTTGGGGTGTGGGTTTGGGTGAGGGTTGGAGTGAGGGTTTGGGTGAGTGTCTGGGTGAGGTTTTGGGTGAGAGTCGGTGTGAGGTTTGGGTGAGGGTTTGGGTGAGGGTCAGAGTGAGGGTTTGAGTGAGGGTCGGAGTGAGGTTTTGGGTGAGGGTCGGTGTGTGTTTCGGTGAGGTTCTGGGTGAGTGTTGGAGTGAGGGTTTGGCTGAGGGGTTGGCGTGAGGGTTTAGGGTGAGGGTTGGAGTGAGTGTTTGTGTGTGTGTTTGTGTGTGGTTTTGGGTGATGGTTTGTGTGTGAGTTTGGGTGAGGGTTTGGGTGAGAGTTTGGTTGAGGGTCGGAGTGAGGGTTTGGGTTAGGGTCAGGGTGAGGGTTTGAGTGAGGGTTGGGGTGAGGGTGTGTGAGGTTTGGGGTGAGGGTTTGAGTGAGGGTTTTGGTGAGGAACGGACTGAGGGTTTGGGTGAGGGTCAGGGTAAGGGTCTGAGTGAGGGTTGAGGATTTGGGTGAGGGTTTGAGTGAGGCTTGGGGTGAGGGTTGGAGTGAGGGTTTTGGTGAGGGTTTGGGGTGAGGGTCGGAGTGAGGTTTTGGGTGAGGGTTGGGGTGAGGGTTGGAGTGAGGGTCGGGTGAGGTTTTGGGTGAGGGTTTGGGTGAGGGGTCAGGGTATGGGTCTGGGTGAGGGTTTGGGTGAGGGTCGGGTTGAGGGTTTGGGTAAAGGTTTGGGTGAGGGTCGGTGTGAGGGTTTGGGTGAGGGTCGGGGTGAGGTTTTGAATGAGGGTTTGGGTGAGGGTTGGAGTGAGGGTTTGGGTGAGGGTCGGGGTGTGGTTTTGAGTGAGGGTTGGTGAGGGTTTGGGTGAGTGTTGGGGTGAGGTTTGGGGTGAGGGTTTGGGTGAGGGTCGGGATGAGGGTTGTAGTGAGGGTTTGGGTGAGGGTCGGGGTGAGGGTTTGAGTGAGGGTCGGCGTGAGGATTTGAGTGAGGGTTTGGGTGAGGGTTTGGGTGAGGGTTGGGGTGAGATTTGGGGTGAGGGTTTGTGTGAGGGTTTGAGTGAGGGTTTGGGTGAGGGGTTGGAGTGCGGGTTTGAGTGAGGGTCGGTGTGAGGGTTTAGGTGAGCATTTGGGTGAGGGTTTGATTGAGGGTAGGGGTTAGGGTCAGAGTGAGGGTTGTGTTGAGTGTTTGGTGAGGGTTTGAGTGAGTGTCAGTGTGAGGGTTTGGGTGAGGGTCGGGGTGAGGTTTTGAGTGAGGGTTTGGGTGAGGGTTTGGATAAGGGTTTGGGTGAGGGTCGGAGTGAGGGTTTCATGAGGGTTTAAGTGAGGGTCGGGGTGAAGGTTTGGGTGAGGGTATGGGTGAGGGTCAGGGTGAAGGTTTGAGAGGGTAGGGGTAAGGGTTTGGGTGAGGGCAGAGTGAGGGTTTGGTGAGGGTTTGAGTGAGGGTTTGGGTGAAGGTTTGGGTGAGGGTCAGGGTGAAGGTTTGAGTGAGGGTCGGGGTGAGGGTTTGGGTGAGGGTTTGAGTGAGGGTTTGGGTGAGGGATTAGGTGAGGGTCGGGTTGAGGGTTTGGGTGATTGTCGGATTGAGAGTTTGGTGAGGTTTTGAGTGAGGGTCAGCGTGAGGGTTTGGCTGAGTGTTTAGGTGAGGGTCGGAGTGTGGGTTTGGGTGAGAGTTGGGGTAAGGCTTTGGGTGAGGATTTGGGTGAGGGTTTGAGTGAGGGTTTGAGTGAGGGTTTGGTTGACGGTTGGAGTGAGGTTTTGGATGAGAGTCGGAGTGAGGGTTTGGGTGAGGATTTGAATGAGGGTTTGGGTGAGGGTTTGGGTGAGGTTTTGGGTGGGTGTGGGTGAGGGTCGAGGTGAGGTTTGAGGTGAGGGTTTGGGTGAGAGTGGGAGTGAGGGTCTGGGTGAGGTTTTGGGTGAGGGTCGGGATGCAGCTTTGAGTAAGGGTTTGGGTGAGAGTTTCAGTGAAGGTCGGTGTGAGGGTTTGGGTCAGGATCAGGGTGAGTGTTTGAGTGAGGGTTTGGTTGAGGGTTTGGTTGAGGGTTTCAGTGACGGTTTGGGTGAGGGTCGGTTTGAGGGTTTGGGTGAGAGTTTGGGGTGAGGGTCGGAGTGAGAGTTTGGGTGAGGGTTGGGGTGAGGGTTGGAGTGAGGGTCGGGTGAGGGTTTGGGTGAGGGGTCAGGGTACGGGTCCGGGTGAGGGTTTGGGTGAGGGTCGGAGTGAGGATTTGGGTGAGTGTCCGGGTGAGGTTTTGAGTGAGGGTTTGGGTGAGGGTTTGGATGAGGGTTTGGGTGAGGGTCGGGGTGAGGTTTTGAGTGAGGGTTTGGATGAGGGTCGGAGTGAGGCTTTGGGTGAGTGTTGGGGTGAGGGTCGGGGTGAGGGTTGTAGTGAGGGTTTGGGTGAAGGTCGGGGTGAGGTTTTGAGTGAGAGTCCGGGTGAGGATTTGAGTGAGGGTTTGGGTGAGGGTCGGGGTGAGGGTTGTAGTGAGGGTTTGGGTGAAGGTCGGGGTGAGGTTTGGGGTGAGGCTTTGTATGAGGGTTTGAGTGAGGGTTTGGGTGAGGGGTTGGGGTGCGGGTTTGAGTGAGGATCGGGGTGAGGGTTTAGGTGAGCGTTTGGGTGAGGGTTTGATTGAGGGTAGGGGTTAGGGTCAGAGTGAGGGTTATGTTGAGGGTTTGGTGAGGGTTTGGGTGAGGGTTTGAGTGACGGTCAGTGTGAGGATTTGGGTGAGGGTCGGTGTGAAGGTCGGAGTGAGTGTTTGGGTGAGGGTCGGGGTGAGGTTTTGAGTGAGGGTTTGGGTGAGGGTTTGGGTGAGGGTTTGGGTGAGGGTTGGAGTGAGGTTTTGGGTGAGGGTCGGGGTGAGGTTTTGAGTGACGGTTGGTGAGGGTTTGGGTGAGGGTTGTGGTGAGGTTTGGGGTGAGGGTTTGGGAGAGGGTTTGGCTGAGGGTTTGGGTGAGGGTTTGGGTGGGGGTTTGGGTGAGGGTTTGGGTGAGGGTTTGGGTGAGAGTTGGGTGAGGGTCGGGGTGAGGTTTGTAGTGAGGGTCTGGGTGTGGGTCGGCGTGAGGGTTTGAGTGAGGGTGGGGGTCAGGGTTTGGGTGATGGTCGGGATGAGGGTCAGAGTTAGGGTTTGCGTGAGGGTCAGAGTTAGGGTTTGGTGAGGGTTTGAGTGAGTGTTTGGGTGAGGGTTCGGGTGAGGGTTTGGGTGACGGTCAGGGTGAGGATTTGAGTGAGGGTTTGGGTGAGAGTTTGGGTGAGGGTTGGGGTGAGGTTTGGGATGAGGGTTTGAGTGAGCGGTTGGGGTGAGGGTTTGAGTGAGGGTCGGGGTGAGGGTTTGATTGAGGGTAGGGGTTAGGGTCAGAGTGAGGGTTGGGTTGAGGGTTTGGTGAGGGTTTGAGTGAGGGTCAGGGTGAGAGTTTGGGTGAGGGTTTGAGTGAGGGTTGGGGGTGAAGGTCGGAATGAGGATTTGGGTGAGGGTCGGGTGAGGGTTTGAGTGACGGTTTGCGTGAGGGTCAGAGCTAGGGTTTGGTGAGGGTTTGAGTGAGGGTCGGGGTGTGGGTTCGGGTGACTTTCGGGGTGAGGATTTGAGTGATGGGAGATGGTTTCGGTGAGAGTCGGGGTGAGGGTTTGGTGAGGGTTTCAGTGAGGGTTTGGGTGAGGTCGGGGTGAGGGTTTGGTGAGGGTTTCAGTGAGGGTTTGGGTGAGGGTCGGGGTGAGGGTTTGGCTGAGTGTTTAGGTGAGGGTTGGAGTGAGGGTTTGGGTGAGGGTTGGGGTAAGGGTTTGGGTGAGGATTTGGGTGAGGGTTTGAGTGAGGGTTTGAGGGCGGGTTTGAGTGAGGGTTTGAGGGCGGGTTTGAGTGAGGGTTTGGGTGAGGGTTTGGTTGACGGTTGGAGTGAGGTTTTGGATGAGGTCGGAGTGAGTGTTTGGGTGAGGATTTGGATGAGGGTTTGGGTGAGGGTTTGGGTGAGGTTTTGGGTGAGGATGTGGGTGAGGGTAGAGGTGAGGTTTGAGGTGAGGTTTTGGGTGAGAGTGGGAGTGAGGGTTTGGGTGAGGGTTGGGGTGAAGGTCGGAATGAGGATTTGGGTGAGGGTCGGGTGAGGATTTGAGTGAGGGTTTGCGTGAGGGTCAGAGCTAGGGTTTGGTGAGGGTTTGAGTGAGGGTCGGGGTGTGGGTTCGGTGAGGGTCGGGGTGAGGGTTTGGTGAGGGTTTCAGTGAGGGTTTGGGTGAGGGTCAGGGTGAGGGTTTGGGTGATGGTCGGAGTGAGGGTTTGGTGTGGATTTGAGTGAGGGTCGGCGTGAGGGTTTGGCTGAGTGTTTAGGTGAGGGTCGGAGTGAGGGTTTGGGTGAGGATTTGGGTGAGGGTTTGAGTGAGGGTTTGAGGGCGGGTTTGAGTGAGGGTCGGCGTGAGGGTTTGGCTGAGTGTTTAGGTGAGGGTCGGAGTGAGGTTTTGGGTGAGGATTTGGGTGAGGGTTTGAGTGAGGGTTTGAGGGCGGGTTTGAGTGAGGGTTTGGGTGAGGGTTTGGATGAGGGTTTGGGTGAGGGTTTGGGTGAGGTTTTGGGTGAGGATGTGGGTGAGGGTAGAGGTGAGGTTTGAGGTGAGGTTTTGGGTGAGAGTCAGAGTGAGGGTTTGGGTGAGGTTTTTGGGTGAGGGTCGGGATGCGGGTTTGAGTGAGTGTTTGAGTGAGAGTTTCAGTGAGGGTCAGAGTGAGGGTTTGGGTGAGCATCGGGGTGAGTGTTTGAGTGAAGGTTTGGTTGAGGGTTTGTTTGAGTGTCAGAGTGAGGGTTTGGGTGAGGGTCGGAGTGAGGTTTTTGGTGAGGGTCGGATTGAGGTTTTGGCCAAGGGTCGGTGTGAGGCTTGGGTGAGGTTTTGGGTGAGGCTTTGGGTGACGTTCCGAGTGAGGGTTTGGGTGAGGGGTCCGGGTGAAGGTGTGGGTGAGGGTTTGAGTGCGGGTTTGGGTGATGGTTTGGGTGAGGGTTTGGGTAAGGGGTCAGGGTAAGGCTCGGAGTGAGCGTTTGGGTGAGGGTTTGAGTGAGGGTCGGGGTGAGGGATTGAGTGAGGGTCGAGGTGAGGGTTTGGGTGAGGGTTTGGGTCAGGGTTTGGTTGAGGGTCGGAGTGAGGTTTTGGGTGATGGTTGGGGTGAGGTTTGAGGTGAGGGTTTGGGTGAGAGTTTCAGTGAGGGTAGGAGTGAGGGTTTGGTTGAGGGTTTGGTTGAGGGTTGGAGTATGGGTTTGGGTGAGGGTCGGAGGGAGGGTTTGGGTGAGGGTTGGTGTGAGGGTCTGGGTGAGGGTTGGAGTGAGGGTTTGGGTGAGGGTTGGAGTGAGGGTTGGGGTGAGGGTTGGTGTGAGGGTCTGGGTGAGGGTTGATGTGAGGGTCTGGGTGAGGGTTGGAGTGAGGGTTGGGGTGAGGGTCTGGGTGAGGGTTGGGGTGAGGGTTGGTGTGAGGGTCTGGGTGAGGGTTGGAGTGAGGGTTGGAGTGAGGGTCTGGGTGAGGGTCTGGGTGAGGGTTGGGGTGAGGGTCTGGGTGAGGGTCTGGGTGAGGGTTGGGGTGAGGGTCTGGGTGAGGGTCTGGGTGAGGGTTGGGGTGAGGGTTGGGGTGAGGGTCTGGGTGAGGGTTGGGGTGAGGGTCTGGGTGAGGGTCTGGGTGAGGGTTGGGGTGAGGGTCTGGGTGAGGGTTGGAATGAGGGTCTGGGTGAGGGTTGGAGTGAGGGTCTGGGTGAGGGTTGGGGGTGAGGGTCTGGGTGAGGGTTGGAATGAGGGTTGGAGTGAGGGTTGGGGTGACGGTCTGGGTGAGGGTTGGAGTGAGGTTTTGGGTGAGGGTTTGGGTGAAGGTTGGGATGCGGATTTGAGTGAGGGTTTGGGTGAGAGTTTCAGTGAGTGTCGGAGTGAGGGTCGGTGTGAGGGTCGATGTGAGTGTTGGGGTGAGGGTTGGGGTGAGGGTCGGTGTGAGGGTTGGGGTGAGGGTTGGTGTGAGGGTCTGGGTGAGGGTTGGGGTGAGGGTTGGGGTGAGGGTCAGAGTGAGGGTTGGGGTGAGGGTTGGTGTGAGGGTCCTGGTGAGGTTTGGAATGAGGGTTGGGGTGAGGGTTGGGGTGAGGGTTGGTGTGAGGGTCTGGGTGAGGGTTGGAGTGAGGGTTGGGGTGAGGGTCTGGGTGAGGGTTGGAGTGAGGGTCTGGGTGAGGGTTGGAGTGAGGGTTGGGGTGAGGGTTGGAGTGAGGGTTGGGGTGAGGGTTGGAGTGAGGGTTGGAGTGAGGGTCTGGGTGAGGGTTGGAGTGAGGGTTGGAGTGAGGGTTGGTGTGAGGGTTGGAGTGAGGGTTGGTGTGAGGGTCTGGGTGAGGGTCTGGGTGAGGGTTGGAGTGAGGGTTGGTGTGAGGGTTGGAGTGAGGGTCTGGGTGAGGGTTGGGGTGAGGGTTGGGGTGAGGGTCTGGGTGAGGGTTGGAATGAGGGTTGGAGTGAGGGTTGGGGTGAGGGTTGGAGTGAGGGTCTGGGTGAGGGTTGGAGTGAGGGTTGGGGTGAGGGTTGGAGTGAGGGTCTGGGTGAGGGTTGGAGTGAGGGTCTGGGTGAGGGTTGGAGTGAGGGTCTGGGTGAGGGTTGGAGTGAGGGTCTGGGTGAGGGTTGGAGTGAGGGTCTGGGTGAGGGTTGGAGTGAGGGTCTGGGTGAGGGTTAGAATGAGGGTCTGGGTGAGGGTTGGAGTGAGGGTCTGGGTGAGGGTTGGAGTGAGGGTTGGGGTGAGGGTTGGAGTGAGGGTCTGGGTGAGGGTCTGGGTGAGGGTCTGGGTGAGGGTTGGGGTGAGGGTCTGGGTGAGGGTTGGAGTGAGGGTCTGGGTGAGGTACTGTTCTTTCTAACCATGTCTTTCCCCAGCAGGTAACATTGACTATAGCTGTCCTGCCAGGAACGAGTGTGAAATAACCAAACGCAGGCGGAAATCCTGCCAATCCTGTCGCTTCATGAAATGTCTGAAAGTTGGAATGATGAAAGAAGGTAAATACAATATTTTTATTCAAAAAACTCGCTGCGCACTGTGCACAGAATAGGAACTTACAGTAACTCACACACATGGGCCATACAGGAGCCTCTGCCACACACACAGACACATATGTAGAAACACACACACACACACACACACACACACAAACACACACCCTCACACAGACACACATAAACACACAAACACAGACACACACGCACACACTCAGACACACATAAACACACACACTCACACACACACACACACTCACACACACATAAACACACGCACTCACACACACAGACACACATTCACAAACACAGACACACAGACACAGACACAGACACAAACACACAGACACACACACAGACACACATTCACATACACACATTCACAAACACACAGACACAAACACACAGATACACATGCACAAACACACACACACTCACACAGACACACATAAATACACACTGTCACACACACAGATACATACACACACAAACACACAGACACACACGCACAGACACAGACACAGACACACAGACACACATAAATACACACTGTCTCACACACAGACACATGCACGCACACAAACACAGACACACACACACAAACGTAGACACTCACACAGAGACACACAGAAACACACACAGATACACAGAAACACACACACACACACACATAGACACTCACACGTAGACACACGCACAGATGCACACAAACTCACACATATAGATACACACAGCCACACACAGCCACACACACAGACACACAAACACACACAAACCCACGCGTACATACTCACAGACATACTCACAGACTCACACACACTCACACATATAGATACACACAGACTCACAGACAAACACACACACACACACACACATACACAGGTTGTACAAGGAGTTGACTCTGGGACACACATGCCTGGGAGCTGTTTATACTTCCAGGCTTTTTCCCAGTTTGTAACGATGGGTAAATGAAGGTTTAGGAGCAGTGAGCAGATTGCTGCAGCGCATCCTTGCTGTGCGTATTTAGTAAATGGGATGCAGTAAAGATGTGTTTCGCTGGAAGCTGAGCGCTGGTAGGCGAGAGGCCCCTGTGAGACAGGAAGCTAATTAAATTAGCATCCGTGCAGAGTGAGCTGGTCACCTCTCTTCCTGAAGGTGCTGATCTCATTTGGGAAGAAACACATAATTGAATTTGTATTTTCCCAGTGTAACTTCCCAGCTCCCCATGTGCTCGCTTGCACTCAGTCTAACTCACCATGGCTGCTCAACCAACCTCCAATGCCTGGTGGATTAACACGAATCTGTACCAGGCCTTATAGAAGGCTCTCAACAGAAGACCCCAAAATTCTCAACATGCAGATTCATATGTGAAGAAAATCCTCTTGGTGAAATACATGGCAGGGTTGGCACACACAGAGCCTGGTATCGCAGGGTTAGAACTCAGAGAGCCTGGTATCCCAGGGTTGGCACACACAGAGCCTGGTATCCCAGGGTTAGTACTCAGAGAGCCTGGTATCCCAGGGTTAGTACTCAGAGAGCCTGGTATCCCAGGGTTAGTACTCAGAGAGCCTGGTATCCCAGGGTTAGTACTCACAGAGCCTGGTATCCCAGGGTTAGTACTCAGAGAGCCTGGTATCCCAGGGTTGGCACACACAGAGCCTGGTATCCCAGGGTTAGTACTCAGAGAGCCTGGTATCCCAGGGTTAGTACTCAGAGAGCCTGGTATCCCAGGGTTAGTACTCAGAGAGCCTGGTATCCCAGGGTTAGTACTCACAGATAAAAACAAAGGAAACTGCGGATGCTGGAAATCCAAAACAAAAACAGAATTACCTGGAAAAACTCAGCAGGTCTGGCAGCATCGGCGGAGAAGAAAAGAGTTGACGTTTCGAGTCTTCATGACCCTTCGACAGAACTTGATTTCGAGTCCAGGAAAGAGTTGAAATATAAGCTGGTTTAAGGTGTGTGGGGGTGGGGGCGGGGGGGGGGGGGGGGGGGGGGGGGGGGGGGGGGGGGCGGAGAGAGAGAGAGAGACAGAGGTGCTTGTGTAGACAAACAAGCAGTGATAGAAGCAGATCATCAAAAGATGTCAGTGACAATGGGACAAAACACCTATGTGTTCTTTTGTCCCATTGTCACTGACATCTTTTGATGATCTGCTTCTATCACTGCTTGTTTGTCTACACAAGCACCTCTGTCTCTCTCTCTCTCTCCGCCCCCCACACACACACCTTAAACCAGCTTATATTTCAACTCTTTCCTGGACTCGAAATCAAGTTCTGTCGAAGGGTCATGAAGACTCGAAACGTCAACTCTTTTCTTCTCCGCCGATGCTGCCAGACCTGCTGAGTTTTTCCAGGTAATTCTGTTTTTGTTTTAGTACTCAAAGAGCCTGGTATCCCAGGGTTAGTACTCACAGAGCTTGGTATCCCAGGGTTAGTACTCACAGAGCCTGTTATCCCAGGGTTAGTACTCACAGAGCCTGTTATCCCAGGGTTAGTACTCACAGAGCCTGGTATCCCAGGGTTAGTACTCACAGAGCCTGGTATTCCAGGGTTAGTACACACAGGGCCTGGTATCCCAGGGTTAGTACTCACAAAGCCTGGTATCCCAGGGTTAGTACTCACAGAGCCTGGTATCCCAAGGTTGGCACACACAGAGCCTGGTATCCCAGGAAAGATGGACATTTTCAGGAAAAGAGGCGGAACATGGAAACTGGGAGATTTAGTGAACCTTTACTGCATTGCTACATTGTCATGTTCATATTTCTCTGAATTGTTGATTTATGTTTCTCTGTCTCATGTCTTCCCCCATTCACACTCAGCAGCCTCCTTGATTTGGCAGGCTTGAAACACTGAGTCTATTGTCATCAGCTGCCTCTTTCTATTTGGATCATGTATAGCAAAAATGATCATTTCACATTCAGATGAATATGCTAAATAATTGTGTCAGAAGAACTGGAATGTGTCACTGTGATATCTCCTTCAGATTTGACAATTAGAAATCGATTCAACACAGGTAAAGCAACGGTTTAGATACAGAGTAAAGCTCCCTCTACACTGTCCCCATCAAACATTCCCAGGACAGGTACAGCACGGGGTTAGATACAGAGTAAAGCTCCCTCTACACCGTCACCATCAAACACTCCCAGGACAGGGACAGCACAGGGTTAGAAACAGAGTAAAGCTCCCTCTACACTGTCCCCATCAAACACTCCCAGGACAGGTACAGCACGAGGTTAGATACAGAGTAAAGCTCCCTCTACACTGTCCCCATCAAACACTCCCAGGACAGGTACAGCACGGGGTTAGATACAGAGTAAAGCTCCCTCTACACTGTCCCCAGCAAACACTCCCAGGACAGGTACAGCACGGGGTTAGATACAGAGTAAATCTCCCACTACACTGTCCCCATCAAACACGCCCAGGACAGGTACAGCACGGGGTTAGATACAAAGTAAAGCTCCCTCTACACTGTCCCCATCAAACACTCCCAGGACAGGTACAGCACGGGGTTAGATACAGAGTAAAGCTCCCTCTACACTGTCCCCATCAAACTCTCCCAGGACAGGTACAGCACGGGGTTAGATACAGAGTAAAGCTCCCTCTACACTGTCCCCATCAAACACTCCCAGGACAGGTACAGCACGGGGATAGATACAGAGTAAAGCTCCCAATACACTGTCCCCATCAAACACTCCCAGGACAGGTACAGCACGGGGTTAGATACAGAGTAAATCTCCCACTACACTGTCCCCATCAAACACTCCCAGGACAGGTACAGCACGGGGTTAGATACAAAGTAAAGCTCCCTCTACACTGTCCCCATCAAACACTCCCAGGACAGGTACAGCACGGGGTTAGATACAGAGTAAAGCTCCCTCTACACTGTCCCCATCAAACACTCCCAGGACAGGTACAGCACGGGGTTAGATACAGAGTAAAGCTCCCTCTACACTGTCCCCATCAAACACTCCCAGGACAGGTACAGCACGGGGTTAGATACAGAGTAAAGCTCCCTCTACACTGTCCCCATCAAACACTCCCAGGACAGGTACAGCACGGGGTTAGATACAGAGTAAAGCTCCCTCTACACTGTCCCCATCAAACACTCCCAGGACAGGTACAGCACGGGGTTAGATACAGAGTAAAGCTCCCTCTACACTGTCCCCATCAAACACTCCCAGGACAGGTACAGCACGGGGTTAGATACAGAGTAAAGCTCCCTCTACACTGTCCCCATCAAACACTCCCAGGACAGGTACAGCACGGGGTTAGATACAGAGTAAAGCTCCCTCTACACTGTCCCCATCAAACACTCCCAGGACAGGTACAGCACGGGGTTAGATACAGAGTAAAGCTCCCTCTACACTGTCCCCATCAAACACTCCCAGGACAGGTACAGCACGGGGTTAGATACAGAGTAAAGCTCCCTCTACACTGTCCCCATCAAACACTCCCAGGACAGGTACAACACGGGGTTAGATACAGAGTAAAGCTCCCTCTACACTGTCCCCATCAAACATTCCCAGGACAGGTACAACACGGGGTTAGATACAGAGTAAAGCTCCCTCTACACTGTCCCCATCAAACATTCCCAGGACAGATACAGCACGGGGTTAGATACAGAGTAAAGCTCCCTCTACACCGTCACCATCAAACACTCCCAGGACAGGTACAGCATGGGGTTAGATACAGAGTAAAGCTCCCTCTACACTGTCCCCATCAAACACTCCCAGGACAGGTACAGCACGGGGTTAGATACAGAGTAAAGCTCCCTCTACACTGTCCCCATCAAACACTCCCAGGACAGGTACAGCACGGGGTTAGATACAGAGTAAAGCTCCCTCTACACTGTCCCCATCAAACACTCCCAGGACAGGTACAGCACGGGGTTAGATACAGAGTAAAGCTCCCAATACACTGTCCCCATCAAACACTCCCAGGACAGGTACAGCACGGGGTTAGATACAGAGTAAATCTCCCACTACACTGTCCCCATCAAACACGCCCAGGACAGGTACAGCACGGGGTTAGATACAAAGTAAAGCTCCCTCTACACTGTCCCCATCAAACACTCCCAGGACAGGTACAGCACGGGGTTAGATACAGAGTAAAGCTCCCTCTACACTGTCCCCATCAAACACTCCCAGGACAGGTACAGCACGGGGTTAGATACAGAGTAAAGCTCCCTCTACACTGTCCCCATCAAACACTCCCAGGACAGGTACAACACGGGGTTAGATACAGAGTAAAGCTCCCTCTACACTGTCCCCATCAAACATTCCCAGGACAGATACAGCACGGGGTTAGATACAGAGTAAAGCTCCCTCTACACCGTCACCATCAAACACTCCCAGGACAGGTACAGCATGGGGTTAGATACAGAGTAAAGCTCTCTGTACACCGTCACCATCAAACACTCCCAGGACAGATACAGCACGGGGTTAGATACAGAGTAAAGCTCCCTCTACACCGTCACCATCAAACACTCCCAGAACAGATACAGCACGGGGTTAGATACAGAGTAAATCTCCCTCTACACCGTCCCCATCAAACACTCCCAGGACAGGTACAGCACGGGGTTAGATACAGAATAAAGCTCCCTCTACACTCTCATCATTAGACACTGCTGTACCTTGTTGCTAGCCATTTTACTGATGGGTTCTGGGATCCTGTGTTGTTGAATAATGAGAAGCTGTAAAAGGTCTGAAACCCATTTGGGAATGAGGTTTCCTTTGTGCATCAGTGAATCGACACCCTTTTGCACCTAATAACCCATTATAACTGGCTGCCAAATCCCATCTCCCCTTTAGCTCACAAGAGGAGGTGGTGGTGTAGTGATAATTTCATTGGGCTAGTAATCCAAAGGCCCCAGCTAATGCTTTGGGGTCACAGGTTCAAATATCAGCACAGCATCTGGTGGGGTTTAAATGCAGGTGATAAATTTGGAATTAAAAAGCTAGTCTTGGTAATAGTGACCATAAAAACATTGTTAATTGTCATAAAAACCCATCTGGTTCACTAATGCCCTTTGGGGAAGGACATTTTCCATCTTTACCTTGTCTGGCCTATATTTAATCTCAGATCCACATGTGGTTGAGTCTGAAATGGCCAAGAATGCCAATCACTTGTATCGAACCACTAGAAAGGCCCCAAAATGAAAGGAACCAGATGGACCCCCTGGCATCGACCTGGGCACCGGAAACAACAACAGCAAACCCAATCCCACTGCCCCTGCAAATTCCTCCTTACTAACATCTGGGGGCTAGTGCTGAAATTGAGACAGCTGTCTCACAAACTAGTCAAGCAACAGTCTGACATAGTCATCCTCACGGAATCATACCTTACAATGTCCCAGACACACCATCACCATCCCTGGGTGTGATGAATCAGTGCTCCTTCTTGTTGAACATCACTTGGAGGAAGCACTGAGGGTGGCAAGGGTGCAGAATGTAGCCTGGGTGGGGGACGTCAATGTCCATCACCAAGAGTGACTCAGTGGTACAGCTACTGACCAAGCTGGCCAAGTCCTAAAGGACATAGCTGCCAGACTGTGGCAGGTGGTGGGGGAAAACATACTGACCTCATCCTCACCAACCTGCCTGTCACAGATACATCTGTCCATGACAGTATCGGTAGGAGTGACCACCGCACAGTCCTTGTGGAAACGAAGTCCCGCCTTCACATTGAGGCTACCCTCCATCCTGCTGTGTGGCACTACCACTGTGCTAAATGGGATAGATTTTGAATAGATCTAGCAACTCAAGGCTGGGCATCCATGAGGTGCTGTGAGCCATCAGCAGCAGCAGCAGAACTGTACTCAAACTTACTATCTGTAACCTCATGGCCCAGCATATCCCCCACTCTACCATTACCATCAAGCCGGGGATCAACCCTGGTTCAATGAAGAGTGCAGGAGGGCATGGCAGGAGCAGCACCAGGCACACCTAAAAATGAGGAGTCAACCTGGTGAAGCTATAACACAGGATTACTTGAATGCTAAACAGTGTAAGCAAATGATAGACAGAGCTAAGTGATCCCACAACCAACGGATCAGATCTCAGCTCTGCAGTCCTGCCACATCCAGTCGTGAATGATGGTGGACAATTAAACAACTCACTGGAAGAGGAGGCTCCACAATTATCTCCATCCTCAATGATGAAGGAGCCCAGCACATCAGTGGAAAAGAGAAGGCTGAAGCATTTGCTACAATCTTCAGCCAGAAGTGCTGAGTGGATGATCCATCTCAGCCTCCTCTGAAGTCCCCAGCATCACAGGTGCCAGACTTCAGACAGTTCCATTCATTCCACATGATTTCAAGAAACAGCTGAAGGCACTGGATACTGCAAAGGCTATGGGCCCTGACAATATTCCAGCAATAGCACTGAAGACTTGTTCTCCAGAACTTGCCGCACCCCTAGCCAAGCTGTTCCAGTGCAGGTACAACACTGGCATCTACCCAGCGATGTGGGAAATTGCCCAGGTATATCCTGTACACAAAAAGCAGGACAAATCCAACCCGGCCAATTACTGCCCCATCAGTCTAGTCTTGATCATCAGTAAAGTAATGGAAGAGATCATCAATAGTACTATCAAGTGGCACTTGCTTAGCAATAACCTGCTCACTGACACCCAGTTTGGATTCCGCCAGGGCCACTCAGCTCCTGACCTCATTACAGCCTTGGTTCAAACATGGACAAAACAGCTGAACCCCAGAGGTGAGGTGAGAGTAACTGCCCTTGACATCAAGGCAGCATTTGACTGAGTGTGGCATCAAGGAGCCCTAGCAAAACTGGGGAAACCTCTCTGCTGGTTGGAGTCATGCCCAGTGCAAAGGAAGATGGTTGTAGCTGTTGGAGGTCAGTCATCTCAGCTCCAGGACATCACTGCAGGAGTTCCTCAGGGTAGTGTCCTCAACCCAACCATCTTCAGCTGTTTCATCAATGATTGTTGCAATGAAGACTGTGGAAGTATATCAGAGTGTTGGGCTTGGCCTAAATAGCCAAGTGGTTATGGTACTGCGTTTGTAACCCCAAGATCAAGAGTTCAAATCTCACAATGGCAAACTATGAAACAATGTCACTTCATCTGAAAAAAATGGAAATGGGTTTGTACTTGATAGAGTTATATCAAAGTGTTACAGTGAGGGGTGTGGGGTATATCAAAGTGTTACAGTGAGGGGTGTGGGGTATATCAAAGTGTTACAGTGAGGGGTGTGGGGTATATCAAAGTGTTACAGTGAGGAGTGTGGGATATATCAGAGTGTTACAGTGAGGAGTGTGGGATATATCAGAGTGTTACAGTGAGGAGTGTGGGATATATCGGAGTGTTACAGTGAGGGGTGTGGGGTATATCAGAGTGTTACAGTGAGGGGTGTGGGGTATATCAGAGTGTTACAGTGAGGGGTGTGGGGTATATCAGAGTGTTACAGTGAGGGGTGTGGGGTATATCAGAGTGTTGGGGTGTGGGGTATAACAGAGTGTTACAGTGAGGAGTGTGGGATATATCGGAGTGTTACAGTGAGGGGTGTGGGGTATATCAGAGTGTTACAGTGAGGGGTGTGGGATATATTAGAGTGTTACAGTGAGGAGTGTGTGTATATTAGTGTTACAGTGAGGAGTGTGGGATATATTAGAGTGTTACAGAGAAGGGTGTGGGGTATATTAGAGTGAGTGGTGTGGGGTATAACAGAGTGTTACAGTGAGGGGTGTGGGATATATCAGTGTTACAGTGAGGGGTGTGGGGTATATCAGACTGTTACAGTGAGGGGTGTGGGGTATATCAGACTGTTACAGTGAGGGGTGTGGGGTATATTACAGTGTTACAGTGAGGGGTGTGGAATATATCAGAGTGTTACAATGAGGGTTGTGAGATATATTAGAGTGATACAGTGAGGGGTGTGGGATATATTAGAGTGTTACAGTGAGGAATGTGGGGTATATTAGAGTGTTACAGTGAGGAATGTGGGGTATATTAGAGTGTTACAGTGAGGGGTGTGGGGTATTTTAGAGTTTTACAGTGAGGGGTGTGGGGTATATCAGAGTGCTACAGTGAAGTGTGTGGGGTATTTCAGAGTGTTACAATGAGGGTGTGAGGTATATCAAAGTGTTACAGTGAGGGATGTGGGGTATATTAGAGTGTTACAGTGAGGGGTGTGGGGTATATCAAAGTGTTACAGTGAGGGATGTGGGGTATATTAGAGTGTTACAGTGAGGGGTGTGAGATATATTAGAGTGTTACAGTGAGGGATTTGGGGTATATTAGAGTGTTACAGAGAAGGGTGTGCGATATATTAGAGTGTTACAGTGAGGGGTGTGGGTTATATCAGAGTGTTACAGTGAGGGGTGTGGGATATTTTAGAGTGTTACAGTGAGGGATGTGGGGTATATTAGAGTGTTACAGTGAGGGGTGTGAAATATATCAGTGTGGTACAGTTAGGGTGTGGGGTATATCAAAGTGTTAGAGTAAGGGGTGTGAGGTATATCAGAGTGTTACAGTGAGGGGTGTGGGATATATCAGTGTGGTACAGTGAGGGGTGTGGGGTATGTTAGAGTGTTACAGTGAGGGGTGTGGGGTATATCAGAGTGTTACAGTGAGGGGTGTGGGGTATATCAAAGTGTTAGAGTAAGGGGTGTGAGGTATATCAGAGTGTTACAGTGAGGGATGTGGGGTATATTAGAGTGTTACAGTGAGGGGTGTGGGGTATATCAAAGTGTTGCAGTGAGGGATGTGGTGTATATTAGGGTGTTCCAGTGAGGGATGTGGGGTATATTAGAGTGTTACAGAGAAGGGTGTGGGTATATTTGAGTGTTACAGTGAGGAGTGTGGGATATATCAGAGTTTTACAGTGAGGTGTTTGGGGTATATTAGAGTTTTACAGTGAGGGATGTGGGGTATATTAGAGTTTTACAGTGAGGGGTGTGGGGTATATCAGAGTGTTACAGTGAGGGGTGTGGGGTATATCAGAGTGTTACAGTGAGGGGTGTGGGCTATATCAGAGTGTTAGAGTAAGGGGTGTGAGCTATAGTTGTGTTGCAGTGAATGGAATTGGGAATATTTGATGTCATTGAGTGTTGTGGGGTATATAACAGTGTTACGGTGATGGCTGTGCTGTATAGCTGTGTTATAGTGATGGGCGGAGTGTTAACTTAACACCCTGCCTACCTATTTGTTGCATGTGAAATGTCCCATGACACCCACATGAAGAAAATAGATATGTGTTGTCAGTGTGTAGGTCAACATTTCTCCTGTTAATGGCATCAGCAACAATAGGTAAACTGATGATTAAATGACTTTACAGTTGGTGGGATCTTGCTGTGCATTTATTGGCTGCAGTGTCTGTTGTTTTCTTGCCCCAAAGGTGTGCGCCTGGATCGTGTGAGGGGTGGCCGACAGAAGTACAAGCGACGGTTTGAGGAGGCGGCTGTTGGATACCTGAATTCACAGTGTTGTCAACCTGGCAAAAAATCAGGTAGTGCTCAAGGCTCCAAATTGCTCAGCCCATTTCTGTTAGTCCTGGTGAAGGAACTGTGCGAGGTGATTGGTGAAATCTCTCTCTATCAGCATTGTGCAAGGGCAGGAGTCACTGCATTCACCAAATTCAAAACTGCCAGGAGTGGAAATGTGGTCATAGGAGGTTTTCTGCTGAATGGTCTTTGAAATATACAGGCACCGCAGCAGGAGGCCTTTCAGCCCAGCATCTCTGTGCTGGCTCTTTATTGAAGCACTCCGAAGCTAATCCTGCTGCACTGCTCTCTCCTCACACTTTCCTTAACTTGGCATATTTGTTGAATTTTCCAATGAAAGAAGCAACCAGCTCAAACAACCCTCTGATAAAAAAAACATTTCATAAAGGGAATTGAAATAATGCTTCTGGGCAAATAATTAATTCACAGGGAGACATGAGGTCAGGGGAGAAAGGGGGGTCAGGTGAGTCGCAGGGTTGGGCGGTTGAGGGAGGGTCTGAATATTGTGAGGACCAGGGTATGGTAAGGGTCAGAGGGCAGTGAGGGTCAAAGGGCAGTGGCGGTCGGAGGGCGGTGACAGTCAACAGGCAGTGAAGGTCGGAGGACACTAAGGGTCAAAAGGCGGCAAAAGTTAGAGGGCAGTGAGAGTCAGTTTGCAGTGAGGATCAGAGGGTGGTGAGGGTTGGAAGGTGGTGAGGATTGGAGAGGGTGAGGGTCTGAAGGTGGCGAGGGTCGAAGGGCAGTGAGGGTTGAGGGGTAATGAGGGTAATCCGACAGACTACGAGCTTTCATTGGTACCTGACTGAGCTAATGACTATCCATCAATCAGAGTCACTGGGAGGCAGCTCATCATTTCAAAACTTTATTTTTTTCTTCCAGGGAATAAAATTGTCTCCCATCTCCTATTGGTGGAACCAGACAAGCTCTTCGCTATGGCTGACCCAACAACACCTGAGAGTGATGTCAAAGTCCTCACAACACTCTGTGACCTGGCAGACAGAGAACTAGTCGTTATCATTAGCTGGGCGAAACATATCCCAGGTACCAATAACCCCACTGAATGGAAATCTTGGGGGTCACCATGAAGCTCCCACATCTTTAAGCAAGTGTGAGTGTGAACAAGTATGTGCCCGTTTGTGTGTGTGTGTGTGTGAGTGTGTGAGTGTGTGAGCAAGTGTGAATGTGAGCGAGTGTGAGTGTGAACAAGTATGTGCCCATTTGTGTGAGTATGAGTGAGTGTGTGAGCAAGTGTGAATGTGAGCGAGTGTGAGTGTGTAAGCGTGTGTGAGTGTGAACAACTGTGAATGTGTAAACATGTGTAAATGTGAGCGAGTAAGTGTAAGTGTTGGTGTTGTTCTAGATTTAACTACTCATACACTCTTGGCTGGTCTTCCTCTTTCTAACGTCTATAAACTGGAAATCATCCATAACTTTTCTGACCATGTCCCATCTTGTGCAAAGCCCCATTCCCCTATCACCCCTGTGCTCACTGACCTACATTGGCTCCTGGTCAGACAACACCTTGATTCTAAATCCGCCCATCTTTTCAAATCTGTCCATGGTCTTGATCCTCCCTATCTCTGTAATCTCCTCCAGCCTCGGCCACAATCCTCCGATATAGCTACACTCCTCTAATTCTGGCCTCTTGTGCATCCCCGGTTTTAATCTATCCACCATTGGCAGCCGTGCCTTCTGTTGCCTGGGCCCCAGGCTCTGGAATTCCCTCCCTAAATCTCTTTGCCTCTCTATCTTTTCTTCTTTAAGAAAATACTTTTAAAATTAACTTTTTGACCAAGCTTTTGGTCATCTGAGCTAATATCTCTTATGTGGCTCAGTGTCATCCTTTATTTTACTGTACTCCTGTGAAGTCCTTTGGGACATTGTAGTATGTTAAAGGTGCTATATTTTGCTGTTGTGTGTGTGTGTTAGAGTTTGTGCGTGTGTGTGTGTGTGTGTGTGTGTGTCAATGTGTCTGTATGTGTCAGTGTGTTTATGTGTCAGTGAGTGTGTGTGTTTGCTTGAGTGTGTGTATTTGCATCGTTTACTTGTGAGTCTATGCGTGAGAATGCGTGTAAATGTGTGTTTATGTATGAGTGTGTATGAGTTCCACGTGAGTGTTTGTGGGATGTTGCATAGGGAATTAAACAAAGTGATAAGTCAGACTATGAAATGTAATCAATTGGCCTCCCAACTCACCAATAAATTATTGCCATCAGAAGAATGTTTCTCCACAGTCATCGCACAAATATTGAAGAAATGTTGGGAATCAGTTCAAACCCTGGGGTGTTGGGAGAGAGGGAATTAACGAGTACAAACCGGCTTTTTAAAAATTTGTTTTTGGGATGTGAGGGTCTCTGGCTAGGCCAGCATTTATTGCACATCCCTGATTGTCTGTATGAAGGTGGTGGTGAGCTGCCTTCTTGAACTGCTGAAGTCCATCTGCTGCAGGTACACCCAAAGTGCTATTGGGGAGGGAGTTCCAGGATTTTGACCCAGCGACAGTGAAGGAACTGTGATGTATTTCCAAGTCAGGATGGTGTGTGGCTTGGAGGGGAATTTGTAGGTGGTGGTGTTCCCATCTGTCTGCTGCCCTTGTCCTTCTAGTAGGTAGAGGTTGCAGATTTGGAAGATACTGTTGAAGGAGGTTTAGTGAGTTGCTGCAGTGCATCTTGTAGATGGTACACACACTGCTGACCTATGTGTCGGTGCTGGATGGGGTGCCAATCAAGTGGGCTGCTTTGTCCTGGATTGTATCAAGTTTCTTGAGTGTTGTGGGAGCTGCACTCATCCAGGCAAGTGGAGAGTATTCCATCACACTCCTAACATGTACCTTGTGGATGGTGGGCAGACTTTGGGGAGTCAGGAGTTGAGTTACTCACTCAGAATTTCCACTCTCAGACCTATTCTTGTAGCTACAGTGTTTACATGGCTAGTCCAGTTCAGTTTCGGGTCAATGGTGACCCCCAGGGTGTTGATAGTGGGGGATTCAGCAATGGTAATGCTATTGAATGTCAAAGGGAGATATTCACATTTCCTACATTGTGTGTTTCACAAATTAGTCCTGTAAATCTTAAACAGCTAACATGTTCTAGATTTTCTTTTTAATTTTCTTTTCTGCTTTGAGGGTGTCCTTGAAGCGTTTCCTCTGTCTTCTTGGACCTCGCTTGCTGTGTCAAGTAGAGTGCTCATTTCAGTAGTCTTGTGTCAGGCATGTGGATGATGTGACCCGCCCAGCGGAGCTGATCAAGAGTGGTCAATGCTTCAATGCTGGGAATGTTAGCCTGAGTGAGAACACTGACCTTGGTGCACCTATCCTGCCAGTGGATTTGCAGGATCTTGCGGAGGCAGTGCTGATGGTACTTCTCCAGAGTTTTGAGGTGCCTGCTGCACATATTTCTCTGAGCCGTATAGGAGGGTGTGCATCACTAAACCTCTGTAGACCATGAGCTTGGTGGTTTGAGTTCATGGTCTTCAAACACTCTCTTCCTCAGGCAGCTGAAGGCTTTGCTGGCACACTGAAGGTGGTGTTGAAGATTGTCATCAGTGTGTGCCCTTATTGACAGTGGGCAAGGTACAGAAATTGGTCTACGTTTACCAAGACCTCGTTGTGGAAGTTGATAACTGGGGATGGGGTGGTGGGTGGTGAGGCAGCAGTGCAGTGTGGAGTGGGCAGGTCAGCAGAGAACCTTTGTTTTATGGATGTTTAGTGCAAGGCCCATACTCTCATAAACTTCAGCAAAGGTGTTGACGATGGCTTGGAGCTCGGTCTCTGAGTGTGCGCAGACACAAGCATCCTCTGCATCCTGTAGTTCAATGACAGAGGATGGGACGACAAGCAACAATCCATGGAATTAGTTGGACATCACAAGGCAGATCAACCTCAGAAATTACTCTTATTGCCTCGGTTCATGTTCTAACATTGAAATATCTAGACTGTTTTGACAAAATTGGCAGTTTCAAGGGAGCTGCAATGTTGCACTTGCAGGAGATTGCAAGTCCATCAACTGATCTGGTACAATTTGCACTAGGCAAATGCCAGCAGCTACAAGGAGAAATGGCAAAAGATTACACACTACAGAAATTGTGGAAAACTATCACTGAAGGATGGCCTGATTCAATTCAGCGAATGTGTGAGACAATTTTGGTTTTACCAGGTCGAGCTAGGCATCTCCCAGGGAATAATTTTTAAAGCAGACAGGTCATCATACCGGAATATTCATGACCTGATATTCTTCAACAACTTCATCACTCACACATGGGCACAGTTTGGATGAGAAGACTCGCAAGGGAGACAGTCTATTGGCCAGGTATGAACAATGACATTGAAGACGTTGTCAAGAGGTGTGAGGCACTTGACATACGCCAAGAACATACGCCAAGTCAGCACAAAGAACCATTGATTCTGCATGAAGTTCCTACCCATCCTTGGTCCAAAATTGCATCCGACCTCTTTCATGTCCATTGCACTGACTTATCGTCATTATTGATTACTTTACCAAGTACCCCATTATCTGACAATTGCGCAAAATGTCAAGCGCACTCTAAGTGCTATTTTCAGTTTATTTGGTGGGTCTAGGGGAGGTCGTTACAGATAATGGTCTGCAATTTATTCGTAAGCCGTTTCAGGATATATGTGAGAAGTTGTATATTTATCACACCACTTCTTCTTCTCATTATCCCAGATCTAACGGTCTAGCTGAATGAATGATATGCATTGTGAAATCCCTAATTCTCAAATGTGGACAGACCAAGCAAGATCCACATTGCAATGTTACATCTGAGAGTAACACCTTTAACTGCAACTATTGCATCACTGGCAGAGCTCATGTTTGTCAGACCAATGCATACCAAAGCAGGTATGCACCTAATCTTACCCATTCTACTCTCTCAGAAACTTGTGAATGTGACAGTGTGTGAGTCTGTGTTTGTGGGTGAAAGTGTGTGTATCTGTTTGTGTGTCACAGTATGTCCATGTGCATGTGTGTATGTACGTGACATTGTGTGCGTGTGTGTGTGTGTATGTGACACTGTGTGTTTGTGTGTATGTGACACTCTTTGTGTGTGTGTGTGTGTGTATGTGACACTGTGTGTGTGTGTGAGTGTGCGTTTGTGTACGTGACACTGTGCGTGTGTGTATGTGACACTGTGTGTGTGTGTGTGCACGTGGCACTGCGTGGGCGTGTGTACGTGACACTGTGTGTTTGTTCGTATGTGACACTGTGTGAGTATGTGTGACACTGTGAGAGTTTCTGAGTGTGTGTATACGTGTGTGTGTGTGTGTGTGACACTGTGTGAGTGTTTCTGAGTGTGTGTATACATGTGTGTGTGACACTTTGTGTTTCTGAATTTGTGTATACGTGTGTTTGTGACACTGTGTTTCTGAGTATGTGTATATGTGTGTTTGTGTGTGATACTGTCTGTGTTTCTGAGTGTGTGTATACGTGTGTGTGCATGTGACACTGTGTGAGTGTTTCTGAGTGTGTGTATACGTGTGTGTGACACTGTGTGAGTGTTTCTGAGTGTGTGTATACGTGTGTGTGTGTGACACTGTCTGTGTTTCTGAGTGTGTATATGTGTGTGTGACACTGTCTGTGTTTCTGAGTGTGTGTATACGTGTGTGTCTGTGACACTGTCTGTGCTTCTGACTGTCTGTATATGTGTGTGTGTGATACTGTCTGTGTTTCTGAGTGTGTGTATATGTGTGTGTGCGTGTGTGTGACACTGTCTGTGTTTCTGAGTGTGTGTATACATGTGTGTGTGACACTGTGTGAGTGTTTCTGAATGTGCGTATACGTGTGTGTGTGTGTGACACTGCGTGAGTGTTTCTGAGTGTGTGTATACATGTGTGTGTGTGACACTGTGTGAGTGTTTCTCAGTGTGCTTTTACATGTGCGTGAGTGACACTGTGTGAGTGTTTCTGAGTGTGTGTATATGTGTGTGTGCGTGTGTGTGACACTGTCTGTGTTTCTGAGTGTGTGTATACGTGTGTGTGTGTGTGACACTGTCTGTGTTTCTGAGTATGTGTATACGTGTGTGTGTGTGACACTGTCTGTGTTTCTGAGTATGTGTATACGTGTGTGTGTGTGATACTGTCTGTGTTTCTGAGTGTGTGTATACGTGTGTGTGTGACACTGTCTGTGTTTCTGAGTGTGTGTATACGTGTGTGTGTGTGACACTGTCTGTGTTTCTGAGTATGTGTATACGTGTGTGTGTGTGACACTGTCTGTGTTTCTGAGTGTGTGTATACGTGTGTGTGTGACACTGTCTGTGTTTCTGAGTGTGTGTATACGTGTGTGTGTGACACTGTCTGTGTTTCTGAGTGTGTGTATACGTGTGTGTGTGTGACACTGTCTGTGTTTCTGAGTATGTGTATACGTGTGTGTGTGTGACACTGTCTGTGCTTCTGACTGTCTGTATATGTGTGTGTGTGATACTGTCTGTGTTTCTGAGTGTGTGTATACGTGTGTGTGTGTGATACTGTCTGTGTTTCTGAGTGTGTGTATACGTGTGTGTGTGTGATACTGTCTATGTTTCTGAGTATGTGTATACGTGTGTGTGTGTGATACTGTCTATGTTTCTGAGTGTGTGTATACGTGTGTGTGTGACACTGTCTGTGTTTCTGAGTGTGTGTATATGTGTGTGTGTGACACTGTCTGTGTTTCTGAGTGTGTGTATACGTGTGTGTGTGACACTGTCTGTGTTTCTGAGTGTGTGTATATGTGTGTGTGTGTGACACTGTCTGTGTTTCTGAGTGTGTGTATATGTGTGTGTGTGTGACACTGTCTGTGTTTCTGAGTGTGTGTATATGTGTGTGTGTGACACTGTCTGTGTTTCTGAGTGTGTGTATACGTGTGTGTGTGACACTGTCTGTGTTTCTGACTGTCTGTATACGTGTGTGTGTGATACTGTCTGTGTTTCTGAGTGTGTGTATATGTGTGTGTGTGTGACACTGTCTGTGTTTCTGAGTGTGTGTATATGTGTGTGTGTGACACTGTCTGTGTTTCTGAGTGTGTGTATACGTGTGTGTGTGATACTGTCTGTGTTTCTGAGTGTGTGTATACGTGTGTGTGTGACACTGTCTGTGTTTCTGAGTGTGTGTATATGTGTGTGTGTGACACTGTCTGTGTTTCTGAGTGTGTGTATACGTGTGTGTGTGACACTGTCTGTGTTTCTGAGTGTGTGTATATGTGTGTGTGTGACACTGTCTGTGTTTCTGAGTGTGTGTATATGTGTGTGTGTGTGACACTGTCTGTGTTTCTGAGTGTGTGTATATGTGTGTGTGTGACACTGTCTGTGTTTCTGAGTGTGTGTATACGTGTGTGTGTGACACTGTCTGTGTTTCTGACTGTCTGTATACGTGTGTGTGTGATACTGTCTGTGTTTCTGAGTGTGTGTATATGTGTGTGTGTGTGACACTGTCTGTGTTTCTGAGTGTGTGTATATGTGTGTGTGTGACACTGTCTGTGTTTCTGAGTGTGTGTATATGTGTGTGTGTGACACCGAGGACAGGATTTTTCTCTCTTGAGTGGGTATGCGCCCAAACTGAACAGGAGAAAAATAGCGCACGGTGACATCAAGCTTACATCCCGTTATTTTGGTTGGCGGGTCTGTGCAGGAGTCCGCAACGCGCCCACCGCCAATTAAGAGGGTTGTTAAGCCCATTAATAAATTCATTGAAGTGCATTTTTCCCTCCTTGTCCAACCTTACAGTTGGCGAACAGGCGAAAAAGCCAAGCGGCCTTTAGATTTTTGAGGAAACCTCATCCAAGGGGCAGGATGAGGTTTCCGATGTTAATCAAAAATAAAATAAAAATGCTTAAATCTCATTTATAACATGTCCCTGCTCATGTGACAGAGACACATGGCGGGGATATGTTTACCTTAATTTTAAAGCCTTTATTTTTAATGTCAGAAATCTCAGCTGTCTGAGGCAGCTCTGTGCCTTCGGGGAGCTTTCACTGAGTCACCCGCACACATTGCGCAGACTTCCACACTCGCCCCACCCCAGGCAGCGCTGAGCGTTCCTGTGCCCGGTTACGCTGGCTGCCCATCAGTCACGGGCAGGGCCCGATTGCGGGCAGGGGACGGTTGCACAGCTGCGCCCAGACCCAACCACCGGTACGCGGGAGCCGGAATTGTGCCTGCCAACATTTACAAGGCCATTAAAAAGTCAATTCAGCTGGATTTTACATTTCCTGTGAGATGTCACACAGGAAAAACAGGCAGGCGGACAGTGAATTATTTGCTAAACCTCATCCAAGGGCGGGATAAAAAGGGTCAGCAGCATTGTCAGTGTGAGTAGTGAGGAGTTTAGGAGATAGTTTGCGGCTGGTTGCTTATTTGAACTTGACAACTTCGTCTCTGTTCTGACCTTCATTCTTAGCATTTCCAGGCCTCATTTCAGGGCTTATTGCTGTCTGCCTGGCCCCTGGAGGATTCAGACTGTGTGGACCCTTCCAGGTATCAGACAGCCTAGGAATGGGGATTGTGTCTCCGCTGGTGGCACCTCCTCTGAGGAGGGACAGAGGGGCAGAGGGAGAGGAGGTCAGGTGTCCCAATGCAGCTTCAGGGGAGGGACCTGTGGGAGGAGAGACGCAGGCACAAGGGGCACAGGGCCAGCAGCTAGTCCAAGGTGGAAGGGGCTGCAGAAGACACCACTATCCTGCTGCCAGGGTTTACAGGCAGCGATGCAGCTACCTCAATATGTCTGAGGCGCAATGCCAAAGGAGGCTCCATCTCTCCAGGGAGACAGTAACCTCCATCTGTCACAGGATCGGCCCTGAGATCAGCTCTGACTGTGGGGGTGGACACCCCATGCCAGTGTCTCTGAAGGTCACAGTGACACTCAACTTCTATGCCTCCGGCTGCTTCCAGGGCTCAGTGGGGGATCTGTGTGGAGTCTCCCAATCAGCTGTCCACAGTTACAGCAAACTGGTGACAGAAGCTCTGTTCAGGTGGGTACTGAGCTTTATTCTTTACTGTATGAAGGGGGCCAGCCAGGCTGAGTGAGCCAGAGGCTTCGCAGTGATTGCTGGTTCCCCTGTGTCCAGGGTGCTATAGACTGTACACATGTGGCCATCAAGGTGCCAGCGGGTCAGCCGAGTGCCTTCATCAACAGGAAGGGCTTCCACTCCATGAACGTGTAGATAGTGTGTGAGCACAGGATGCTGATTCTACAAGTCTGTGCAAGGTACCCAGGCAGCTCCCATGACACTTACATCCTGAGACACTCCCAGGTGCTGAGGCTCTTCAGTGCTCCAGCCCGGCTGGATGGATGGCTGCTGGGTGACAAGGGCTATCCCCTCAGAATGATGCCTCTCCGCGACCCAAGAACAGAGGCTGAGCAGCGATACAATAGGAGCCACGGCTCCACAAGGGCTGTGATAGAGAGAACCATCGGTCTTCTCAAGATGTGCTTCTGATGCCTGGACTGTTCAGGGGGACACGCTACAATACCCCCCAGAGTGGGTGTCACTGATAGTGGTTACATGCTGCACTCTCCACAATCTGGCACTGGCAAGGGGGGACCCACTGGAGGAAGAGGATCTTGAGGCAGCTCCACAGGCCCCAGAGGATGAATCCAGTGGTGAGTCAGAAGAGGAGAAAGGTGAGGAGAATACAGAGGTTGTGGAGTGAAACCTAGATACCCTCCAGGGAGGCAGGGTACCTCATTCATCTCCCACACCAACACTGACCAGCTGAGGTCACTGCCTGTATGAGGGCTGCAGGCCCAAGAACATCCCCAGGGAGCCCTGATTCTGTCCCTGGAGCTGCCTCTCCATGAGAGTCACCACTCTTTCAATGGAGGAGGCAGTGCGCTCGGCCATGAGGGTCAATGCAGTGCTCACGCTCTGCATGTACTCCTCCAGAACGGAGACCATGGCACACAGACCCTCATGTATCTCCACCAGATCCTCCCACACATCCTGCTGGACATCCAGCATCTGTCACCTAATGGACGACTCCAGAGGCTCATCATCAGCCTTCATCCGAGCATCGTCCTGGTCTCCATCAGTCCTCTTGGGCCGCTGCCTGCTCCTCAAGTGAGTGTGAAGTGCCCTCATTGCTGTGCACCAACATTCTAGCTGCCAATCTAATGCCCACCGAGGTGTTGGCATCTGTGTTGATGTCTGGTTCAGGGAGCGGGTGTGACGGAGGTGCCAATGTAACCTGGTGATCCTCCGATGTCAGGAGTGCCCCTTTGGGGTCCGGAGAGCGAGTGCGTACTGGGGAATCTAAGGGAGAATAGGACAGGTCATTAGTTAAAGTCATCACACTGTCACTGTGTGTGCCAGGCACCCTGGTGAGACAATGGAGATCTGCATCATGGTGCCCTTGTCTTTCAATGATCAATGGGAACTCCAGGTTTGAGGCTCCCATCAATGAAGAGACTACACTGGGATGTTGCACAATCCGAAACTCTCACCTCTGTGCACTGCACTCTTACCTTCGTCAGAGACCCTGCCTCTCCGTGCCCGGCTGACTGAGGTGGGCGCCACCTCTCCAGTTCCAAGGTGTCCTGCTCGAATCTGGATTAGGAGGTCTGTGACCCTCTCTGATTGGTTATGGCTCATCTTCTCCTGAAAGGACAGAGGAGCATTGATGAGTCCCCTCTCTACCTGCAGCCCCACTGCAGCCTGGACAGCCCCAGCTGAGGAACACCTCGCAGGGCACCTCCGAGTCGTGGCCCTCGACCCACCAGACACTCAGTTCAAGCAGCCAGGGCTCACCCCGTTGGCCGGCTCCGGTGTCAGTGACAGTTGGCACTCAGACTCTAACGGCCCTGAGCTCCACGGGGGGACAGCTACACCTTAACACTTCAACACACTGACCCATGCCACAGGGTACTCACCCTTCCCCAGCGACAGCAGGTCATTGAACATCTTCCGGCACTGCACCCGTGTGCACCGCACCACCTCATGGCTGCTAACCTGCGCTGCCACCTCCTCCTGTGCCCTCTTGGTGAGGTGTGGTTGTCATCTCCTCCCAACTCCAGGACAAGCGTGTCCCACCTGGTAGCCACCTTCTCCTGTAGGACCGCGAGGCACTCATCCGAAAACCTGGGGGTGCTGAGTGCCCACCTGAGCTGCCCTCCTGCCTGGTGTCTCCAGCCGCAGTAACAAGAAACAGAAGAGAGGATCTCCTATGGCAGCCTCCAAGGGGCTGCCTGGGCTGTTTAAAAACTGCCAGAGGACCCGGCGACTGGCAATTCCCCGCCCTCGCTCAGCCCTTCTCAGCCAGTGGGGAGATGCGTTTCACAATGGGTCGGCCTTAACTGGCACCAGCGTGAAATTGCGGCCAGGGTCCAATTGCAGCAGCAGCACATTTACTGGCCGATTCTGGGCCATCGACTGAACCTGCCCGACAAACCAAAACTTTGGCCCTGTGTGTGTGTGTGTGTGTGTGTGTGTGTGTGTGTGTGTGTGTGTGTGTGTGTGTGTGTGTGTGTGTGTGTGTGTGTGTGTGTGTGTGTGAGACATTGTGTGTGTGTGTGAGACATTGTGTGTGTGTGTGTGTGTGTGTGTGTGCGTGCGTGTGTGTGTGTGTGTCTGTGTGACACTGTGTGTGTGTGTGTGTGTGAGACACTGTGTGTGTGTGTGTATGCGTGTGTGTGTGAGACACTGTGTGTGTGTGTGCGTGTGTATGTGTGTGTGAGACAGTGTGTGTGTGTGTGTGTGTGTGTGTGCGTGTGTGTGTGTGTGTGTGTATGCGTGTGTGTGTGAGACACTGTGTGTGTGTGTGTGCGTGTGTATGTGTGTGTGAGACACTGTGTGTGTGTGTGCGTGTGTGTGTGTGTGTGTGTGTGTGTGCGTGAGACACTGTGTGTGTGTGTGTGTGTGAGACACTGTGTGTGTGTGCGTGTGTGTGTGTGTGTGTGTGTGTGAGACACTGTGTGTGTGTGTCTGACACTGTGTGATTGTGAGTGTATGTGACACTGTGTGTATGTGTGACACTGTGTTTCTGAGTGTGTGTGTGTGTGTGTGTGTGTGTGTGTGTGACATTGTGTGTATGTGTGACAGTGTGTTTGTGTGAGACACTGTGTGAGTCTGAGTGTGTGCCTGTGTGAATATATATGTGCATTCACACAGTGAGTCCAGGGAAATTAAAGCTTTGACATCAGAAACTTTAATGCCTGTGAAGGACCTTACTCCCTGACTCCCTTACTCCCTGACCTTACTCCCTGACTCCCTTACTCCCTGACCTTACTCCCTGACTCCCTTACTCCCTGACCTTACTCCCTGACCTTACTCCCTGACACAGATTGTCTCCTCTGATCTCCTTCCTATTGATCTGCTGATTACTATCTGTTAATTAATGTTTTCTAAACCCTGTTTTGTATTAATCAGCTAAAAAAAAATGAAAATAAGAGTCACTTGGGACCCAGAGGCAGAGGTGTCGTCCAGATAGAAATCTCCAATAGCAAGTAATGAAAGTGATCTGCAGCATTCAATATCCCTCTTACAGGATTCTTCAGCCCTGTAGCTATAATGATGGAGCTGAAATGAATGCTGTCATGTGGAGGTCAGTTTGACTTGAATGCAGCTGTCAGTGTTCAATGCTTCAGGCAGTTGTCTCTGCTCCTCACCAGCCTAAAAATGCTAAATCTGCATTTTGATCCTCAGAGCTGTTGTGTGGCTGAGTTTCTGTATATTAAATGGTGAAAGTTAATGAGGTGCTTATGATGTGGAAAGATTTTGTATCCAAATTTTCAATCAGTTTTCATTTTCAGAAAAAAATATACATCAGAATTCAGCCACTCCCTTGCCCCGACTTTTTCCACCCTTCCCCACCCCCTGTCCGTCCTTCCCCCTCACTCCAACCATCCCCACCCCCACCCCCACCTCCATCTCTCCCAACTCCTGTTCTTCTCCCAGCTTTACCTTGGCTCTCACCCGACTCTCTTCCCCAACCCCATGCACCTTCCTAGCCCCCACACTTTGCCCCCCGCACCTGCCCCCCCCCCCCCCACAACCCCTAAACTTTCTCTCTACACACACCCATCCACCAACCCTTGTGCTCCCACCACGGTTTCCCCCCACCCCCCACTCTTACACCCCCACCCCAGCTCCCTCCTACCCGCAGATCACCAAGTTAGGATATGTAACAGGAAACAAGATCAGTAAGGAAATCGTGGTGAGGTGGCTGGTTCCTGAAAGCTGGTCCTGAAGGAGGACAGAGCCAGCGATGAGATGAGTTATAGTTTACAGTGAGGAGCGACTCTGCCACAATGTTGGTTGGCAGACAGGGCGGCACAGGGAAGTTTAACCTAACCAGGGGATCAGGGGGCTGTAGATGGGAGGAGACAACATTTGATGTGACTCTCCTGAGGTTGCAGCTTCAATGTCCAGTAAACTTGATCTGCCAATCTTACATTTGTCTCAATTCTCACAGGTTTCTCCACATTGTCACTGGGAGATCAGATGGGACTCCTGCAGAGTGCCTGGATGGAGGTGCTGATCCTGGGTGTTGTGTTCCGCTCGCTGCCCTATGATGAAGGATTGGTCTATGCAGATGATTTAATCATGGAGCGAGAACAATGTCGGATGGTTGGATTACTTGACCTCTACTGCACACTCCTGCAGCTGGTTACAAAGTACCGCAAGCTTCAACTTGATAAAGAAGAGTTTGTGACACTGAAAGCCATGGCCCTGGCTAATTCAGGTACAAATCACCTCCCAATCTCAGCCTATACTATGGAGAATGGTAGCATTGTGGTTATGATGCTGAGCTAATAATCAAGAGACCTGGACCAATGTCCTGGAGACATGAGTTAAAATCCCAACTTGGCAGCTGGGGAATTTAAATTCAATTAATTAAATAAATCTAGAATTAAAAGCTAGATCAGTCATCATGAGCTTGAATTCTTGCAAAATCCCATCTGGTTTCCGAAGGTCCTTTAGGACAGGAAATCGATCATTCTTAGTTGGCCTGGCCTACATTTGACTCTAGACCCACAGCAACGTGATCATAAGATCAGAAGACATAGGAGCAGAAGTAGGCCATTCGACCCATCTAGCTTGCTCTGCCATTTTATAAGGTGGTGGGGCAGATCTGACTGTGGCCTTAACTCCAGTTTCCTGTCTGACCCCATAACCCTTGAAAACTTCATCCAATTCAACCTTGAATATATTCAATGACCCAGCCTCTGCTTTTTGGGGAAGAGAACTCCAAAGGCTTGTGACCCTCTAAGAGAAGAAATTCCTCCCCGTGAGAGACCATTATTTTAAAAATATGCCTCCTAGTTCTAGCTTCCCCCACAAGAGGAAACGTCCTCTCAGCATCTCCCCTCTCAAGCCCTCTCCGAATCTTATGTGTTTCAATAAGATCACCTGTCATTCTTAATAACCCCAATGGGTTTGACTTAACCTGCTCAACGTTTCCTCATAAGACAACGCCTTAATCCCAGGAATCAGCCTAGTGAATATTCTCTGAACTACTTCTAATGCAAGTATATCCCTCCTTAAGTATTAAGACTGAAACTGTAATAATGCTCCTGGTGCAGCCACACCAATGCCCTGTACAGTTTTATACTTCAGCCAACAGTCCATTTGCCTTCCTAATTACTCGCTGTACCTGCACACTAATTTTTTGTGATTCATGTAGCAGGACACCCAGATCCCTCTGTACTGCAGCATTCTGCAGTCTCTCTCCATTTAAATAACTTTCTGCTTTTCTATTCTTCCTGCTAAAATGGACAACCTCACATTTTCCCACATTATACTCCATAGGGCAAATTTCTGCCCAATCACTTAATAACCTATCCATATCTCTTTGCAGACTCTTTGTTTCCTCTTCACAAATTCCTAACTATTTTTGTATCATCAGCAAATTTGGCTACAATACAGTTGGTCCCTTCATCTATCTCATTGATGTAGATTGTAAATAGTTGAGGCCCGGCACTGATCCCTGTGGCTCTCCGTTTGTTACAGTTTGCCAACACAAACATGACCCATTCATCCCAAACCCCTTGTTTCCTGTTAGTTAGCCAATCCTCTTTTCATGCTAAGATGTCACCATAACACCATGAGCTCTTATCTTGTGCACTAATCTTTAATGCGGGACCTTATCAAATACCTTTTGGAAATCCAAATACACTACATTTACTGGTTCTCCTTTTTCCACCCTGCTTGTTACAACCTCAAAGAACTCCAATAAATTTGTCAAACATGATTTTCCTTTCATAAAACCATGCTGACTCTGCTGATTGTCTTATGATTTTCTACATGTCCTGCTACCGGCTCCTTAATAATAGATTCTACCAATGACAGATGTTAGAATAGCTGGTCTATAGTTTCCTGCTTTGTGAATGCCTCCTTTCTTGAATAATGGTATTACTTTTGCAGTCATCCAATTGATTCGGACATTTCCAGAATGTAGGAAATTTTGGAAAATTAAACCCATGCATCCATTATCTCTGCAGCCACTTCCTTTAAGAGCCTAGAATATAGACCATCAGTCCAGGTGATCATGTTTGTTTTAAGTTCCTCCCTCCCTTTTGCCTCTTGCTTTTGCTTGGGATTCTTTCTGTGTTTCCTACTGTGAAGACATCTAAAAAATACTGTGATAAAAGCAAAATATTGCAGATGCTGGAAATCTGAAACAAAAACAAAAATACCTGGAAAAACTCAGCAGGTCTGACAGCATCTGCGGAGAGGGACACAGTTAACATTTTGACTCCGTATGACTCTTCAACAGAACTAAAGAAATATAGAAATGTGGTGAAATCTAAGCTGGTAGAGGGGGGTGGGACAGGTAGAGCTGGATAGAGAGCCAGTGATAGGTGGAGGCAAAGAAGAGATTGCCAAAGATGTCGTAGACAAAAGGACAAAGGGGTGCTGATGATGGTGATATTATCTAAGGAATGTGCTATTAAGGGTAGAAAGCAGGACAAACAAGTGGCAGATGGCCCTAGTGGGGGTGGGGTGAGGGGAAGGGATCAAGATGGGCTAAAAGCTGGAGATAAAATGATAGATTTAAAAATAGTTGGGAAAACAAAAATATCTTTAAAAAATATAAATTATTGGAAAATGGGGGATCGGAAAAGGGGTGGGGATGGAGGAGAGAGCTCATGGTCTGAAGTTGTTGAACTCAATGTTAAGCCCGGAAAGCTGTAAAGTGCCTAGTCGGAAGATGAGGTGCTGTTCCTCCAGTTTGCGTTGGGCTTCACTGGAACAATGCAGTAAGCCAAGGACGGACATGTGGGCATGAGAGCAGGGTGGGGTGTTGAAATGGCAAGTGACGGGGAGGTCTGGGTCATGCTTGCGGACAGACCGAAGGTGTTCAAAATACTTGTTCAAAGTCTCAGCCATTTCCTTGGTTCTCATTATTATTTCCCCACTCTCCGCCTCTAAGGGACAAATGCTCACTTTAACTACTCTCTTTCTTTTTATATACTTGTAAAAGAGTGTACTGTCTATTTTTATAGTTCTTACTAGTTATTTCTCATACTCCAATTTCTCTCTCTTTATTTTTTTAAGTCATCCTTTGCTGGTTTCTAAACTATTCCAAATCTTCTGGGCTACCACGAATCTTTGCAGCATTGTTCATCTTTTCTTTCAATGTGATACCATCCTTCACTTCCTTGGTGAACCATAGATGCTTCATCCTACTTATCAAGGCTTTCTTTATCAATGGAATATATTTTTGTTGAGTTATAAAATATCTCCTTAAATGTCTGCCACTGCTTCTCTGCTGTTGTCCTTTTTAACCTATATTCCTATTCTATTTCAGCCAACTCTGTCCTCATCCCCTTGTAAGTTTAAGACACTAGTTTCAGGCCCACATTTTCACACTCAAGCTTAATGTGAAATTCTATCATGTTATGATCATTTGTACCTAGGGGATCTTTTACTATAAGGTCATTAATTAATCCTGTCTCATCACACATTACCAGTTCTAAAATAGCCTGTTCCCTTCTTCACCTGTTCTGAAGAAGTCATACAGACTCGAAATGTTAACTGTATTCCTCTCCGCAGATGCTGCCAGACCTGCTGAGTTTTTCCAGCTATTTTTGTTTTTGTAGCCTGTTCCCTTGTTTGTTTCAGATGTATTGTTCCAGGAAACTGTCCTGAATATGCTCAATGAACTCATCCTCCAGGCTACTTTTGTCAATTTGATTCATCCAATCTATGTGAAGATTATTGCAGGACCCTTCTTACAAGCCCCCATTATTTTCTGATGCTTATTCAATCCTACAGTGGGGCCTTAATGCCACTCCCACCAATGACTTTGATTCATTTGTTATCTTTTATCTCCACCCAGACTGATTCCACATTTTGATCCTCCAACCAAGATCATTTCTCACCATTGTACTAATTTCATCCTTTATTAACAGAATCATCCCACCTCCCTTTCTTCCTGTCCTTCCAAAATGTCAAATGCCCCTGGATTTTCAGATCCAAGGTCACTTTGGAACCATGTCTCTGTAATGGCTATTATATTGTACTAATTTATTTCCATTCGAGAATCCTCGAATAGTACAGCACAGAAAAAGGCCAATAGGCCAATTGAGCCTATGTCGGCTCTGAAGAGCTACCCAGTTAATTCCACTCCTGTCCGCTTTATCCATATCCCTCTTTCAAATATCCATCTAATTTCCTTTTGAAAGCTGTTATTGAATCTATTTTCATCATCCCATCAAACAGTGTCTTCAAAATCCTAACCATTCATTGCGCAAAGTTTCCCCTCAACTTGCCTCTAATCTGTTCCCCCTAGTTATCAACCCTACAGTGATGGGAAACAGTTTCTCTTTATTTATTCTTTCTGAATTCTTTGTGATTTGAAATATCTCCAACAAATCTCCTCTTAGCCTGCTCTGCTCTAAGGATACCAGCTCCAGTTTTCTCAATCTATCAAGAAACTGTAATCTTTCATCTCTAGAACCATTATAGTAAGTCTCTTCTGTGCTCCCTCTAAAGTCTTCACATCCTTCCTATGGTGTGGTGCCCAGAATTTGACACAATATTCCAGAGGGGGGCAAACTAATGTTTTATAAATGTTTAGCATAACTCTGCACTTGAACTCCATTTAAAATTGTACCATTTAGAATATAAAAGTAAGGATATAATGTTGGAATTGTATAAAACACTGGTGAGGCCACAACTGGAGTATTGTGTACAGTTCTGGTCACCACATTACAGGAAGGATGTGATAGCTCTGGAGAGAGTGCAGAGGAGGTTTACAAGAATGTTGCCAGGGTTAGAAAAGTGTAGCTACGAGGAGAGGTTGGATAGGTTGGGGTTATTTTCCTTAGAACAAAGAAGGCTGAGAGGTGACTTGATTGAAGTGTACAAAATTATGAGGGTAATAGATAGAGTGGACAGGATAAAATTGTTTCCCTTAGTGGAGAATTCTAGAACCAGGGGACATAGATTCAAGATAAGTGGCAGAAGGGGTAGGGGGGACATGAGGAAGAAGTTTTTTACACAGAGGGTAGTGGGGTCTGGAATTCGCTTCCCAAGTTGGTGGTAGAGGCAGAAACTCTAAACTCTTTTAAAAAGTACCTGGATCTGCACCTTAAGTTCTGTAAGCTGCAGGGCTATGGGCCGGATGCAGGAAGGTGGGATTAGAAAGGGCTTCTGGGTGTCCTGGGGCTGGCCTGTACAAGATGGGCCGAATGGCCTCCTTCTGTGCTGTAACTTTTCTATAGTTCTATGGTTCATTTAGTTTGTATTATTTTATTCCCATTCTTCCTACTAAAACTTCACGCTTTTCTGTTGAATTGCATCTGTCATGTTTCTGTCCTTTCCAATACCCTGTCTATATCTTCTTGCTGTCTAATGCTATCTTCCTCCTTGTTTGCTACACTTGCAAGCTTCTTAGCATTTGTAATTTTCCAGATTGTGCCCTTTACCCCAAAATCGGAGTCATTTTTAGCTGGGATTTTGGGTCAGTTGTAAAGCTACTTCCAAAGATCCAGTGATTTCCATGACATGGATCTCAATCTTACCAATGCTAATTTCACTCTGGCTATAGGCAATCTCTGGTATCTAGCAACAACAATGCCACCAAACAGCCTAATGCTAACAATTCATCTACCTTGTTACAGTTGCTGTGTGAATTTAGATTAAGAGCCTTTAATTCTGCCTTTTCATCATGTTTGTCTGCTCTGTCCCTTCCTGTCACGTTCGGATTATCATTACCCACATCGCTAACCTGCATTATTGCTCCGTTCTTCCTCTTTATCTTTCCAAATCTTCCCTTACAACATCCCCCACCCACCCCCACTATTTAGTTTAAAGTCCTTTCTACAGCTCTAGTTATACAATTCACCAATATACAGGTCCCAGTGTGATTCAGGTGAAGGTCATCCCAACAGTACAGCTCCCACTTTTCCCAGTATTGGTGCCAGTGTCCCAGGAATCGAAATCCATTTCTCCCACATCAATCTCTGAGGCACACATTCAACCCTCTGGTCTATTGACCCTGTGCCAATTTGCTTGTGGCTCAGGTAGAGATCCAGAGGTTATTATCTTTGTGGTTCTGCTTTTTAATTCAGTCCCCAGCTTCCTGTACTCCCTCAGCTGCTCTTGGCCCTTCCTTAATCCTACCCGTTTCATTGGTTCCCACATGGACCATGACAACTCAATCCTTTCCCCCACACTCCAAGTTCCTCTCCCACCCTGAGGAGATGTCTTTAAACCTGGCCCAGGTAGGCAGCATAGCCTCAGGGCCCAAGCTCTTGGCTAAAGAGAACAGTATCTATCCCTCCAACCATACTGTCCCTACCACAACTACATTCCCTTTTACTGCCCCCACTTGACTGGCTGTCTGCGATTCAGCGCTGTGCTCAGTTTTTCTCACCCTCCCTGCAGTCCCAGCTTTCATCCACAGGAGCTGCAAAAACATCAAAGCTATTTGGCTGAGGTTCCTCCATTGTGAAAGGGATTCTTCCTGAGTCTGTTGACCTTTACTGTTAGTTCTTGACTTTAAAGTTTTATAAAGGACAAACTTACATGAGGCAGGGTTTTAGGCTCAACCACAGGCTTGTATGTTAACATACCCCACCCCCATGCCCCAATACAAGAGCTCGAAACTAGTGCAATGATGCTGCACTAAATGCTGATATTATTAATAAAAACCTCCATCAAAAATAAAAAACCCACAGGCAAAACCCTAAGTTTCTGCTTCATAAAATTACACGGTCCAACTCAAACCCCCTCAGGATTTAGTTGCCAACCTTAAAACTACCCTTAAACCTCAGCCCTGATATCCCTCAGATCTAGCTGATACCTACAGCTCCCCACATGGTTGGTGCAAGCTGTGTGTCCGTGAATCAGGTTATCTGTTCCTGATCCTCCTTGGTAACTGCAGTGCCAGACCCTACAACCTTGGCCTTTTTAATACAAACTTTATCGACAATGTCCTGGAGATATTCTGTTTGGACGGTTGGTGCTTAGCCGTCTTTTAATTTCTTTAGTTTGGTTCCTGCCTTGGTTCAAACAAACCCATTCATCACAATGGTAAAAGCAAAGTACTGCCGATGCTGGAAATCTGAAACAGGAACAAAAATAGCTGGAAAAACTCAGCAGGTCCAACAGCATCTGCAGAGAGGAACACAGTTAACGTTTTGGCTCTGTATGACTCTTCATCGATGAAGAGACTCGAAATGTTAACTGTGTTCCTCTCTGCAGATGCTGTTGGACCTGCTGAGTTTTTCCAGGTATTTTTGTTTCCATTCATCACAATCTTGTTTCCACAACTGAAATAATGCACCCCATCCCAGTGTGATGTTTCTGGCTCTCGTGTGGATGTGCATGTGATAAAGTCCACTTCACCTTAGCTGTTGTGGATGTTTGTTTGTATATTGGCTGTTGTCTGGGGCTATCTGCCAGGATGGTCTCCCAGTTTCTTTAATTGGATTGTCTGGTGCCATCTACTTTGTGTCTTTGAGATGATAATGTCCCAGTGTCTTTACACAGTATCGACTCGGTTTGGTATTGACATAGTTTGAAGATCAACCCCAGGCAGTACAGCCTGTCTCTGTGTGTTGCGGTTTGGCCTGTTTGTTTTGCATGCTTATGTCCATGAAACAAAATTTTTTGGAGGTTTTATATTGAATAAAATTCCAATTGGAGGGGATTCCGACCCTACAATTGTTACCTTCTGGATCCCCATACCTGCCTCACTCACAAACACACCCTCCTGCCCCTAACCAGGGGCCAAATCAGAAATACCTAGCCTGGGTAATATCCTCAACCCTGATGCAGCGCAGTGAAATCCAGCTTATCAACTCTAAACCCAAAATTCCTTAAACTGCAGACACTTACAACAAGTGTGGTTGCTATGGGTTACACAGATGTCCACAAGCCCCTTCAAGCTACAGCTGTAACACATCTGCTGCCCTGCCATCTTTATTGTGTTTTGTTTAACCAATTAGGTCTCAAGTTTAGAAATCACTCAACTGGGTGGTTTCCCTTTGAAATAACTGAGCGAGCCACTCAGTTGTATTCAGGGCAGCTCACCACAAACTTCTCAAGGTCAATTAGGGTTGCACAATAAACGCTGGCCTTTCCAGCAACACTCTGGTCCCATGAATGGATAGTGCCTGGGGCTGTTGACACGTCAAGTCTTCTGTTCATTTGTAATCTACCCAAGGCTGGTACTTGGCTCATTGTCTGCTGGTGCTTCATCCGGAACTGTTTTCTTGGCAGCTTTTTTAAAAGTGCTGTTTGCCATTGTCTCCGGGCCATGGGAAGGAAGCAGGTCCCAGTTCTACCTCAGCTGGAATAGGAATCAAACCTGGGCTGTTGGCATTAATCTGAACCACACATTAGCCAATTAGTTAACTGAGCTAACCAACCCCCCCACACTTCAAGTGAGGACCAGTGAACATCATTGTTCCTACTGTATGTAACTGTATCAGAGAGACAGTTACAACTGAGAGTCTTACATGAGTGTGCAGTGTAACAAAGAGTGTTATAATGGAGAGTCTTAAACTGAGAGTGGGGTGTAGGCAGGATTATAACTGAGAGTTCTATCGGGCTCCATTTCCTGATGGTTTCTGGCATAAGATTCTGAGGATTCCTGCTCCTTTTGTCCTTTTATTATCAATTCTTTTTCAAGGACACATTTTCTCTGTGGTTAATTCTAGAAGCTAGTGGTGTGGTGTTTATTAATTACAAAAGGATGATCTTGCAGGGATATAATGTGTGCACCAACTGAGGGCTCCACACAGCCACAAAGCATGAGACACAACTCTTTAAATTGTTTGCTAAAAGGAAGCTGATGACCGATAAAGTTATTGACATCTGTCACTTCCTGAGCAAGAGACGTGACCTATTCTATTGACAGGAAACCCCTATTCAAAGGTGCTGCTGTCTAGTCTGCAATGTCAAAATCTCCAATGGCCCAGAATAATGGTATATCGTCAACAAAGGTGAGAGAGGGAGACAGGTACCAGATTGTGGGCTAGGTTAAGATATATTTATTAGGTGTTAAGGAAAATTGCTCCCTCAGGAAAGAATTAGGATAGGGGCTGAGGAAATAAGAGAAATTGATTTTGTCATTAAGAGCTCATCAATCTAATTGATTGACACAATGTTGTTACTTATCCATTTGTGTTTGTTCATAGAAGCAAGTAATTCCAAAAAGTTCAGAGAGGCACTGAGTGAGGCAAGAGAGAGGGGAGAGGGAGGAGGAGAGAGAGGGGGTGCACGAGGGAGAGAAAAGCGAGGGAGTTAGGGAGGAAAAGAGAGATGGTGTGTGTGAGAGAGGGAGAGAAGTGAGAGGGAGTGAGGATAGGAGGAAGAGAAGGGGAGAGGGAAGGGAAGATTGAGGAACAGAATGAGTAAGGGGCAAGAGATTATTTTTATTCTTTCACATTGCTTGCAAGACCAGCATTTGTTGCCCATCCCTAATTGCCCTTGAGAAAGTGATGGTGAGCTGTCTCCTTGAACCACTGAAAATCCATGTGGTGAAACCACAGTGCTGTTACAGAGGGAATTCCAGGCATTTTGACCCAGCGACAATGAAGGAATGGTAATATATTTCCAAGAGAGGATGCTGTATGACTTGTTCCCAGGCATCAATTGGCTAAGTGGTGGAGGTCATGGGTTTGGAAAGTGCTCTTGAAGGAGCTTTAGTGAGAGAGGGGAGGGAGAGTGAGGGACAATCCAAGTAGCTAGAATCTTCCTCTCTTCCAATGATATCTGTACTGAGCCTCTCTCCTCATTTATCTCTTTTCTAAGGGTGGCTGAGTTGCTACTATTAATGATAGAGCTGATCTGCAGACACTTCTTAGGTGGAAATATTAAGTTTATTTACAATGTACAATGGAGGAGAGTGCGAGAGGAGGACCCTGGGACAGGCAGTCAGCAGTGCCTGGAGGATCTAGCCTATTAGGGGATCTAGCATTGAATCTGTACTCAAGTAGGAGTAAGGGTAAACTAAAAGTAAGGGTCCATATTCTACTTAGTTAAGATATGTCTGGGGAGCTCCCACATCCTGCGCTATGTGGGAAATCCTAGACGCTCCTAGGCGGTCTGGATGACCATGTGAGCAGGAGGTGCCTCTGAGTGGAGTAACTCGAGCTCTGAGTTTTGGAGCTTGAGTGGCAGCTGGGTGCACTATGATGCATTCACAAGGCTGAGAGGTTTGTGGACGTGGTCACCCCGCAGCTTAAGGAAGTGCAGGCAGAGAGGGGGTGGGTGACCGCCAGACAGAGAAGGGGACCAGGCTGGTAGTGAGGGAATCCCCTGACTGCATCTCGCTAGCAAACCGTTTTTCGGCCTTGGAAAACGGTGAGAGTGACAGTTCCTCTGTGGAGGCCAATCAGAGCAAAGGCCATGGCACTGTGGTCCAGCTGCTCAGGAGAGGAGGGAGGAATGTGGAACAGCAATAGTGGTAGGGGATTTGTTAGTGAGGAGAGTAGGTGCTTCTATGGCCGTAGACGTGACTCCAGGATGGCATGTTGCCTCCCAGGTGCCAGGGTCAAGGATGTCACGGAATGGCAGCTCGGCAGGGGGAGGGTGAACAGCCAGAGGTCATGGTCCATGTTAGGTCCAATGACATAGGAAGAAAGAGAAATGAGGTCCTGCAAGCAGACTTTAGAGAGTTAAGTAGGAAATTGAAAAGCAGAACTTCAAAGGTAATAATCTCCGGATTACTACTGCCACACAGTAGTGAATATAGGAACAGAACAACAGAGCAGATGAATGTGTGACTGGAGAGAAGGCGCAGGAGGGAGGGCTTTAGATTCTTGGGGCAATGGGGCCATTTCTGGGGGAGGTGGGACCTATACAAATTGGACGGGTTACATCTGAACAGGAATGGGACCAACATCCTCATGGGGAGTTTGCTAATGCTGTTTGGGTAGATTTAAACTAACTTGGCAGAGGAATGGGATCCTGAAAAGTAGTTTAGAGGGGAGAGAAGCTGAGATGGAATTAGAAGTTAAAATGCAAGTAAGTGAGTCTGGAAGGCAGAGGAAACACGGACCATATAAGAAAGAACTGAGTTTAGCATGGCTAAATAGAATATATTTTAATGCAAGGAGCCTGAGGAATAAGACAGATGAGCAGAGGGCACAGATAGGCACGTGGGAGTATGATATCGTAGCTATGACCGAGACTTGGCTAAAAGGGCAGGATAGGCAGCTCAACATTCCTGGTTATAGAGTATTTGGATGAGACACAGAGAAGGATAGAAGAGGTCAGGGGGTTGCTATATTGATCAAGGAATCAATTCTAGCAGTGAGGAGGGATGATATCTTGGAAGGATCATCAAATGAAGCCATATGGGTCGAAGTAAAAAACGCAAAAGGGGTAAACACACTGTTAGGTGTGTACTATAGCCCCCCAAACAGTCAGGGAGAGATAGAGGATCAAATATGTCATCACATTTCAGAGAAGTGTCAGAATAAAAAGGCAGTAACAGTCGAGGATTTTAACTACTCAAATATTAACTGGGATAGTTTTAGTGTGCAAGGTAGGGAGGGAGCAAAATTCTTAAGTTGCACTTTTAGCCAGTACATAGAAAACCCAACAATATGAGGGGACAGTTCTGGACCTAATATTCAGAAATGAGTCCAGGCAGGTGGAAGGCTTATCAGTGGGGGAGCATTTAGGAGATAGTGACCATAACTCAGTTAGATTTATGGTAGTTATGGAAAAGGATAAGGTTGGGTCAGGAATAAAAGTTCTAAACTGGAGAAAGGCTAAGATGAGATACAATTTGGCCCAAGTGGACTGGGAGCAGCTACTTGCAGATAAAACTGTCAGAGCAGCGGGAGGCATTCAAGGAGGAAACAGCGAGAGTACAAGGCAAATATGTTCCGGTAAAGACAAAGGGAGGTACCAGGTCCAGAGAATCCTGGATGTCGAGAAACATGAAGGTTAGGATTAAAAAAAGAGAAGTTTATGGCAGATACTGAGAGCTCAGTACAGCATACAGCAGAGTCCCTAGAGTCTATATAGAGTGCAGGGGGTACATTAAAAAGGAAATTAGGAAAGCTAAGAGAGTGCATAATGGGTTTTTAAAAATGTATAAAGAGCAAGAGAATAACTCGGGAATGAGTAGGGTCAGTTAAGGACCATAGAGGTAATGTGTGTTTGGACCTGAATGACATGAGTACAGTCCTCACTTAATACTTTGTATTGGTCTTCACAATGGAAAAGGATGATGCAGATGTAGACATCAGGGTGGAGGACTGTGAAATATTAGAGGAAATTAACAGAGAGGGGGTACTAACGGGTTTAGCGGCCTTAAAAGTGGATAAATCCACAGGCCTCGATGAGATCTGCCCCAGGCTGTTGAGGGAGGCAAGGGAAGAGATATCAGGGGCCCTGACAGTAATTTTCAAATCCTCTCTGGCAACAGGTGAGGTGCCAGAAGACTGGAGGATCACTAACATTGTCCCATTATTAAAGAAGGGAGGAAGGAAAAGACCAGGAAATTGCAGGCCAGTCAGTCTAACTTCAGTGGTGGGGAAGTTACTAGAAAGTATTCTGAATGGCAGAATATATTGGCACTTGGGGAGACACAGACTAATCAGGGATAGTCAGCGTGGATTTGTTAAGGGAAGGTTGTGTTTGACAAACCTGATTGAATTTTTTGAGGAGGTAACCAGGAGTGTTGATGAGGGTAGTGCATTTGGTGTGGTCTACATGGACTTTAGAAAAACTTTTGATAAGGTCCCTCATGGCATACTGGTCAAGGAAGTAAGAGCCCATGGGATCCAAGGCAAAGTGGAACGTTGGATCCAAAATTAGCTGAGAGGCAGGAAGCAGAGGGTGATGGTACAGGGATGTTTCTGTGACTGGAAGTCTGGTTCCAGTGGGGTTCCGCAGGGCTCGGTGCTGGGGCCTTTGCTGTTTGTGGTGTACATAACTGATGTGGACTTAATGTTGGAGGTATGATCAAGAAGTTCGCGGATGATGCGAAAATGGGTAGGGTGGTAAATAGTGAGAAGGATAACCAAAAACTGCAGGAGGATATCAACGGGCTGGTCAGGTAAGCAGAGCAGTGGCAAATGGAATTCAACCTGGCAAAGTGTGAGATAATGAACTTGGGGAGGGTAACAAGGCAAGGGATTACAGTATGAATGGTAGGACCCTGGGAAGTACTGAAGATCAGAGGGACCTTGCTGTGCATATCCACAGGTCCCTGAAGGTAGCAGGACAGGTAGATAAGGTGGTGAAGAAGGAATATGGGATACTTGCCTTTATTAGCTGAGGCATAGAATATAAGAGCAGGGAGGTTATGCTGGAACTGTATAAAACACTGGTTAGGCCACAGCTGGAGTACTGTGTGCAGTTCCGGTCACCACATTATAGGAAGGATGTGATTGCACTGGAGAGGGTGCAGAGGAGATTTACCAGGATGCTGCCTGGGCTGGAGGGTCTGTGTTCTGAGGAAAGATTGGATAGGCTGGGATTGTTTTCCTTGGAGCAGTGAAGGTTGAGCGGGAGCTTGTTGGAGATGTATAAGATTATGAGGGGCATAGATAGGGGAGATAAGAAGGTACTTTCCATAGCCAGCGCTTTCTCTAGCGCCTTCTTGAAATCCAGATTCACTTCGGACAATAATCCTTTCTGAATAGAGTCCTCTTTCACACCACACACTAAACAATCTCTGAGCATGTCATTCAGAGTCGTACTGAACTCACAACGTTCCATTAACAGCTTCAAATTTGCCACGAAGCCTACAATTGTCTTACTCGAGACTCTATTTTGTGAATGAAACCTGAATCCCTGCATCGTGACTGAGGGCCTTGGTGGAAGATGGCCCTTCATGAGATCCCCCAATTCACTGAAAAGTTTTGAATCTGGCTGCCCTCAAACTTCTAATCAAACTATAGGCTTTGCTCCCACAAGTACTTAAGAGGATCACCTCTTCTCTTGCCCTGTAATCTTGTTTGCTTGAAAAAAGAACATGAGGCGTTCTAATTGTCTTTGGCTGGTTCAAGAGGATCAATTCTCTTACATTGCGGCATTTTGAGAGGGGATAACGTCTTGAAATCTAACAGAACTTGCTGCTTACAATCACTGGGCGAGATACAATGCCGATTTCTTTCTAACTTGATTTCTGCTGTTCAATCCTGTTTTACCCACATCACCAGTTTGTTTTAAGGGTGGCCGAGTTGCTGCTATTAATGATAAAGTTGATGTGCAGACAACTCTTGGGTGGAAACATTAAGTTTATTTACAATATACTCATCAGCAACCACATATGTGCTTTCAACTCCAACTCTATCTCCACACTGACTGCTGAGGTAGCCTGCACTACTCTCCTATTGGTTACTACAGACCATGTGATCTTCCTTAACAAGTATTATTCTTAAAGGTACATTATACAGAAAATAAAACCACAATTACTACAATCTCTGAATTGAGTTTATATTCTTTTATTTTCTTGATTCTCTCCTTGAATCCGAGAGGTCACTGTGAACAATGCCACTGGGTTGGGGGAGGAACATTAGTTCCAAAGCACAGAATGTCCAAGTGTTTTGTCTTTCACTTGTTGACACTAATCCACCAGTGACACAACAAATACAACCCTTCCTAAACCTCTCAGGCCGCAAGATTCCAACACAACCGAGGAAACAATGAAATATTTCGGGGCAGGCAGGACTGATACCCTTCCAGATACACTACCCCATACTCCACAAACCCCCACCTCCGAACCCTCCACACCTCAACACTCCAAGTCCCCCACGCCCAATCCCCCACAACCCACCCCATCCCCAATGCCCCCCTGCACCCCATCTCCCAAAGATACTTACACCCCTAACCTTGCACCCCTCACCCCTACATCCCCCATATACCCCACCTCCCACACTCAATCCCCATCCCACCCACCCCCACAGATTCCTACCCCCCCCAAACACCCGCATCCCCCCCCAGCCCAACCTCCCATTACCACAACCCTCACCCCCCGACACATCCCTGCCCCTCACACATACACACCCTATATACCAAAACCCCCACACCCCTGTAATCCCACACCCATGCACTGTACTGCTAGATGTTAAAGGTATTGGGATGTCAAACAAAGACATCCTTCAGAGCGGTGTTGGGCTATAAACTTAATATGATTAATGCCTTTTGTGCAGCTCAGGCATACAAGCCTCTGACGCAGATCATTACCACCTAGAAGGACAAGGGCAGCAGACACATGGGAACACCACCACCTGCAAGTTCCCCTCCAAGCCCCTCACCATCCTGACTTGGAAATATATCGCCGTTCCTTCACTGTCGCTGGGTCGAATCCTGGAACTCCCTCCCTAACAGCGCTGTGGGTGTACCTACACCACATGGAGTGCAGCGGTTCAAGAAGGCAGCTCACCACCACCTTCTCAAGGGCAACTAGGGATGGGCAATAAATGCTGGCCCAGCCAGCGAAGCCCAGATCCTGTGAATGAGTAAAAATAAGAGACCAACTGAGCCAAACCTGCACTGAAAGTCTAAACGGGGTTCAATAAGCAGGAAGATATCTAATGTTTTCCTTTATTGGTTACAGATTCAATGAATATTGAAAATGTAGAGGCGATTCAGAACCTGCAGGATATTCTTCACGAGGCTCTGCAGGAGTATGAGAACAACCGGCATCTGGAGGATCCTCACCGCGCTGGCAAACTGCTGATGACATTACCGCTTCTCCGACAGACAGCCAACAAGGCCGTGCAATGCTTCCGCCGCATCATGGCAGAAGGCAAAGTGACAATGCACAAACTCTTCCTCGAGATGCTGGAGGCCAAGGTCTGAACGCTGGAGTGGAGGATCCGCTTAAACATCTTCCCCTTAAACACAACCACCGTTACCTGCTGACCAGCCATGAACTGCAACCAAGAAACTAACCGGATCCAGACTGAGGTCAGCGGCAGCTCTGGAGCTCAATCCCCACTTGGCTGAGAAATTAAGTTTCACAACCTGGTAACGTGTTATTTGAATGTATGGGAGGTTTTGTGTTCACTATAACCTGGCGACATGGTAAAGGCTCACTGCCTCTTCCCCAGGTCACACAGTCTATTCACTGGTAGTCAAATTCGGGACATCTAGTAAAAAACTTCCTGGTTCTGCAATTTCCAAAAAGGCACAATGGTGATACTTCAAATAAAATAGAAGTTTTTTTCAAGAATTGAAAAGTTCATTTAATGAAAAGGCATTGAAAAATAAGAAAATCTGAGACTTTTGCTAAAATGCTGTAACTCTTGCTCATCCCACTATTACTGGCCATTCTTTCGGATTATTTTCTGTTTATTTAATATTATTCACCTACAGTCATGTGGGTTCTGCATTCCTTCTGTTAAACTCTCCCTTTAATGCACATGCAAATTGAAAAAAATCTGCTTTATGCAATGGAAATTTCCTGATCCTTTCCTGGGATCTGGAATCTCCGGATCTTCCTATGTTTCACCTGGTCTCAGGAATATCATGTGTGGATTCTCCATTTACTGAGTCTCATGTACCAAGTATCTCCCAGGTTTTTCTCTGTTTTTGTTGCCGCTCCACGTGTAAGAACAGGGATGTGTTATGGACTTGGACCTATCGGAAAATCACGGAATTGACTATTTTTGGCAATGGCACTTCTGATGGGAATCCAGTTAGTCCCATTTCCCCTCTCTTTCTCCAAATCTTTGTGACTGTTTCTCTGTTAAGTATTCATCCAGTTCTATTTGAAGTGTTAATGTTAAAGATTACAGTTAAATCTATTTCCACCCCCTACCTAGCAGCGCATTCCAATCCTAACCACTTGTGGTGTCAAAATGCTTTTGCTCCAGTTGCCCTGATTCTTCTAAAAATTCTTCTGAAATTCCTGGTGTCAGAGCTCAAAAGTCAAAGGTTCTGACAAATCTGAGACTCTGCATTCTGGCAGGCCGAGAAATGACGAGACTTTCCCTCATTCTAATCATCAATTCTCAGCTCGGCAAGTTAGGAAAGACATTTACATTTCCTCTGTGACCTTTTGCAAAGAGAAAGCAGAATTCCACAGGCCAAAGGAAAGTCTAAGTGGAAACAGGTCCCACCTTTTCTCAAGGATTGGGAGCAAGAACAGCAGCACTGATTTGCTTCAGAACATGGGATAATTTGAAGTCTTTTAGTGCCCATCTTAGGATCAGATCTCATAATCTGTGTAGGCACAGACCTGAGCCATGTTATTTTATGTCTTAACCCAATACCCTGTAATATATTTACCCAAAAGTGCACAAAGCGATAAGGTGGGGTTCAAGGCTGTCACTCAATCTTGAGTAAGACTCTCCTGGTTTGGAGTTTGAGACTTCACCTGTGGGCAGCATTTACATATGAACATATGAATTAGGAGCAGGAGGAGGCCACTCAGCCCCTTGAGCCTGTTCCTCCATGCAATAAGATCATGGATGATCTGATTGTAAATGTCAATTCCACATTCCCCCCTACCCCGATAACCTTTCACCCCCCCACCCCGCTTAGCAAGAATCTATCTCGCTCGGTCTTAAAAATATTAAAAGATGCTTCTACAGACTTTCCAGGAAGGAATCTCCAAAAACTCACAACCCTCTGAGAGAAAAAAAAAATTCTCCTCATCTCTGTCTTAAATGGACAACCACTTATTTTTAAACTGTGACCCCTAGTTCTAGATTCTTCCATAAGGGGAAACATGCTTTCCACATCCCGCCTGTCAATACCCCTCAGGATTTTATATTACAGAATCACAGGATTTTAAGGGTGCAGAAAGAGGCCATTCAGCCCATAGTGTCTGCAAGGCTCGCCAAATGAGCATTATGACCCAGTGCCAATCTCCTGCCTTTTCCCTGTTACCCTGCACATTGTTTCTATTTAAATAATTCCCTCTTGAACGCCTTGATTGAACCTGCTTCCACCCACACTTCCAATGCATTCCAAACCCTAGCTACTCGTGTGAAAAAGTTTTTTCTCACATCACATTTGCTTCTTTTGAAAATCACTTTAAATCTGTGCCCTCTCATCCTCAATTCTTTTGTGAGCGAGAACAGCTTCTCCTTATCTACTCTGTCCAGCCCCCTCATGATTTTGAACACCTCTATCAAATCTCCTTTTAGCTTTCTCCTCTCCAAGAACAGTCCCATCTTCCCCAGTCTATCTTCATGATTGAAGTTTCTCATCCTTGGAACCATTTCTGTAAACCTCTTCTGCACTTTCTCCAGTGCGTTCACATCCTTCCTAAATTGTGACACCCAGAACTGTACACAGTACTCCAGCTGAAGCCTAACTAGTGTCCAATACAAGTTCAGCATAACCTCCTTGTCCTTGTACTCTATGTCTCTATTAAAAAAGCCCAGGATACTGTATGCTTTATTAACTGCTCTCCGCATCTGTCCTGCCACCTTCAATGATCTATGCACATGTACACCCAGGTTCCTCTGCTCCTGTATACTCTTTTGAGTTGTACCCCTTATGTTATGTGGCCTCTTCATGTTCTTCCTGCCAAAATGAATAACCTCACACCTCTCTGCATTGAACTTCATCTGCCACTTATCTGCCCACTCCACCAGCTTGTCTATGTCCTGTTGAAGTTCCATATTGTCCTCCTCACAGTTTACAGTGCTTCCAAGTTTCGTACCATGCACAAACTTTGAAATTGTCCCCTGTACACCAAGATCTAGATCATTAATATATATATTAAGAAAAGCAAGGGTCCCAATACCGATCCCTTGAACTCCACTACAAGCCTTCCTCCAACCTGAAAAGATATCCATTGCCCATTACCTCTTCAAAAAACTCCAGCAAGTTAGTTATGCTCTTCCTTATCAACCCATATTTTTCCACGTGACTTACTAATTCTATCCTGAATAATTGTTTCTAGAATCCTGTTCACCACTGAAGTTAAACTGACTGGTCTGTAATTGCTGGACTTATCCTTACAATCTTTTTTGGAACAAGGGCGTAATGTTTGCAGTTCTCCAGTCCTCTGGCACCGACCCTGAGTCTAAGGAAGATTGAAAGATTATGGCCACCAGCCCTGCAATTTCCACTCTTACTTCCTTCAATATCCTTGGATGCAGCTCATCCAGTCCCGATGCCTTGTCAGTTTTAAATAGCGACAGTTTATCCAATTACCCCACCTTATCAATTTTGAACCCTTCAAGTGACAGAGTTTCCTCATCTGACACCGTGGCCTGGGTAATATCTGCTTCTTTGGTAAAGACAGATGTAAAGTAGACATTTAATACTTCAGCCATGTCTCCTGCCTTCATGTGTAAATCCCCTTTTTGGTCCCTAATTGGCCCTACTCCTTGTTTTAGCACCCTTGTACTATTTATGTGCCTATAGAAGACTTTGGGATTTCCCTTTATGTTGGCTGCCAGTTTTTTCTCATAATTCCTCTTTGTTTCTCTTATCTGCTCCTTCACTTCTCCTCTGAACTTTCTGCATGCAGATTGGTTCTCAGTTGTATTTTCTGCAGCTGTGTCATAAGCATACTTTTTCTCCATTATCTTAATTTCTATCTCCTTTTTCATCCAGGGAGCCCTGGGATTGTTTGCCCCACCTTTCCCTTTTGAGGGAATGTACCTTGACTGTGCCCGAACATTTCTTCTTTGAAGGTAGCCTGTTGTTCAGCTACAGTTTTTCTCACCAACTGTTGGTCCCAATCTATCCAGCCCAGATCCGTTGTTGCTCCATTGATATTGGCTCCCCCCGAGTGAATTATTCTTACACTAGATTGCACATTGTCCGTTTCTACCATTATCCTAAACCTTACAATACAATGCTCACTGTCTCCTAAATGTTCCCCCACTGACACTTGATCTACTTGGCCCACTCATTTCCAAGAGCCAGGTCTAGCAGTGCCTCCCTCTTTGTTGGACTGGGCACATACTGCTGTAGAAAATTCCCCTCTTGCCCTTTACATTACCACTGTCCCAGTCTACAATCGGGTAATTAAAGTCCCTCATTATAACTGCTCTATAATGCCTGCATCTCTCTGTAATTTCCATGCACATTTGTTCTTCTAAGTCCCTCCCACTATTTGGCAGTCTATAGACTACACCGAGCAGTGTAATTGCACCCTTTTTGTTTCTTAGCTCGAGCCAAATTGATTCTGTCCTTGAACCTGCTGGGACATCCTCTTTCTCCATCACTGCAATGCTCTCCTTAACCCAATACAGCCACCCCTCCTCCTTTTCTTCCTGCCCTACCTTTTCAGAACACCTTGTACCCAGGAATATTTAAATGCCAGCTCTGCCCTTCCTTGAGCCAGGTCCCTGTTATCCCCACAACATCATAATTCCACATGGCAATCTGCGCCTTTAACTCCCCGATCTTATTCACTATACTCCGTGCATTCATGTACATACACAGTAACCCTGATTTATGCTTCATTACTTTCTCTCTTACTCTGACTCCACCTACTAATTTACTATCCCCTATTCTAGAGCTATCTGTCTCTCCCAGTATTTTGTGCACGTTGGTATTACTTTCTCATATTCTCTCCTCCTTCTCACCCTCTCGGTGAGTTAGTTTAAAGCCCTCCCAGCAGCGCCAGCCAAACGCCCGGCTCTGTTCAGGTACAACCCGTCTGGCTTGTCCAGGTGCCATCTCCCCCAGAGCCAGTCCCAGTGTCCCAGGAATCTAAAGCCCTCCCTCTTGCACCATCTTTCCAACTGCGCATTCATCTGCCTCATCCTCCTATTTCTGTATTCACTTATATGTGGGATTGGGAATGATCTGGAGATTACTTTTGGGGTCCTGCTCACTAATTTTCTAGCTATTTCCCTAAATTCTGTCCACAGGACCACATCCCCCTTCCTACCCAAGACATTGGTACCAACGTGGACCACGACTTCAGGCTGTTCACCCTCCCACAGAAGAATATCCTGCAGCCGCTTTCTGACCTCCTTGACCCTAGCACCAGGAAGGCAACATACCATCCTGGAGTCATGTCTATGGCTGCAGAAATGTCTGTTTGTTGCCTAACACATCCCCTATCACTATGCTCTTCCTTTCTTCTTCCTACCCCCCTGTACAGCGGAGCTGCTTGTGGTTCCACAAACTTGGCTCTGACTGCACTCCTCTGAGGAACCAATGCCCTCACCAGTACCCAAAATGGAAAACTGATTAGCAAGCGGGATCCCAGGGGTCTCCTGCACTACCTGCCTGGTTCTCTTGGACTGCCTGGTGGTTACCCATTCCCTTTCTACCTCCATGCTCCTAGCCTGTGGTGTGACTACCTCTCTGAACATGCTATCCGTGTAGCTGTCAGCCTCATGGGTGTGCCACAGTGATTCCAGCTGCTGCTCGAGCTCTGAAACCTCTAGTTTCTGCAGCTGGTAGCACTTCTTGCACATGAGACTGTCTACGACATCAGCAGTGTCCACAACTTCCCACATATTACAGGACATGCATTCCACATGATAGAGCTGCCATGCCATGTTTTAACTTTATTTCCCTTAAGTTAACTTTATTTTGCTTTGGTTTACTTATATTAATTTATGTTACTGGACCTGACTTCGGCTTATTCCTAGTGTTTCTTACTCAAAGCCAAGTAGCTACTTTTAAGAAAAAAATACATTTTTTAAAATTACAGGTATTTAAAGACACTTCCCAACAGCAGTTTCTTACCAACCAATCATCACATGGTTTTCCTGTGATGTCACTGTTTGATTTCTTTTTTCAAACTCAGCTACTAAGGTGAGGTTTACACCCAGGTCCATTTCTGCTCAGCTGCTCCTGTTCCTTACTCAGAGTAATTCCTATGTATACCACACCTCTTTCCCCTAAGCACCGAATTCCTTTGTGAGCCTAATTTGCTACTCACTCAGTCTCCATCTCATTCCAGTATAGTTACCTGAGTCATACAAATTAGGAGCAGGAGGAGGCCACTCAGCCCCTCGAGCCTGCTCCACCATTCAATAAGACCATAGCCGATCTGGTTGTAACTTCAACCCACATTCTTATTTACCCCGATAATCTTTCAACCCCTTGTTAATCAAGAATCTATCCAGCTCTGTCTTAAAAATATTCAAAGACTCTGCTTCCACTGCCTTTCCAGGAAGAGAGTTCCCAAGACTCACAATCCTCTGAGACAAAACATTTCTCTTCATCTCTGTCTTAAATGAGCGACCCCTTATTTTTAAACAAGTTCTAGATTCTCCCACAAGAGGAAACGTCCTCTCCACATCCACCCTGTCAAGACCACTCAGGATCTTAAAGGTTTCAGTTAAATCACCTCTTACTCTTCTAAACTCCAGTGGATACAAGCCTAACCTGTCCAGCCTTTCCTCATAAAACAACGTGCCCATTCCTGGTATTAGCCTAGTAAACCTTCACTGAACTGCTTTTGAAGCATCTACATCTTTCTTTAAATAAGGAGACCAGGACTGTACACAATATTCCAGATGAGATCTCACCAGTGCCCTGTATAACTGAAGCATAACCTCCTTACTTTTATAATCAATTCCTCTCACAATAACTGATAACCTTCCTAATTACCTTATGTACCTGCAGACTAACCTTTTGTGATTCATGCACTAGGACCACCAGATCCTCTGAACCTCAGAACTCCTCATTCTCTCACTAGTTAGATATGTTTCTTTTTTATTCTTCTTGCCAAAATGAACGATTTCACATTTGCCCACATTATACTCCATCTGCCAGATCTTTGCCCACTCACTTAACCTTACCCATGTCACTTTGTAGCTTCTTTATGTCCTCTTCACAGTTTACTTTCCTACCTATCTTTGTGTCATCAGCAAGTTTAGAACCATTCCTTCGGTCCCTTTATCCAGTCATTCATATAAACCACCACCCATTACATCCTGCCAACCTGAAAAAGACCCATTCATGCCAACCCTCTGCTTCCTGCCAGCCAGCCAATCTTCTATCCATGTCAACATGTTACCCCCTACACCATGAGCTTTTATTTTCTGTAATAACCTTTGATGTGGCACCTTATCAAATGCTTTCTAGAAATTGGAGTACAGAACATCCACCAGTTCGCCTTTATCCACATGTGACTCCTTTGAAGCACTCCAATAAATTAGTTAAACATGATTTCCCTTTCACAAACCCATGTTGACTCTACCTGATTGCCTTGATTTTTTCTAAGTGCCCTGTATAACATCTTTAATAGTAGCTTCTAACATTTTCCCTATGACAGATGTTAGGCTAACTGGCCTATAGTTTCCTGCTTTCTGTCTCCCTCCCTTTTTGAATAAAGGAGTTATATTTGCTATTTTCCAATCTAATGGAACTTTCCCCAAAGCTAGGGAATTTTGGAAAATTAGAACCAGTGCATCAACTATCTCACCAGCTACTTCTTTCAAGACCATCCGGACCTGGGGATTTGTCAGCCTGCAGCCCCAACATTTGCTCTATACCACTTCCCTGGTGATTATAGCTTTCCTGAGTTCCTCCCTCCCTTTCATTTCCTGATTTACAGCTACTTCTGGAATGTTATTTGTGTCTTTAGTGAAAACCGAAGCAAAATACTTCTTTAATTCATCTGCCATCTTCATACTTTCCATTATCAATTCCCCAGATGCACTCTCTTTGGGACCAATGGACACTTTGTTCACTCTTTTCTTATTTAAGTATCTATAGAAACACTCACACTATGTCTTTATTTTACCAGCTAGCTTTTCTCATACTCTAATTTTTTCCTCCTTATTAATCTTTTTGCCATTCTTTGCTATTCTTTATATTTTTCCAATATTCTGACCTGCCACCTGTCTTTGTGTAATTATACGCTTTTTCTTTAAGTTTGCTGCTGAATTTAACTTTTTTAGTTAATCACGGATGGTGGAATTTCTCTTTCTCACTGGAATGTATCTATTCGGTGTACTCTGAAGTATCCCTTTAAATGTCTGCCACTGGTTTGTGGGGCACTGACACCGGTATTGGGGAAAGTGGGATCTGTACCGTTGGGATGGTCTATACCTGAACCTTGCTGGGGCTGGTGTCCTTGCGAGCTGCCTAACTAGGGAGTTATAGAGGGTTTTAAACTGAATAGTGGGGGCAAGGTGTGGTAAACCAAAGAGTAGAGACAAGAGAGACAGGTATATGAGAAATGATAAACAGACTGTGACAGGAAGGGACAGAGATACAAAGAGTAAGTCAGCAGATAAGGTGAAACGCTACCAAAATAATAAAAGGACAAAACTAAAGGCTCTGTATCTAAACGCATGTAGCATTCGATACAAAACAGATGAACTGATATCGCAAATAGAAATAAATAAGTACAATCTGATAGCCATTACAGAGACCTGGCTACAGGGTGACATTGATTGGGACCCAAATATCGAAGGGTGTGTGACATTTAGGAAGGCCAGGAAGTTAGGAAAAGGTGGAGGAGTGACTCTGTTAATTAATGATGGTATTAGCACATTAGAGAGGGATGACCTAAGTTCAGGAAACCAGGATGCAGAAGTGGTTTGGGTTGAGATGAGGAAGGATAAAGACAAGAAGTCACTTGTGGGAGTGGTGTACATGCCCCCTAATTGTAACTACACTGTAGGCCAGAATATAAAAGATGAGATAATGGGAGCTTTCCAGAAATGTACAGCAATAATCATGGGGGACTTTAATCTAGATATAGACTGGAGAAACCAGATGGGCAAAGGTAGCATCGATGAGGAGTTCATAGAATAGCATCTTAGAACAGCACGTTCTGGAGACAACCAGATAGCAGACTGTACTGGACCTGGTATTGAGCAACCAGATAGGATTAATTGACAACTTCCTAGTGAAGGCACCCCTGGGTAGCAGCGATCTTAATAAGACTGAATTTTACATTCATTTTGAGGGAGAAATGAGTGCATCCAAGACGAGTATTTTAAACTTAATTAAGGGTAATTATGAGGGCATGAAAGCAGAGCTAGCTAAAGTGAACTGGCAAATCAGGTTAGGGGAGAAGTCAATAGATGTTCAGTGGCTGACATGTAAAGGGATATTTCAGAATACACAGAATAAATACATTCCAATGAGAAACAAAAATTCCAAGCGGAGGGCCCACCATCTGTCATTAACTAAAATGTTAAAGACGGTTCAAACTTAAAAAATAAGCATATATTACACAAAGATGGGTGTCAGATCTGAAGATTGGAAAGAATATAAAGAACAGCAAGGAATGACAAAAAGATTAATAAGGAAGGAAAGATCAGAGTATGAGAGAAAGCTAGCTAGTGATATAGAAATGGATAGTAACAGTTTCTATAGATATTCAAATAAGAATAGAGTTAACAAAGTGAGTTAAAAGTAAAATACTGCAGATGCTGGAAACCTGAAACAAAAACAGAAAACGCTGGAAAAAATCAGCAGGTCTGACAGCTTCTGTGGAGAGAAAGATAGAGTTAACGTTTCGAATCCATATGAGTCATATGGACTCAAAACATTAACTCTGTCTTTCTCTCCACAGAAGCTGTCAGACCTGCTGAGTTTTTCCAGCATTTTCTGCTTTTGTTTAACAAAGTGAGTGTTGGTTCTATAGAGAGTGTGTCTGGGACATTGATAATGGAAAGTAGGGAGATGGCAGATGAATTAAACAGGTATTTTGCTTTGGTCTTCACTATAGAGGCCATAAGTAACATCCCAGAAAAAAACTGTAAATCAGGAATTGGAGAGGAGGGAGGAAATCAGGAAAATTAGAATCACCATGAGAGTGATATTGAGCAAATTGTTGGGGCTGTGGGGCTGGCAAATCCCCAGGTCTGGATGGGCTTCATCCTGTCTACCACCTAGAAGGACAAGGGCAGGAGACGCATGGGAACATCACCATCTGGAAGTTCCCCTCCAAGCCACTCACCATCCTGACTTGGAAATGCATTCCTTCACTGTCGCTGGGTCAAAATCCTGGAACTCCCTCCCTAACAGCACTGTGGGTGTACCTACACCACATGGACTGCAGCGGCTCAAGAAGGCAGCTCACCCCCACCTTCTCAAGGGCAATTAGGGATGGGCAGTAAATGCTGGCCCAGCCAGTGATACCCACATCCTATGAATGAATAATAAAAAAATTTAGTCAATGATATTCGTATGAGGTGGGGGATGGGAGATTCTGATGGCTTTATTACCATATGTTTTTGAAATATGATAAAGCCCATGTTTAGGCTGAAGAGGTTAGCAGCCATATCAATGTGACTGAGCCAAACTCTTTGATGTATGAGATAGGCAGTCTCTTGAATTATTGTGGTGTCAATTTACAAGGATCTTTATGTGAATGTGTGTCAGGAGGCTCTAGCTGATGGCAAGTGTTATACAGGCAAACATCATGAAAATCTATTTTGAACAAGGGCCTGTCTGGTGTTGAATCCTCCTGCACAGTGTCAGCCCTGGCTACATGGTCAAGCCTCCCTGCTGCGCTGCCATTGCTGGGCTCCTCATCTTCACCCACTTCGCCATCAGCAGAATGGCCAGGGCTTTTCTCCTCCATTCGTTCTCATCTTCTTCCTGCTCAGAGGTAGCAGCACTGCCCACATCATCAATTTGGAGGCCCCTCCTTTGTGCAACATTGTTCAGCAAGTAGCTTACAACAACTATTCTTGAACCCCTTGCTGGGGCATATTGAGCTCACCTGAGCAGTTGAGACACCTGAATCTCCTCTTTAAAATGTCAATGCTCTACTCAATGGTGCTCCTGGAGACAACATGGCTGCTGATGGGCTCTGCTTCGGACTGTGGCTTAAAGGAGGTAATTAGTCAAGTTCTTAACAAGTAACCCTTGTTCTGTAAGAGCCATCTGCAACTCTGCATTGGAGTTGTGACCTCCTTAGTATGAAGGGGTCATGGCAGCTGCACGGGCGGGAACCTCGCACACACTTGAAGAAAGACCTTACTTTGGTCACAAACCACCTGCACATTAACTGAGCAAAACGACTTGTGATTGACAAAGGTCAATGCCTACTGAGTCGGGCCTTTATTGCAACATGGGTGCAGCCTATAGCACCTGAGGGAAGCCTGCACTTTGGGGAAAGCCCCCAGCACCAAATCGATAGGGAAACTAACGTGCTCCCCCAGATGAGCAGTCTAGACAATAGTCACTGCCTTCATGCAGATGTGTGCCGCTGACTGGGATACAACCGTCAGGTCTGGAAAATTCCTGAGGCACTTGGGCGGTGGGCTGGGGGTGACGGACTCTGGCTCGATTTGCTGTTGGACCATGAGACAAATGCCTGTCACAATATCACAGCTCAACCTAAATCTCCTCAGTCTGGTTTCCCACCATGTTAAGGTGTGATTTGCTCTGTCTGTACACCCTCCCCACAGGGGAGGATCTGGTTGTCCTCTCTCTCTCTCTCTCTCTCTCTCTCTTCCTCCTGGCCCTCAGGTTTCCCTCTGGGCTCCAGCTGCTCATGTTGAGTGACAGGGCCCCACGTCCATCTTCTATACTCCCTCAGCTGAAGCCTAATGTGTCCTTCAAAAGCAGTAAGTTCTTTCTTCTGCCCAAGCCCAGGAGTCAGTAGGATCAACACAAAATTACCCTGGGAGACCGGCAGCACCACCCTCCCACTCGCTTGGGTCATAAGGAAGACAGTTGGAGTCAAGTTTTTGACAGTTCTGGAGCAGCAAATACAAATTTACAGGTAACACTACAGGAGTATTTTACCTCTCCAAAGGGGTACCTGGCTATCCAAGGGAATGTACAAAGATCAGACCTGCCCTGCTCCAGTCTGCTCTACACACGTTTGGTTCCACATTGCAAGGTGCCAAAGTCTGATTTGACTGGAGGCTGCTGATGATTTAACTTGGCAGCCGGCTCTGTGAACTGTCCACGTGTGAACCCTGGCCCGCCTCATCCCAGTTCCACATCCCTGGGAATAGGAAGCACCGTGTTCTGGAGCAGGACTTTGCATTTCCAAACACTTCCACCATGTTCACCACAATGGAGAGTCTCTCTGCATTGGCAAAAATTCAGGCTGAGTGAGTACGAGAGTGTGTGAAGGGGTAAGTGGGAGCGAGTGTGAGTGAGAATATGAACGAGTGAGTGAGTGTGAGAGAGTAAGTGTGAGTGAGAATAAGTCAGTGTGAGGCGGTGTGAGTATGAGGTGAGAGTAAATGAAAGTGAGGAATAGTAAGAATGTGAGTGAGAAAGTGAGAGCCTGAGAGTGAGTGCGAGAGTGTGAGTGTGAGAGCAAAAGAATGTGAGAGTGAGAGTAAGTGTGTGTGTGAATGAGAGAGTGAGAGTATGAAAGTCAAATAGTAAGTGTATGAGAAAATAAGTGTGAGAATGTATGTGTGTGAGAGAGCAAGTGTATGTATGAGAGTGAGTGTGAGTATGAGAACAAGAGCAAATGTGAGTGTGAATCCACCCACCAGCTGGTATGTATCCAGGGCCCTCAGGGTCAAGGGCTGACCTTGAACCCATGTCCTGAAGGTGACAGTCCAAGTGATGATTCAACCAGGATTTTCATTCCCGTTTAGGAACAGAATTTACAATAAACTTTTCCGTGAGTTGCACTGAACAATCTACCAGTGTTGTTATAACAATCAGTCAGACTACACATAGCGCAAAATAAAAGCAAAAAACTGTGGATGCTGGAAATCTGAAACAAAAATAAAAATACCTGGAAAAACTCAGCAGGTCTGACAGCATCTGCGGAGAGGGACACAGTTAAAGTTTCGAGTCTGCATGGCTCTTCAACAGAACTAAGGAAAAATAGAAATGTGGTGAAATATAAGCTGGTTTAAGGGGGGGCGGTGGTGAGACAGGAAGAGCTGGATAGAGGGCCAGTGATAGGTGAAAGCGAAGGAGAGATTGACAAAGATGTCATAGACAAAAGGACAAAGGGGTGTTGACTGGAGGTGATATTAGCCATGGAATGTGTTAATGGTAACATTAAGGGTAGAAAGCAGGACAGACAAGTGGCAGATGGCCCTAGTGGGGGTGGGGTGAGGGGAAGGGATCGAGATTGGCTAAAAGGCAGAGATGAAACAATGAATGGAAACACATCTAAAAATAATGGAATAGGTGGGAAAAGTATATTAATTATTGGAAAAAAGGGGGATCAGAAAGGGGGTGGGGATGGAGGAGAGAGTTCATGATCTGAAATTGTTGAACTCAATATTCAGTCTGGAAGGCTGTAAAGTGCCTGATCGGAAGATGAGGTGTTGTTCCTCCAGTTTGCGTTGGGCTTCACTGGAACAATGCAGCAGGCCAAGGACAGACATGAGAGCAGGGTGGGGTGTTGAAATGGCAAGTGACAGGGAGGTCTGGGTCATGTTTGCACACAGGGCAGACTGTGGCTGTGTCTGCTGTCACACTCCACACTTATGTCAATGGGAATCATTCCAGACCAGGAGTAAAGCGCTCACACAGATTGCGCTTCTGAGAATATTTGCAGAGGCGGGGGAGGTACTTAACTTTAAAGAGCCAGACGTAGATATAGAAAAATCTCTATTTAAAACCAAGGGTTGTAGAAACAGTCGATCCAGTGGGTTACATGCAGAACGAATCAACCATAGTAGAAGATGGGATTCCAAATCGGGCTGACTCCAAATAGTGTTTAAAAATTTGTTCATGTTTTAGCAAACTCCAGTCATACAGATTGCAACTGGACAGCCTCAGCCATGAGGCTCAGACTAAATGACTGCTCACTCTCTTTCTGTTTGTGTTCTGACTTTTCTCTCTTCCCTTGAAGGTCTTGGCTCCCACAGGGTTAGTGGCATAACCAGCAAGTTCCTTCAGGCAGAGAGAGTCAGGCACAGATACAAAAACTCACAGGTACAAAAACTCACACAGGTACAAACACTCACACAGATACAAAAACTCACACAGGTACAAAAACTCACACAGATACAAAAACTCTCACAGGTACAAAAACTCACACAGATACAAAAACTCTCACAGGTACAAAAACTCACACAGGTACAAAAACTCACACAGATACAAAAACTCACACAGGTACAAAAACTCACACAGGTACAAAAACTCACACAGGTACAAAAACTCTCACAGATACAAACACTCACACAGATACAAAAACTCACACAGGTACAAAAACTCACACAGGTACAAACACTCACACAGGTACAAACACTCACACAGATACAAAAACTCACACAGGTACAAAAACTCACACAGGTACAAAAACTCACTCGGGTACAAAAACTCACACAGGTACAAAAACTCACACAGGTACAAAAACTCACACAGGTACAAACACTCACACAGGTACAAAAACTCACACAGATACAAAAACTCACACAGGTACAAAAACTCACACAGGTACAAAAACTCACACAGGTACAAAAACTCACACAGATACAAAAACTCACACAGGTACAAAAACTCACACAGGTACAAAAACTCACACAGATACAAAAACTCACACAGGTACAAAAACTCACACAGGTACAAAAACTCACACAGGTACAAAAACTCTCACAGATACAAAAACTCTCACAGATACAAAAACTCACACAGGTACAAACACTCACACAGATACAAAAACTCACACAGGTACAAAAACTCACACAGGTACAAAAACTCACACAGGTACAAAAACTCACACAGGTACAAACACTCACACAGGTACAAAAACTCACACAGGTACAAAAACTCACACAGGTACAAAAACTCACACAGGTACAAACACTCACACAGATACAAAAACTCACACAGGTACAAAAACTCACACAGGTACAAAAACTCACACAGGTACAAAAACTCACACAGGTACAAAAACTCACACAGGTACAAAAACTCACACAGGTACAAAAACTGACACAGATACAAAAACTCACACAGATACAAAAACTCACACAGGTACAAAAACTCACACAGGTACAAAAACTCACACAGGTACAAAAACTCACACAGGTACAAAAACTCACACAGATACAAAAACTCACACAGATACAAAAACTCACACAGATACAAAAACTCACACAGATACAAAAACTCACACAGGGACAAAAACACAAAAACTCACACAGGGACAAAAACTCACACAGATACAGAAACTCACACAGGTACAAAAACTCACACAGATACAAAAACTCACACAGGTACAAAAACTCACACAGGTACAAAAACTCACACAGGTACAAAAACTCACACATACAAAAACTCACACAGGTACAAAAACTCAGATTCAAAAACTCACACAGATAGATGTACATAGACAGATACAGACAGAGACACATACATAGGTACAAACGCAGAGGCACATGTTCTAAATCTGTTCCTTAAAAATCAAAATGAACTTGAGCTGATGGTGTTTTGAATGCTGGAGAAGATAACGAATGCAGAGTTTTAAGATTCTTTCCTGGCCCTCAGCTCTCCAGTTGGTAACATGTGTATAAAACCTTGGAGATTTAGTCCCTGTTTAATTTATTTCTAACCATATAAGACTGATCATCAGCTAATAGTGTAATATTTTAATTTCAATATTTAATTAACTTCCCTTTGAATCTATTAAAATTAATTATCTGCATCCCATACTTCATTAAGAAACTGTCATTTTTTCCTGTGTTGGCCCACTTCCCTTGAAAGTGGTGTTCCACTGAAATTGGATTTAACCCTTCACATATCGTGTTCCATGGGATCGTTTACAGGTTGGGACTTGGTCTGATGTCTCATCTAAAAGACAATATCCCTGATAGTGCAGCACTCCCTCAGTACTAACCCTTGAAAGCACGGTGCTTCTTCAGTACTGACCCCCTGACAGTGCAGCACTCCCTCAGTACTGACCCTCCGACAGTGCAGCATTCCCTCAGTACTGTCTCTCTGACAGTGCAGCACTCCCTCAGTACTGTCTCTCCAACAGTGCAGCACTCCTTCAGTACTGACCCTCCGACAGTGCAGCACTCTCCCAGTACTGTCTCTCCGACAGTGCAGCACTCCCTCAGTACTGTCTCTCCAACAGTGCAGCACTCCCTCAGTACTGTCTCTCTGACAGTGCAGCACTCCCTCAATACTGACCCTCGACAGTGCAGCACTCCCTCAGTACTGTCTCTCTGCCAGTGCAGCACTCCCTCAGTACTATCTCTCCGACAGTGCAGCACTCCCTCAGTACTGTCTCTCTGGTAGTGCAGCACTCCCTCAGTACTGTCTCTCTGACAGTGCAGCATTCCCTCAGTACTGTCTCTCTGACAGTGCAGCACTCCTTCAGTACTGTCTCTCTGGTAGTGCAGCACTCCCTCAGTACCATCTCTCTGACAGTGCAGCACTCCCTCAGTACTGTCTCTCTGACAGTGCAGCATTCCCTCAGTACTGACGCTGTGACCGTACAGTGCTCCCTCAATATTGTCCCTCTGAGTGCAACACTGCCTTGGTCCTGACCCTCTGACAATACAGTGCTTCCTCAGTATTGACCTTCCAACAGTGCTGCACACCCTTGGTACTGACCCTCTGATCATTTAGACCTCCCTTCGTTCTGCACTGCAGCATCAGCCTAGATTATGGGCTGTGAATTTACTTTGACACTTGTAGATCAGGGAAGGGAAATAACTGAGTCAGGCTTGTGGCCTTGACCTAGTGACTGCGGCGCGCTGTAAGGTGATATTAGGTGGGCACTGCTGCAGATTTGGCTCTTGGATCCATGTTTTGATCACTTTGCTAAAGGAAGCTCTCGAGGTCCAGGGCATGAACATTGCTGATGAAACCGCATTTATTGTCCATTCTGAGCAGGTGATGGTGATGGGGCTTTGCACAGTGAGTGGTTAGGATTCAGAAAGCGCTGCAGAGAGGGTGCTGCAGGCACATTCGATCCTGGCTTTCCACAGAGAACTGGATCATTATCTAAAGAGAAATAAATTGCAGAGGCACAGGGTGGAGAAGTGGGACTCGGCAAGTTGCTGTTGCAGAGAGCTGGCATGGTCACAACAGGCCGAATGGCCTCCCTGCTGTGACCATTCTATGATGCTTGACTGCAATCGTTTTTACAACCAAGCCATTTTCAAGGGAACTTCAGAGAGAAGCAAACATCAGCCACGCTGAGAGGAACAGCAGGTTCTCTTCCCTGAACAACATCAGCCGTATTTGACAGGAATCTGGGAGCTGCTGCAGGTATTTCGTTTCCTGAACTATTGGATTTATTGGGTTCAGCTTCACAAGTTGCTCCTACATGAATTGAATTTATTGCCTCTAGTTACTCGTCCAGCCTCAAACGGAGAGAGGGGAAGGGACCAGATTCCATCAGCAACAACATCATGTTTGCACCTTATGGTCAGGCAAGAAATGCAAATAAAAATGGCAACTTCAATTATCCTGAACTTGACATGTGTTTTGGAGATTACATTCTGCGATTCTGCTTCTTGCGGACCACTGGCTTACGGTGAGTTAAAGAACTGAAACTTTATCTCCGACACACACACATCGCACAAAACTCAGTCTGAGGTCTTTATGAAATTATCCCAATTAAACTGAGTTTTACTTTTACCACACAGGTTTCTCACTAATATCTTCTGGACTACAATTCCTTTCATTTAGATATAATCTGAAGGAAGACTATCACCTTTCAGACTGAAGCCACTTGTAAAAATGCCGGTGAAAAATAAATTCCAGTCTGGACTGTCTTCTGTCTGTGAACTCCAATGCCATCCTGTGGAGAACTTTAATGCTCTTTTTAGAATCGAACCCAGAAAGGCTCCTCATCTGTTAAATGTTTAGAGGGGACATTCCATACAAATACTCCTTGGTTAACATAACTGCACAATGTTCATCCCTCTTAAACCAGGGAGGCTAGTCCCAATATCACAAGGTTGTGACATTTTAGGAAGGTAATTTGACCTATTAAATACTTGATATATTACTATGCAAATAAATCCACTTTGCCTCAACCTAATTGCATTTTGCCTACATGGGCCAGTCCATCTGTTGATCACTGCTTCCTGAGTCCATACCCAGAATTATTGCTTACTGGTCTGAGGAATGTTAGAATGAGCCACAATTTTAAAGTAACATTGCGCAGCTCTGTCCGCACACCCTGAGTTATCAGCTGTTGAAACCTTCATTTAGGCATTTACTCCTCTTGACTCGACTATTCCAAACTATCATGTCCACTTTCCCACATTCCACTCTTGGTAAACTTAGGTCATCCAAAACTCTGCTGCCCTGCTTCCTAACTCAGACACAGTCCTGTCCCTCTATCATCCCTCTGCTCACCAACTTCGATACCAGTTAAGCAATGCCTTAATTTTAAAATTCTCATTCTTGTTTTCATATCCCTCTATGGCTACACACTCTCCCTATTTCCGAAAACTCCTGCATTCCTACAACTCTCGAGTTATCTGTGATGCTCCAGTTTTTGCCTCTTGTGCATCTCCTGTTTTAATTGCTGTAGCATTGGTGGAGCGGTCAGGTGGAGCGGTCAGACGGAGCGGTCAGGTAGAGTGGTCAGGTGGAGCGGTCAGACGGTGTGGTCAGACGGAGTGATCAGGTGGAGCGGTCAGACGGAGCGGTCACAAAAGGGCTGCAGTGAAAGGGAGTAAGTTAGGAATTTAGCGAGAGTGGGAATTCTCTGGTCATTATTGTTATGTCTCCAACTGGAATTTATTTTAACATTTGGAATTTAACTTTGAACTTTTAAAAACTGTAGAGGAAGCTGCAAACTCATTAAACGGAACTGTCAATAACAGTTATCAATTAGCTGGTAGTGTCCGCTGAAGTTGATGCTGATCTGATTACTGTGAGCAGAAAGTCGGGTCAGTAATTATAACCTGGCTGCTACTCAAAAAGACTGACAGAAGTAAACAGTATTCCCAGTGAGAGTGTGAAACCCACGCATCGTAAAGGGGGTCAAAACTGGCAATTTACTAAGGAGGAGATGCTGCTTTTTGCCTTCAATACTCATTGTGCTTAGCAAGTCAGTGAATATTTCACCTTTTTCCTCTATTTTAGTGTTTAGTGCAAAGTCAATGCAGAGAAAAAGAAAAAAATTACAAACTAAAAAGTAGATATAAATAATCTAGACTAAGAGTAGGATTTATGTCTGGACTGCAGTATTAGGGAGGGGGAGTGGAGTTTGTGGACAGTGGGACTGGCCTGAATGAACACAATCCAGTCGACATCTCCATCTCGAACCTCCCCGGCTCAGACTCCTCAAGCTGGAGTGAGAGTCGCAGAGACTCTGACACATATCAGGGAGCAGGAGGAATATCTGGGTAGTTTACTCCAGCCATCAGTCACATCTTTTGGAGAGGTGCAGGTCAGAGGGGGGCATGTAGAATAAGAGGAGCTCAGTCAGGTAGAAGATTAGGATTCGGAGAAACTGATCCTCTCCAGAAGGCACAACGTACTTGCTGAGGAGGAGGATTGTCAGAAGCAGGCAACAGGCAGAATGCGAACCATGAGGCATTGGAGCAGGAGGCTGTCCAAAGGGGCAGCCTGGGGGGGGGGGAGGGGGGGGTAGAAGGGGAAGTGTAACGTGGTAGTTGCAGATTCAGTAATTAGGAGGCAAATCACATCCTTTCTAAGCAGAATCAAGAATCTCCCACAGTTTGTTGCTGAGCTGGTGTCAGGATGAGTGGCATCTGGAATGGGGTTCAAAGGGCATTAGAGAGGGAGATGATCCATTCATCGTGATCCATGTTGGGTCCAAATCATAGGGAAGAGTGAGCAAGAGGTCTTGTTGAGAGAATGCCAGGGACTAGGAGTTAAATTAAAGAACAGGGCAAGTATTATAACCTTTGGATTATTATACAACTGACAATCAGCACCAGAAAAACCAAATGTTATGAACCAGGCTGTAGAAACTCTACCCTCCATCAACATTGAGAGGGTGCAGTTCTGCTTTACGAAATGAAGCTGGGCAGATGGAAGGAGTGACAGTGGGAGAGCATTTTGGTGACAGTGATCATAATACAATTAGTTTGAACATATTTATGGAATAGATCAAAGATGGTACATGAGTTAAAGTTCGAAATTGGGACAAGGCCAATTTTACTAAGCCAAGGGGTGATTTAGCAAAAGTGAACTGGAAACAGCTACTTGAGGGTAAATCAGTGTCAGAGCCGTGGGAGGCAACCAAAGGGGAGATTCAAGGGGTTCAGAGGAAACGTTCCCACAAAGGAAAAGGGTGGGGGGGTCAATCTAGAGTCCCCTGGATGTCAAGGAGCTAACAGGGTAAGATAAGGCAGAAAAGGAATGCTTATGTCAGACACTGAGGACTCAATACTACAGAAAACTGAGAGGAGTCTAGAAAGTGGAAGGGTGAAATCAAAAAGGACATTTGGAAAGCAAGAATATTGGCAAGAAAAATCAAGGAGAACCCAAAGATGTTTTATCAATGCACTAAGAGGGTCAACTAAGGAAAGAGTAAGGCCCATAAAAGATCAAAAAGATCAAAAGGTGTGGAGGCAGAGGATGTGGGGTTGGTTCCTAATGAATACTTTGTGTCTGTCTTCACAAAAGAGGGGGACAAAGCAGACATTGCAGTTAAGGAGGAGGAGTGTGAAGTATTGAATGTGATAAACATAGGGAGAGGGGAAGTATTAACAGGATTAGCATCCTTGAAAGTGGATAAGTCACCAGGGCCGAATGAAATGTACCCCAGGCTGTTAAAAGAAGCCAGGGAGGAAATAGCAGAGGGTCTGATCATCATTTTCCAATCCCCACTGGATACAGGGGAGGTGTTGGAGGATTGGAGGTCTGGTTACATTGTACCTTTGTTAAAAAGGGATAGACCAAATCATTACAGGCCAGTCAGTCTGACGATAGTGGGCAAATTATTGGAATCAATTCTGAGGGACAGGATAACCTGTCACTTAGAAAGGCACAGATCAATCAAGGACAGTTAGCATGGATTTGATAAGGGAAGGTCATGCCAGACTTAAGTACCAAGTTGGGTTGCTGAGGGTAGTGCAGTTGATGTGGTCCACGTGGATTTTAACAAGGCTTTTGACAAGGTCCCACATGGGAGAATGGTTAAAAAAAACAAAAGCTCATGGGATCCAGGAGAATGTAGCAAACTGGATACCAAATTGGCTCAGTGGCAGCGAACAAAGGGTTATTGTTGACCTTCCAGTCACAAAAACATGTGTTTCCAGTGAGGTTCTGCAGGGCTGTGCACTGGGCCACCTGCTTTTTGTGGGCTATATTAATGATTTGGATGTAAATGATCAAGATGTCTGCAGATGACACAAAAGCTGCCAGTGAGGAGGGGACTGCAGGAAGATATCAATGGACTGGGCTGGTGGGCACAAAAGTAGCAAATGGGATTCAACCCATTCAACCCACAGAAATGAGAGATGCTGCATCTGGGGAGGTCAAACAGGGCAAAGGATTACACAATAAATGGGAGGATAGTGAGAGGTGGAGAAGAAGTGAGGGGCCTTGGAGTGAATGTTCACAGATCCCTGAAGGGAGCAGGACAGGTTGATAAGGTGGTTAAGGGGGTAAATGGAATCCTTTCATTTATTAGCCAAGGCATGGAATATAAGAGCAGGGGGATTTTCTGGAATTATATAAAACATTAGTTATACCACAGCTATGTGTGGCTCTGGTCACCTCATTACAGAAAGGATGTAATTGCATTCGAGAGGTACAGAGCAGATTTACAAGGATGTTGCCAGGACTGGAAAATTGCAGCTATGAGGGAAGTTTGGATAGGCTGGGATTGTTCTCCTTGGAACAGAGAGGGCTGAGGGGAGATATGATTGAGATGTACAACATTGTGAGGGCCCTGGATAGAATGGATGGGAAGGCCCTAAGTGGGCATAGATTTAAAGTGATTGGTAGGGAGATTGGAGGGGAGATGAGGAAACATCTTTTTACCCAGAGGGTGTGGGGGTCTGGAATGTCCTGCCTGAAAGGGGAGTAGAGGCTGAAACTCTCAACTCATTGAGAAAGGTGTCTGGATATGCACCTCAAGTGCCATAAGAAGGGCCAATTGGCCTTTCTGTGCCATTAACCTTCCATGGTTCACACCCTGCTTCACATACCTCGGATCAACAATTACCAGAAACCCGTTCCTTGATGCTGAAACAGCACCAGGATTGCCAAGCCTGCAGCTTCCATGTAAAGTTGGGAAGTTGAGTTTGGACCAACAGCAAACTAACCAAAAATACAAAACTCCATGCGTATCAGGATTGTGTTCTCAGCATCTGTTTTTACAGTAACGAGACGTGGACAACTTAGACAAGCCAAAAAAAGCAGCTGAAAAGCTTCCACCTCTGCTGCCTCAGGTGAATAATGGGCATTTCCTGGGGCAGGCGGTGGTGTGGATACACCCACAGGGAGGGAGTTGCAGGATTCTGACCCAGCGACAGTGAAGGAACGGTGATATATTTCCAAGTCAGGATGGTGAGTGGTTTGGAGGGAAACTTCCAGGTGCTGGTGTTCCCATTTATCTGCTGCCCTTGTCCTTCTAGATGGTAGAGGTTGTAGATTTGGAAGGTGCTGTCGAAGGAGCCTTGGTGAGTTGCTGCAGTGCATCTTGTAGATGGTACACACTGCTGCTACTGTGCGTTAGTGTTGGAGGCAATGGATGTTGAAGGTGGTGGGATGTGGTACCAATCAAGTGGGCTGCTTTGTCCTGGATGGTGTCAAGCTTGTTGAGTGTTGCTGGAGCTGCACTCATCCAGGGAGTATTCCATCACAATCCTGACTTGTGCCTTGTAGATGGTGGACAGGTTTGGTGAGTCAGGAGTTAAGTTACTTGCCACAGAATTCCCAGCCTCTGACCTGTTCTTGTAGCCACAGTACTTATATGGCTGCTCCAGCTTAGTTTTTGGTCAATGGTAACCCCCCAGGACCAGGATGTTAATGATGGGGATTCAGCAATGGTAATGCCATTGAATGTCAAGGGGAAATGGTTGGATTTTCTCTTGTGGAGATGGTCATTGCATGGCACTTATGTGGCACAAATATTACTCCCGAGACGAATGGATGTGTAACTATTACTCAAACCAAATGCAAATTGGCGTAGGGATGAATAAATTACTGAAGTGAAGGAGTGGAATTAGAAAGTGGAGCTTCCATTTCATGGGACACTGGTACCAGCACTGGGACAAAAAGGAACTGTATATTTGGAGACTCGACTATTCATCATATTTGTTAAAGCACCAAATAATGAGATTGAAAGCCATATATCCAAATTTTCCAATAACACAAAGATAGGTAGCATTACAAACAGTGTAGATGGAACCAGAAAATAATAGTTATTAGCAAGATTCATTGGGTGTGAAAAACTGAAATGGGTTTCAATTTAGGCAAATGTGAGGTTATCCATTGTGGCCCTAAAAAGGAGGGAACATCCTAAATGATGAAAAACTAGGAACAGTTGTGGTTGAGATAGACTTAGGAGTCTAGATACATATCTAATTAAATGTCCTGAATTGGTGCAGAAAATAATCAAAACAGTGGGAGGAGTTTGGTACACTCGTCCAGAAACAGCAATTGATGTCAAATCAAATTATTAATTTTAAATCTGAAACTGGCAAGTTTTTGTTATCCAAAGATATTAAGAGGTATTGGGCATAAATAAGAGTCATGATCTTACTGGACGGTGGAATAGGCTGAAAGGGTTAAATGAGCTTCTCCAGTTCCGATGTACAATTGATGGCACCGAGCCTTCAGCTGTCTAGGTCCCAAACTCTGGAATTTCTTCCCTAAATCTCACTTCCCTCTTTCTCTTTTCTCCTTCAAGATTCTCCATAAAACCTAGCTCTGAGTGAGCATTTGGTCATCTGTGTTAGTATTGCCTTATTCATTCTGTCAAATGTTTGTTTGATAATCACTCCTGTGAAGCACTTTGGGATGTTTAATTAACTCAAAAGGCGTGATACAAATACACATTTTTTGTTGTTTGTTCCACCTATTTAATTATCTTTTACAACTCAATCAATCTAAAGGATTAATTTATAATGGCCACAAAATCCCTCAATGGCTTCACTCCTCCAGCCCCACAACATTCCTGAGATTTTCCCACTCCTCTAATTCTGGCCCTTTGAGCATTCCAGATTTTAATCTCTCCACAATTGGTCACTGTGCCTTATATAAGAAACATAAGGAATAGACCAGGGGAAGTCCAGCATGGGGTTAGATAACGAGAAGAGGTTAGGTCCATTAGTAGGAGAGTGTTCAGCAGTTGCAAGTCCAACATGTTAGGAGTAAATCTTGTGAAAAGCACCAGGGGTGGAAGATGAAACAAAAGGAATCCTTCATTCTTTACTTCATTCTAGAAAACCCATCAGCACATTAAACAATTTTTAAAAATATAGCAAATCATGAACTGCCTCTGACCCAAAACTAACTGGGTTATTATGTCATGAAGTTATTAAAAGCTAACACTTCAGGTGTTTTATAATGTGCAATTTTTAATGTGAACTGTTGATAACTCCGAATTCTGGGGCTCAGTACGTCACAATATGCATCGAATCAGGATCAATCCGGAGCAGTTTTTGGGGCTGGAATTCGGGGCTGTTGGAATTTCCACACTGGAAAAGTAGTCAGTTTGGATCGGTGGATTTCTCTGATGCTTTATGGAAGGGTTTCGAGTGTGGGGAGTTTGGTGGTGGGGAGATGAGAGGCAACCACTCAGTCAAAAGCCAGGAAGATGGGATTGAAAAAGTCCGATGAATTATCTGCTGCAAGTACTCAGCCTTCAAAAGCTAACACAATATTTCACAGCAGCTGAGGAAGTCCATTGCTGGGATCTTGTCGATGACTGGACATTGGTCTTATGGCTGGTCACTGACCACGGGGCAGTGATAGTCAGAACGAGGTCTCATTCATTCTGGGCCTGGTGGCAGCAGCTGCTTCAGTGGCTGGACTGAGGGGATTTGCTACTGACAACTGAGCCTCTGCTGTGGCAATTGCTGATGGTACATTGGGAGGGAGAGTTCTGACTGAGAGCGTTGGACTGGGTGACACAGCTTTCGACCCCTGTGCTGAACTGCATGGACCCAGGGGTCTACCTTTCGTCGATAGTCTGCCCTCAGACTCAAAGCTAAACCGGCGAGGATCCATGGCACTTAATTCAGTGCAGCGTGCCAACTCCTGACAACGCTCAACAAAGCTTCCTCGGTGCCCCGCTCTGCCTTCACTGTCTGACGTGCTATTTTCACCACTGGGACACTCTGCTTTCAGAGATGAGCGATGTGATATCATTAGCTGAGGGTTCCCACTGGAAACGTCACCCTGATCCAATGAACTTTGACTGGCAATGTGTGACTGCAGACTGCACACGCTGGAAAATCTTCCCCGCTCTCTGGTCACCAAGGGGCTTTCTTTCCAAATGCCTCCAGTTCCACTCCGCATCCACCTCTCCCGGAATCCATCGGCTGTTTGAAACTGGCTGTTTAAACAAAAAAGGAAAGAATTGCAACAAAACGGTATCCATTTGAACCTGAAAATCCTGTGCCAGGGCCAACTATAGGCTGCAGCCAGTAGTTACTGAGCATTCTGTAGTGTGACAGCAACACTAAACTGCTTGTAGATCACCTACTTATGTCACACTTTCTCCCTCTAATACTTTCACTGTCAATTTGATCCTAATATTCTAGTTATAAAGCAGTTTATTCCCTCATTCTACTGTAACCTAAGAACAGCTCAGTGTCAGAATCAGACTGTACAGCAACTGAGCTGAGACTGAGTCCCCACAGCCCCAGATGCTTTAACATTTCTTTTTTATTCCTGGGCTGGGTTTAATTCTTTGTCCCTGATGGTCAGCGGCTTTCTGCACTTTGTCATCCTTCACATTTCATGTGTGAACTTATTGACCAGGACATTACCTGGACGATGAGACCCGCAGCATGATGGGATGGGCCAGCGATTCTGCAGGGCTCACATCTGGTGTTCGGGTCAGCGCGAGGTCACATTGTTCCAGCTGCTGAAGGAGCTCCTGGACTGTGGGGCCACCAGAATCTTTCAACGTTAAAAATAAAATTAACATAGATTAAAAAAGGTTCTTCGTTTTCCTCCCCAACTGACCCTCCCCTGCTCAGATTGTAGCCGTCCTCGAGTGAGCTAACTGACTGCAGCAGGCATCACACCCCAGCATAATCTTGACCTCACAAACATTGAGTGTGACAATGGGCTGAGAGAGCCTCAAATCATCATTCTGGCAAATTGCAATAATTCCACAGAACAAGGATTGACCCAGAAACAGGCTGTACCCCCACCATCAGCCCACCCTCATCCTTATCCCCACCCACTCCTCACCCCCATCTCCATCCCTAGGCCAGGGTGGGGGGGTGGTTTCTGGTCTTTGAAGATTTTTTTCCTGTTTGGAGAGAAACACAAATTGAAGGCTGCAAACTGCCCTTTGACCCCAGATAGACACCCAGTGATTCCACCGTCTCCACCCCCCCACAAACTGCTTTGTGCCTCCGAACCACTGCACACCCCCCAGCTTCTTGTGTGCCCCCCTGACCCCTGCAGTCCGGCTGAGCCTCTGCGCGCCCCATGGCACCTGCTGTGCCCCCTCCCCCAAACCCCTGCATGACCCCTGACCTCTGTTTGCTGCTTTGCCAGTTGTCTCCATGGCTGTGGTGAGGTCCCACATCTGGATGCTGCCATTAGTGTGTCCGGTGAACAGGTAGCGACGGGCACGGGAGCTGATCCTACTCGATCCCTCACACTCATGCACAGTGAAAGCGGTGATTGCAGTGCCGTCCACTGAACGAACCTCACAGATCCTGTGTCAGAGTAAGACAGAGATGGAAGGAGGGGGTGAGATGGGTGGAGAGAGAACAGGGAGGGGGTGAGACAGAGGGAAAATTAATCAACGATCTTGGTCTGTTCATTTTGAGATGATTTCTCCCATATCAACCGATGACATCCATTTTCAGTTCTGAATCTTAGCCGATTGTTCAGTCTCTAGAGTAGCCTGAGCAGCTGGAGATGACCAGGAGGGGTTGTTACAGTTCCCCTGACCTCACTATGCAGCTGTCCTAGCAGTTAAGAGGCTGCACCACTGGGGGTTTATCAGTCTCTCCCCTTTGTAAAGAAAGATAAACTTGCATTTCTGTAGCACCTTTCACTGCTTCAGGACATCTCAAAGCACATTGCAGTCACGCAAGTATAACTGCTTTGTAGTCACTGTCGTCATGTAGGGAACATGGCAGTGAAATTACACAGCAAGCTCCCGCAAAAAGCAATGTGATAAGGACCAAATAATCTGGTTTTTGTGAGTTGATTGGGACATAAATATTGGCCAGGATCGCAGGGAAACTCCCCTGTACTTCAGAAGAGTGCTGTGTAATCATTTATATCTTCAGAATCGTGGAAAGTTCGAGTCTGTGCCTTTGAAGAAAAATGCACCTCGCACCCTAACCCCACTCCCCAGTATTTGGTCTGTAGCCCTGCAGGTCCCAGCCGTGGAGGAGCTAATCCAGAAACCTCCTCAATGAGATGAGGGTTTCTGCCTCTCCCCTTTCAGGTAGTGAGCTCCAAACCCCCACACCTCTGGGTGAAAAAATATTTCTTCGTCTCCTCTTTGGTAGAAAGATTAACCACTTTAAATCTCTGCCCCCTAGTCACTGGTCTCTCTGCTAAAGTAAATTAGCCATTCCCGTCCAGACTGTCCAGGTCCCTCACAATGTTGTACATCTCAATCATATCTCCCCTCAGCCCTCTCTGATCCAAGGAGAACAATCTCAGTCTATCCAATCTTCCCTCATAGCCACAATTTTCCAGTCCTGGCAACATCCTTGTAAACTTGCTCTGTACCTCTCGAGTGCAATTACATCCTTTCATAAGCTGAATATGGAAAAAAAAGCAGCAAACAATCAGGTACAGTGACCAGGATTACACACAGCACTAAACAATCAGGTACAGTGACCAGGATTACACACAGCACTAAACAATCAGGTACAGTGACCAGGATTGCACACAGCACTAAACAATCAGGTACAGTGACCAGGATTACACACAGCACTAAACAATCAGGTACAGTGACCAGGATTACACACAGTACTAAACAATCAGGTACAGTGACCAGGATTACACACAGCACTAAACAATCAGGTACAGTGACCAGGATTGCACACAGCACTAAACAATCAGGTACAGTGACCAGGATTACACACAGCACTAAACAATCAGGTACAGTGACCAGGATTACACACAGCACTAAACAATCAGGTACAGTGACCAGGATTGCACACAGTACTAAACAATCAGGTACAGTGACCAGGATTACACACAGCACTAAACAATCAGGTACAGTGACCAGGATTACACACAGTACTAAAGTTGCAGCCTAACTAATGTTTTATACAGTTCCTGCTCTTATATTCTATACCTTGACTAACAAATGAAAGGAATGCATATGCCTTGTTACCCCCTTGTTAACCTGCCCTGTTACCTTCAGGGATCTGTGCACATTCATTCAAAGCTCTCTCGCTTCTCGTATGCTCTCAACATCCTCCCATTTATTAGGATTTCCTTTGCCTTGTTTAACCTCCCCAAATGCATCAGCTCATTTCTCAGGGCTGAATTCCATTTGCCACTTTCCTTCCCACCTGTCCAGGCCAAACAGAACCTTGGTTTAGATCTTATCTGAATAATGGAATCCTTGGCTGCAGCTCTCCCTCAGCACTGCATTAGTTTGCACACTTGCTCATTCATGAACCCCCCCCAAGCTTCCCCACTTCTTACACTGGGATCAAACACTGCGATTTGAAGCATCTCTTCACATCTCCAGAACAGTTAAAATGCCTCAGCTCCTGCACGCCTTTCTTACTCCCAGATTCGACTGTTCCAACACTCTCCTGGCCCAACCTCCCACCTTCTATTCTCCATGAACATGAACTGACTGGAAACTCTGCCCATGTTTGAACTCGCACTAATTCCCCTTCATCTATCACCCGTGCCCACTGACCTACAACGAAGTAATGCCTTGATTTTAAACTCTCAGCCAGGTTTATCAAACCATCCATGGCCTCACCCTCAGGTCTCTCTAAACTCCTCCAGACTCTGCAACCTACTAGACTACTATCTTCCACACCTGCAGTCCTAACAACCCTCCCTATCTCTGTAACCTGCTCTATGCCCTACATCCCTCCCTATCTCTGTAACCTCATAACCAGCTCTAACCCTTACACCCCTATCTCTGTAACCTCCTCCAGCCCCTACACCCCTCCCTATCTCTGTAATCTCCTCTATACCCTACATCCCTCCCTATCTCTGTAACCTCATAACCAGCTCTAACCCTTTCACCCCTATCTCTGTAACCTCCTCCAGCCCCTACAACCCTCCCTATCTCTGTAACCTCCTCCAGCCCCTACAACCCTCCCTATCTCTGTAATCTCCTCTATACCCTACATCCCTCCCTATCTCTGTAACCTCATAACCAGCTCTAACCCTTACACCCTTATCTCTGTAACCTCCTCCAGCCCCTACAACCCTCCCTATCTCTGTAACCTCCTCCAGCCCCTACAACCCTCCCTATCTCTGTAATCTCCTCTATACCCTACACACCTCCCTATCTCTGTAACGTCCTCTATGCCCTACAACCATCCCTATCTCTGTAACCTCCTCTATGCCCTACAACCCTATCTCTGTAACCTCCTCTAGGCCCTACAACCCTCCCTATCTCTGTAACCTCCTCTAGGCCCCACAACCCTCCCTATCTCTGTAACCTCCTCTAGGCCCTACAACCCTCCCTATCTCTGTAACCTCCTCTAGGCCCTACAACCCTCCCTATTTCTGTAACCACCTCTATGTTCCAAAACCCTCCCTATCTCTGTAACCTCCTCTATGCCCTACAACCCTCCCTATCTCTGTAACCTCTTCTAGGCCCTGCAGCCCTCCCTATTTCTGTAACCTCCTCTATGCTCTCCAACCCTCCCTATTTCTGTAACCTCCTCTATGCTCTACAACCCTCCCTATCTCTGTAACCTCCTCTATACTATACAACCCTCCCTATCTCTGTAACCTCCTCTATGGTCTCCAACCCTCCCTATTTCTGTAACCTCCTCTATGCTCTACAACCCTCTCTATCTCTGTAACTCCTCCAATCCTGACACTCCAAGAACTCAGTGCTCCTTTAATTCTGGCCTCTTGAACATCATCCATTTTAATTCCTTCACCACTGGCATCTATACCTTCAGTTACCTGGTCCCAAGTTTCAGAATTCCAACCTTAAATCTCTCCTTTTGTCTGTCTCCTCCTCTCAGATGCTTCTTAAAACCTTCCGCTGTGACCAGACTCTGGAAAATATTTCTGAACTCCCCTGTACTAACAATGCTATCTTAGAAAGCCCATTCAGTCCAAGGACTGGCTGGTTTTGGGAGTTTCAGCGTGTTCCATTACCTCTTCCCCGTTGAGGACAGACGCACAAAGATCTGATTTGTGTCGGGAACAACTTTCTGAATGAAAACCTGTTCATCATCTCGTTCCCCGAATGGGCCTGTGTGAGAGAGAGAGAGAGAGAGAGAGTGTGAGAGAGAGAGAAAGTGTGTGTGAGAGAGAGAGAGAGAGAGAGTGAGGCAAATTACACACAGTAGAAAGCTAGTCTCAGTTATGGGGATGGGGAAATTACTGGGCTGTTGTAAAAACCTATTTGAGTTTTAGGGAAGGAAATCCGCCTTCCTTTAATGGGCTGATCTACACGCAACTTCAGACCCACAACTTAACTGTCCTCCGAAACAGGGTCCAGCAAACCCTTTGTTGTACCAAACTGCTCCAGGAAAGTTGAAAAGGAATAAACCGGGTATATCACCCAGCATCATGCTCAGTTGACTGTGTCAAGTCCTCTTTGGTAGTGCCTGGGACTGGTGTGAAAATTGGAAGGGCTGTCCCACAGCAGTCAGCAACCACCTGACACAGTCATTCTCACTGAACCACACCTTATAGTGTCCCAGGCTCACACATTACCAAAGTACCATCATGGCCTGAAACATTCACTCGGTTTCTCTCCACAGATGCTGTCTGACCTGCTGAATACTTGCAGCATTTTCTGTTTTATTTCAGATTTCTAGCATCTGCAGTATTTTGCTTTTGTATTTCTCTCACCACCCCTGGGTGTGTCCTTACGTCCTTACGTCCTTATGTCCTTATGTCCTTACGTCCTTATGTCCTTACGTCCTTATGTCCTTACGTCCTTATGTCCTTACGTCCTTATGTCCTTATGTCCTTACGTCCTTATGTCCTGCCCCACGAGCAGGACAGATCCACCTGCAGTGGTGACAAAGTTGGGAAGGAGATGCTTCGGGAGGCCTCAGCATTGATTCCAGACTCCATGAAGTCTGACGGAATCAGGTTAAATATAAACTAGGAAGTCTACTTCTGATTGCCACTTACTGCATTCCGTCAGTCACTGCTCCTCCATCTGGAAGAGGGTGGTAAAGGCACAGAATGTACTCTGGGTGGGAGACTTCAATGTCCATCACTAACTGTGGCTTGGTAGCACCGTTACTGACTGAGCTGGCTAAGTCTTGAAGAGCTTGTGACAGCTGGTGACAGAACCAACACAAGGGGTGAACCCACCTTTCATAGATGCATCTGAGAAACAGGCAGCAGCAACAGGAGCTGACAGAGGCAAGGTACACACACACACACCGGTGAATCAGAGGCCAGCTCTGCAATGTTTTCTGTCAGTTCCACACACTAACACCAATCTTGCTGCCTCTTACCGATCTCCAAACCCGCGGAACATCCTCCGTGTCCGTCCAAGTCTTCCAGTGAGAGGATTTTAAATGATGCCAGTGGGGTTGATCCAGGCTGTGTGGAGATCATTCCCCGGAATCTGGTTACAGTCCATGTCCTCACATGATTATTATCTGCACAGACTGAATAAAAAACACAGATCTCAGCTCCCGAAAGTGCTGATTGCCATTTGGCTGAAGTGACCCCACGTGCTCATGAACCCATGCTATTTGGCTGTAGAAGGCTTCACAGTTTTAAGTTACTCTCACTGTCAGCTAAAATGCAAACAAGTGGCGGGGACTGAGCAGTGATCGATAGCAGCAACCTGATCAATCCTGCTGCTGTAGACTACAGTGGGTCAGTTGCAGAGATTGGGGAAGGAGGGATTGGGGTCTGGGGGATGAGAGTTGGTACACACTGTATCGGACTCTGATCCCAATAATCTGACACTCACCATTCCTGCCCACACTCGGGGGACCCTCCCTGTCTTTGCAGTGAGGGCTGTGCAGGGAGTGAGCCCAGGACAGGTAGCTGAGTAGTGGGTTGGGCTGACAGGAGGAAGAGATGTGACAGATGAGGGGACGGGGGAGTTGAGGAAATGGTGCCAAAAAGGTGAAGATTAATCACGGTTTCCTACCCGAGATGAGGTTTTTCTCAGACAGTGTGATTTTTGTGATGGGGCTGCGATGAACACTGAATGTCTGGAAGAGCTGTGGACCAGAACCCACTGTTTCAGGATGCTGCACAATCACACGGACCATTCCGGAACTTGTGCCGTACGCAATCTCGATCCAGTTTCCACTGTCACCTGGTAGAAATAACGGCAAAAAACAGTTACTGAACTTCGCATTGTTAGAACTGAGGGGGCTGGATCGCTGAGGGACACAGCTCTGAGGGACACAGCTCTGAGGGACACAGCTCTGAGGGACACAGCTCTGAGGGACACAGCTCTGAGGGACACAGCTCTGGAGTCTGGTCTTTAGGCACATTGTTTGCTTTTAGGGTTAGTAGGCCATTCGGCCCCTCAAGTCTGCTCTGCCATTTGAGAAGATCATGGCTGATCTCTACTACCCCGTCTGCCCCCAAATCCTTTGACTCCTTCTCAACCAAGAATCGATTGTTATGTTCAGTATAACCACGAGGATATTGGACATTACGCACAGTGGGATCATAGTTTGGGAAGCAGCCCCAAAACCTGCAACTTAACATGTAACTGTGGATGTTTAAATTGTGGACAGTATTCAATTCTGTGGTCAATATTTATTTAAACATGCACCTGAATAAGGGCTGTAAAGTTTACACATCACATTGTTAAAGGGTGAACCAGCATTCGAAGAATATGAAACCTCTGGACTGCTGCTCTCCAGGAACTATATTGAACAAAATGGGCTGTTTGGACTGAAGCTGGGATAGAGGTAAGAGTGAAGGACATTGTATCATGGTGGTCTGGAGTCCAGATGTGTTAACCCTGCAGTCATGTGACTGAAACTAACTTCACACTAAAAAATCTAAACTCTAAAATATTAACATCAACCATGACCTAAATATTTGTGACAGTTGACAAGTTATTGTTGATAGAGACACAATTTATATATTATGTACTTCCAACTAAAAACCCCTCATTCAGTCTGCTCATTTACCCAAATACTATTAAACTATAATAATATCGTAAACTGTGTATAGAAACTGTATAATTAACAGCAAAGATGATGAGCCCTGATAACATCCTGATTATAGTACAGGAGACTTGTGCTCCAGACTTGCTGCATCCCTAGCCAAGCTGTTCCAGTACAGCCTCAACATTGGCATCTACCCGACAACGTGGGAAATTGCCCAGTCATATCTTGTCCACAAAAAGCAGGACATAACTGATCCATCCAATGACCACCTCACCAGTCTACCCTCAATCATCAGCAAAGTGATAGGAGGTGTCATCGACAGTGCTATCAGAGGCACTTACTCAGCAGTAACCTGCTCACTGATGCCCAGTTTGGGTTCTGCCAGGGCCACTCAGCTCCTGACCTCATTACAGCCTTGGTTCAAACATGGACAAAAGAGCTGAACTCCAGAAGTGAGAGGGAGTGACTGCCCTTGACATTAAGGCCGTATTTCACCAAGTGTGGCATTAAGGACCCTACAAAACTGGAGTCCATGGGAATCAGGGGGAAAACTCTCCGCTGGTTGGAGTCATTCCTAGCACAAAGGAAGGTGGTTGTGGTTGTTGGAGGTCAGTCATCTCAGCTCCAGGACGTCACTGCAGGAATTCCTCAGGTAGTGTCCTCAGCCCAACCATCTTCAGCTGCTTCATCAATGTCCTTCTCTCCATCAGAAGGTCAGCAGTGAAGTTGTTTGCACACTGTTCAGCACTATTCGCCACTCCTCAGATACTGAAGCAGCCCATGTGCAAATGCAGCAAGACCTGGACAATATCCAGGCTTGGGATAATAAGCCAGGCAATGTCCATCTCCAACAAAAGAGAATTGAACAATCTCCCGCTGACATTCAATGACATTATCATCACTGAATCCCCCACTATCAACATCCTGGGGGTTACCATTGACCAGAAACTGAACTGGACCCAGCCATATAAATACTGTGGCCACAAGAGCAGGTCAGAGGCTGGGAATCCTGTGGTGAGTAACTCACCTCCTGACTCCCCAAAGCCTGTCCACCAACTACACGGCACAAGTTAGGAGTGTGATGGAATACTCGCCACTTGCCTGGATGAGTGCAGCTCCCACTACACTCAAAAAGCTTGACACCGTCCAGGACAAAGTGACCTGATTATGTGGCATTCTAACCATCACCTTAAATATTCACTCCCTCCATCACCGAGTGCCAGCAGTGTGTGTACCATCTACAAGGTGCACTGCAGCAACTCACCAAGTCTCCTTCGATAGGACCTTCCAAACCTGGGTCCTCTACCATCTAGAAGGACAAGGGCAGCAGATAGATGGGAACACCACCACCTGGAAGTTTCCCTCCAAGTCACTCACCATCCTGACTTGGAAATATATCACCGTTCCTTCACTGTCGCTGGGTCAGAATCCTGGCACAGCAGGTGTACCCACATCACGCAGACTGCAGCAGTTCAAGAAGGCAGCTCACCCCCACCTTCACAAGGGCAATTAGGGATGGGTAATAAATACTGGCCCAGCCAGTGGTCCCACATTGCTAGAATGAATTACAAAAAAATAATACCAACCAAAACCCCAGTCCTTGTCTTCCCCCCGCAGGGCCAACTAACTCATTCTCATCTCAATGATCTCTTCAGGCTGCCTGAAGGTCAAAATGAAGCCAATGGGAAAGATTGGCTAGTGATTCATTGCTGATTTCCACACTGAGACATTGACTGATTTGATCTATTAAACAGCACTTTGTTTCTGATTACTGGTCAATACCACCACCAGCTGGTGATCCGACGTACTGCAACAGAAGCATCCACTTGCAAAAAAAAAGGCTTCAATTTACAGACGACAATTTGCATTTACACAAATTATCAGGTCACCAGAAATCTCTCTCACTTATTCATCCTGGAAAACATGGCAAGGAGATTAGCACACAGCAAGATCCCACTCACAGCAAACATAAAAGCAAAAACTGTGGATGCTGGAAATCCAAAACAAAAATAAAAATACCTGGAGAAACTCAGCAGGTCTGGCAGCATCTGCAGAGAGGAACACAGTTAATGTTTCGAGTCTGTATGACTCTTCAACAGAACTAAGGAAAAATAGAAGAGAGGTGAAATATAAGCTGGTTTAAGGGGGGAGTGGGACAAGTAGAGCTGGATAGAGGGCCAGTGATAGGTGGAGATAACCAAAAGATATCACAGACAAAAGGACAAAGAGGTGTTGAAGGTGGTGATATTATCTAAGGAATGTGCTAATTAAGGGTAGAAAGCCACACGAGCAAGGTACAGATAGCCCTAGTGGGGGTGGGGTGGGGTGATGGGATCGAAATAGGCTAAAAGGTAGAGATAAAACAATGGATGGAAACACATTTAAAAATAATGGAAATATGTGGGAAAAGAAAAATCTATATAAATTATTGGAAAAAAGGGGGATCGGAAAGTGGGTGGGGATGGAGGAGAGAGTTCACGACCTAAAGTTGTTGAATTCAATATTCAGACCGGAAGGCTGTAAGGTGCCTAGTCGGAAGATGAGGTGTTGTTCCTCCAGTTTGCGTTGGGCTTCACTGGAACAATGCAGTAAGCCAAGGACAGACATGTGGGCAAGAGAGCAGGGTGGAGTGTTAAAATGGCAAGCGACAGGGAGGTTTGGGTCATTCTTGCGGACAGACCGCAGGTGTTCTGCAAAGCGGTCGCCCAGTTTACGTTTGGTCTCTCCAATGTAGAGGAGACCACATTGGGAGCAACGAATGCAGTAGACTAAGTTGGGGGAAATACAAGTGAAATGCTGCTTCACTTGAAAGGAGTGTTTGGGCCCTTGGACGGTGAGGAGAGAGGAAGTGAAGGGGCAGGTGTTACATCTTTTGTGTGGGCATGGGGTGGTGCCATAGGAGGGGGTTGAGGAGTAGGGGGTGATGGAGGAGTGGACCAGGGTGTCCCGGAGGGAGCGATCCCTACGGAATGCCGATAGGGGGGGTGAAGGGAAGATGTGTTTGGTGGTGGCATCATGCTGGAGTTGGCGGAAATGGCGGAGAATGATCCTTTGAATGCGGAGGCTGGTGGGGTGATAAGTGAGGACAAGGGGGACCCTATCATGTTTCTGGGAGGGAGGAGAAGGCGTGAGGGCGGATGCGCGGGAGATGGGCCGGACACGGTTGAGGGCCCTGTCAACGACCGTGGGTGGAAAACCTCGGTTAAGGAAGAAGGAGGACATGTCAGAGGAACCGTTTTTGAAGGTAGCATCATCGGAACAGATGCGACGGAGGCGAAGGAACTGGGAGACTGGGATGGAGTCCTTACAGGAAGCGGGGTGTGAGGAGCTGTAGTCGAGGTAGCTGTGGGAGTCGGTGGGTTTGTAATGGATATTGGTGGACAGTCTATCACCAGAGATTGAGACAGAGAGGTCAAGGAAGGGAAGGGAAGTGTCAGAGATGGACCACGTGAAAATGATGGAGGGGTGGAGATTGGAAGCAAAATTAATAAATTTTTCCAAGTCCCGACGAGAGCATGAAGCAGCACCGAAGTAATCATCGATGTACCGGAGAAAGAGTTGTGGAAGGGGGCCGGAGTAGGACTGCAACAAGGAATGTTCCACATACCCCATAAAGAGACAGGCATAGCTGGGGCCCATGCGGGTACCCATAGCCACACCTTTTATTTGGAGGAAGTGAGAGGAGTTGAAGGAGAAATTGTTCAGTGTGAGAACAAGTTCAGCCAGACGGAGGAGAGTAGTGGTGGATGGGGATTGTTCGGGCCTCTGTTCGAGGAAGAAGCTAAGGGCCCTCAGACCATCCTGGTGGGGGATGGAGGTGGGGGAGGTTCTGATGCCACTTTCAAAAACGGTTCCTCTGACATGTCCTCCTTCTTCCTTAACCGAGGTTTTCCACCCACGGTCGTTGACAGGGCCCTCAACCGTGTCCGGTCCATCTCCCGCGCATCCGCCCTCACGCCTTCTCCTCCCTCCCAGAAACATGATAGGGTCCCCCTTGTCCTCACTTATCACCCACCAGCCTCCGCATTCAAAAGATCATCCTCCGCCATTTCCGCCAACTCCAGCATGATGCCACCACCAAACACATCTTCCCTTCACCCCCCTTATCGGCATTCCATAGGGATCGCTCCCTCCGGGACACCCTGGTCCACTCCTCCATCACCCCCTACTCCTCAACACCCTCCTATGGCACCACCCCATGCCCACGCAAAAGATGCAACACCTGCCCCTTCACTTCCTCTCTCCTCACCGTCCAAAGGCCCAAACACTCCTTTCAAGTGAAGCAGCATTTCACTTGCATTTCCCCCAACTTAGTCTACTGCATTCGTTGCTCCCAATGTGGTCTCCTCTACATTGGAGAGACCAAACGTAAACTGGGCGACCGCTTTGCAGAACACCTGCGGTCTGTCTGCAAGAATGACCCAGACCTCCCTGTCGCTTGCCATTTTAACACTCCACCCTGCTCTCTTGCCCACATGTCTGTCCTTGGCTTGCTGCATTGTTCCAGTGAAGCCCAACGCAAACTGGAGGAACAACACCTCATCTTCCGACTAGGCACCTTACAGCCTTCCGGTCTGAATATTGAATTCAACAACTTTAGGTCGTGAACTCCCTCCCCCATCCCCACCCCCTTTCTGTTTCCCCCTTCTTACCAATAATTTATATAGATTTTTCTTTTCCCGCCTATTTCCATTATTTTTAAATTTATTTCCATCCATTGTTTTATCTCTACCTTTTAGCCTATTTCAATCCCTTCACCCCACCCCACCCCCACTAGGACTATCTGTACCTTGTTTGTCCTTTCTACCCTTAATTAGCACATTCCTTAGATAATATCACCACCTTCAACACCTCTTTGTCCTTTTGTCTGTGACATCTTTTGGTTATCTCCACCTACCACTGGCCCTCTATCCAGCTCCACTTGTCCCACCACCCCTTAAACCAGCTTATATTTCACCCCTTTTCTATTTTTCCTTAGATCTGTTGAAGAGTCATACAGACTCGAAACGTTAACTGTATCCTCTCTGCAGACACTGTCAGACCTGCTGAGTTTTCCCAGGTATTTTTATTTTTGTTTTGGATTTCCAGCATCCGCAGTTTTTTGCTTTTATTCCAAAGAATCTCTGCTCTTGGAACAATGACACTTGGACGAGACAAACAAGGTTTCAGTGAATAATCGCACCTCTGACAGTTCAGCACACTCTCTGTCGGGCTGGGCTGTCACTGGACTGTCACTGGGCTGGGCTGTCACTGGGCTGTCACTGGACTGTCACTGGGCTGGGCTGTCACTGGGCTGTCACTGGACTGTCACTGGGCTGGGCTGTCACTGGGCTGGGCTGTCACTGGGCTGGGCTGTCACTGGGCTGGGCTGTCACTGGGCTGTCACTGTGCTGTCACTGGGCTGTCACTGGGCCGTGCTGTCACTGGGCTGTCACTGGGCCGTGTGGTCACTGGGCTGTCACTGGGCCGTGCTGTCACTGGGCCGTGCTGTCACTGGGCTGTCACTGGGCTGTCACTGGGCCGTGCGGTCACTGGGCTGTCACTGGGCTGTGCTGTCACTGGGCTGTCACTGGGCTGTCACTGGGCCGCGCTGTCACTGGGCTGTCACTGGGCCGTGCTGTCACTGGGCTGTCACTGGGCTGTCACTGGGCCGTGCGGTCACTGGGCCGTGCGGTCACTGGGCTTTCACTGGGCCGGGCTGTCACTGGGCCGGGCTGTCACTGGGCCGGGCTGTCACTGGGCCGGGCTGTCACTGGGCCGGGCTGTCACTGGGCCGGGCTGTCACTGGGCCGGGCTGTCACTGGGCCGGGCTGTCACTGGGCCGGGCTGTCACTGGGCTGTCACTGGGCTGGGCTGTCACTGGGCTGTCACTGGGCTGGGCTGTCACTGGGCCGTGCTGTCACTGGGCTGGGCTGTCACTGGGCTGTCACTGGGCCGCGCTGTCACTGGGCTGGGCTGTCACTGGACTGTCACTGGGCTGGGCTGTCACTGGGCTGTCACTGGGCCGAGCTGTCACTGGGTGGGGCTGTCACTGGGCCGGGCTGTCACTGGGCTGTCACTGGGCCGGGCTGTCACTGGGCTGTCACTGGGCTGTCACTGGGCTGTCACTGGGCCGGGCTGTCACTGGGCTGTCACTGGGCCGGGCTGTCACTGGGCTGTCACTGGGCTGGGCTGTCACTGGGCTGGGCTGTCACTGGGCTGGGCTGTCACTGGGCTGTCACTGGGCTGTCACTGGGCTGGGCTGTCACTGGGCTGGGCTGTCACTGGGCTGGGCTGTCACTGGGCTGTCACTGGGCTGGGCTGTCACTGGGCTGGGCTGTCACTGGGCTGTCACTGGGCTGTCACTGGGCTGTCACTGGGCTGTCACTGGGCTGGGCTGTCACTGGGCTGTCACTGGGCTGTCACTGGGCTGTCACTGGGCTGGGCTGTCACTGGGCTGTCACTGGGCTGTCACTGGGCTGTCACTGGGCTGCACCTGTCAGCCAAGCTGTTACTTTCAAGTTGAAATGGGAGGTTTAGACATTGTGACGCAGCAGTTGAACAGGAAGAGAGATGATCACTCACTGGTTTTCGGGGTGAGATAGACACTGAGGGCTGTGATAGCATCTTCATAGGGATCGCAGTAAAGCTCCGTAACGAGTAAATCGTTGTCTTTCATCCTCAGGGGGAATTTTTGTACATCTGCAAAAGAAACATTCCTTCAGTTTGAGAATGCCAAGCATCCGGGGAGAGATTGTCACAGGATCCCTCTCATAGAACATTTACAGCAAGGAGGAGGTCATTCAGCCCATCACGTCTGTGAACCTATAAAGAGATTTCCAGCTCTTGTTCTGTATCCCTATAGGTTTATGGCTTTTCGAGGGCACATCCATGGGGCTGTTCTCCTTGGAGAGTCGGCGGCTGAGAGGAGATTTGATAGAGATGTTCATAATCATGAGGGGCTGGACAGGGTAAATAGGGAGAAGCTGTTTCCAGGCATAAAAGGATCAAGAACGAGAGGGCACAGATTTAAAGTGATTTGCGAAAGAAGCAAATAGGACGTGAGAAAAAATATTTTCACACGACGAGTGGTTCAGGTCTGGGATGCGCTGCCTGGAAGTGTGGTGGAGGCAGGTTCAATCGGAACATTCTAGAGGGCATTAGCTGATTATTTGATGAGGAAAAAATGTGCAGGGATACAGGGAAATGGCACTAGGTCATAATGCTCATTTGGAGAGTGAGTGCAGACACGATGGGCCGAATGGCCTCCTTCTGTGCTGTTATGATTCTGTGATTTATTTAAGAAGTGGTGATGTTTCTACCTTCCTTTCAGGCAGTGCGTTTCAGACCCTCAAAGAGAATTTTTTTTCTCACCTAACCTCCCCTCTAATCCTTCTACAAAATACTTTAATCTCTGCTTCCGGTTAGTGACCTCTCTGCTAAAGGAATTAGGTCCCTCCTATTCTTTCTATCCAACCTACCCAGACCCCTCAACTTTATACACCTCATTTATACAATTTTATACAATTTATACAATTTTATACAATTTATACAATTTTATACACCTCATTTAAATCTTCTCTCAGTCTCTTCTGCTGCAAAAAAAACATCCTCAGCCTATTTAAACTTTCCTCAGAGCTAAAACTCACCATTCCTGGGAAGATCCTCATAAATCTCCTCTGTAACCTCGCTAATGTGATCACATGCTTCGTGGTGATCAGAATTGCACTCAGTACTCTAGCTGCAGCCTATATATATATATATATATATACACACACATACATATACACAGTTCTGGCATAACTTCCCAGCTCTTATATTTGATGCTTCACCTAATAAAAGAAAGCATTCTGTTTGCCTTCTTACTCACCTGACCTACCTGGCCTATCTATGGACACGCACTCCCGAGGTCCCGCTGCTCCTTTACACTTCTCAGTGCTCTGCCATCTATTGTGTCTTCTCTTGCCTTTTTGCTTTGTCCAAATGTTTAACCTCTCACTTCCCCAGACTGAACTTGCCATTTTTGTCCCACCTGACCAGCCCTTTGACATTTTCCTATAGTCTACAGGTTTCTTCTCCACCATCAACCACACAAGTTTTTGCATCACCTTCTCAATCATGCTCCCAATAATTAAGTCAAAATCACTGATGTATTTCATGAACAGCAAAGGCTACAGTACTGTGCCCCGCAGAACCCCACCGGAAACAGCCTTCCAGGCACAGAAACATCTGCTCCAGACGAGCACTTGGCACCAAAAACAATCCAACAATTACCAACTTTGAGGTCAAACTTTTGAATTCCTTCCTTAGCTCCCTAAAAGATGCTGACAGAAGCTCATTCCTTTTTCCTTATGTCATTGGTACCAATGCACAGACCACAACCCCTGGCTGTTCATCTTTCTCCCAACATGTTCTGCATTCACTCAGTGACATCCTTGACTCTGACCTAGTGAGGCAACTTACCAGCCCCGAATCGCATCTACCACCAGAGAAACGATTAAATCTCCCATCGCTATTGCTTTTCTGACCTTCCTCCTCCCCACTCCCTGTACAGCTGAACCACTCAGAACTAAATACTGGCTGGAGTGTGAGATGCACTCAGAGGACCCTGCAGTACCTGCCTGGTGCTCAACGGTCCAGCTGTGACCTGTTCCATCTCTCCCTGCATAGACTTAACTGCAGGGTGACCACATCCAGAACATAAGAAATAGGAGCAGGAGTAGACCATTCGGCCCTTCAAACCTACCCCACCATTCAATAAGATCATGGCTGATCTGCCCCAGGCCTCAACTCCTTTTTCATGCCAGTTCCTCATAGCCCTCAACTCTCCGATATTTCAAAAATCTATCTATCTCCTCCTTAAATACTTTCAGTGATCTAGTCTCCACAACTCTCTGGGGTTGAGAAGAAATTCCTTCGCATCTCAGTTTTAAATGAGTATCCCCTTGTTCTGTAACTATATCCCCTAGTTTAAGATTCCCCCACTAGTGGAAACATCTTCTCAACATCTACCCTGTCAAGCCCCCTCAGAATCTTGTACGTTTCAATAAGATCACCCTTCATTCTTCTAAACTCTAATGAACAAAGGCCTAACCTGTTTAGCCATTTCTTGATATGTCAACCCCTTCATCCCAGGAATCAGCCTAGTGAATCTCTTTTGAACTGCCTCCAATGCCAGTATATCTTTTCTTAAATACAGGGACCAACACTGTACTCAGTACTCCAGGTGTAGCCTCACCAACACCCTGTATAGTTACATCAAGACTTCCCTATTTTTAAACTCCAGCCCCCTGGCAATACAGGCCAAGATTCCATTTACCTTCCCAATCACCCGCTGCATCTGGATGTTAACTTCCCGTGTTTCATGCACAAGAACACCCAGATCCCTCTGTACCACACTTCCCTGGATTCTCTCTCCATTTAAACAATAGTCTGCCCTTTCCCTCTTCTTACCAAAGTACATGACCTCACACCTTCGCACACTAAACTCCATCTGCCAAGCTCTGCCCAGTCACCCAACCCATCCACATCCCCCTGCACATTCCCTATGTCCTCCAAACAACACGCCTTCCCACTCAGCCCTGTATCACCAGCAAAAGCGGAAACACTACACTCTGCCGCCTCCTCCAAGTCACCAATATCGACGGCAAACAACTGAGGCCCCAGGACTGATCCCTGTGGCACTCCACCAGCCACCTCCCTCTAATCTGCAAAAGACCCATTAACCCTGACTCCCTGCCCTCTGTGTGGCAACCAATCCTCAATCCCTGCCAATGCGCTACTCCCAACACTGAGCTCCCACCCTGTGCAATAACCCTCCACATGATTCCCCATTGAATGCTCTCCAAAAATCTAAATACGATACATCCACTGGCTCCCCCCATCAACCCTGCTCATTACATCCTCAAAGAACTCCAGCCAGCCTGTCAAAGCCCCTGTACAATACCATGCTGACTCCACTTGTCTGCACCAAGCTTCTCCAAATGTCCCGCCACTTCCCCCCCAACAATGGATGTTAGCATTTTCCCAACAACAGATGCCAAGCCCACAGCCCACAGCCCCCCGCTTCCCATCCCCTTCCCCCTCAACAGGGCTGTCGCATTAGCGGTTTTCCAATCTGCTGGGACCCTCCCGGAATCCAGTGAGTTCTGGAATATTTCGACCAATGCCTCCAATATCTCTGCAGCCACTTCCTCTAAAACTCTTGGATACAGGCTATCAGGTCCTGGCGACTTGTCTGCCTTTAGTCCCAATAGTTTGTCAAATACTTTGTCCCTCATGATAGAGACTGTTACAAGATCTTTCGTCTCTTAGCTCCTTGCTTATCTGATATCTTTGGGATGTTTATAGTGTCCTCCACCGTGAAGAACTATGTAAAATATTGGTTTAAATTATCTACCATTTCCCTGTTCCCTATTATCGATTCTCCAGCTGCATCCTCCAATGGTCCCATGCTCACTTTAGCTACTCTCTTTATATAATTATGTATAATAATATCATCTATAATCATGTTACCCATGGAACTCCCAGCTTTACAGATCAGCCACAGTGACATCAACTCAAGCTCAAGCTCCTGCTCTCTCTATATTTAGCTTATAGTTTTTAGTATTTTAACTAATTACTTATCGAGTTGGATTGGCCCCACATCCACAAACATTCACTCCCTCCACCAACAACGCACAGTAGCAGCAGTGTGTGTACCAACGACAAGATGCACTGCAGGAATTCACCAAGGCTCCTTCGACAGCACCTTCCAAACCCACGACCACTACCATCTAGAAGGACAAGGGCAGCAGATAGATGGGAACACCAACACATGGAAGTTCCCCTCCAAGTCACTCACCATCCTGACTTGGAAATATATCGCCGTTCCTTCACTGGCGCTGGGTCAAAATCCTGGAACTCCCTCCCTAACAGCACTGTGGGTGTACCTACACCACATGGACTGCAGCGGTTCAAGAAGGCAGCTCACCACCACCTTCTCAAGGGCAACTAGGGATGGGCAATAAATGCCAGCGAAGCCCACATCCCATGAATGAATTTTAAAAAAAGTTCAAATTAAACATTAACCTGTAACAGGAACCACGACAAAGATTAGAGATGAAAAGCAGCAGCTCCCTCTGCATGGGCATTGAATTCCCAACTTTCTCACCCCGTCCTGCCAGGGACAGTGTCTCAGCAAACAGCCACTTTGTCCCACTCCTCCCTGAAAGCACTGGCTCCCACTGAATGCAATTACATGGAGATAATGCAGCCACTCAAGTGTCTGTTTCCCATCTCCCCGTCCCCCTAACAACACAATTCCCTGAGGCTGCTGGGACTCGGGGAAATCAACTGCTTCACCCACAGGGAAGAGGGAACACGGAGGGAGAAGCATCCAGAGATGTGGGGCTGGCAGGTGTATAAACGCTTGGATCATGGATAATGGTTCATCTTCAAGGACTAAGAACGTTCTGGAAGAACGTGTTTTTTTTTAAAACTGTCCCTGAAAGGGTTAACACAAAGACTCTGGTTGCTGCTGTTCCTGGAAAAGACAGCATTTGACAAGAAAAGGTAATTAATCAGCTTTAAAGAAGTTTGAAGCCTCTTGATTCTGGTGGACTGTGTACAACAGGCTTATGTCTTTGGAAAAAAAACAGGCCTGGAAAAGTGCTTTAAAAGCTGATTGGCTGGTTTAGCTTTGGGGAGAAAACAAGAGGCATCAACTGCTTGGATAAAGGAGACAACAGCTCCTGAAGCTCCAGACCCAGCCCAAAGTAAAAAGTGAATGGAAGTTGCTCTGAAATTGCTCTACCTTCCGAAATCGACTGATGGCAAGTTTGCTGCAAAGTCCACCTGAAAAGTAGTGCAAGAGCCATCGCTTGTTTCACTGTATAACCAGGAGACCATTTCATGGACTTCACCATCTATTCTTCTTCCATGAACCATGAACCAGATAGACAAATGTTGGTTGGTAGTACAGAACTTCAGTATCACTGAAAAAGAGAGTTTTTATTCACTCACAGGATCTGGGCTTCTCTGGCTGGGCCAGCATTTATTGCCCATCCCTAAATGCCCTTGAGAAGGTGGTGGTGAGCTGCCTTCTTGAACCGCTGCAGTCCATGTGGTGTAGGTACACCCACAGTGCTGTTAGGGAGGGAGTTCCAGGATTCTGACCCAGCGAGAGTGAAGGAACGGCGATATATTTCCAAGTCAGGATGGTGAGTGGTTTGGAGGGAATTTCCAGGTGGTGGTGTTCCCATCTATCTGCTGCCCTTGTCCTTCTAGATGGTAGTGGTCGTGGGTTTGGAAGGTGCTGTTGAAGGAGCCTTGGTGAGTTCCTGCAGCGCATTTTGTAGATGGTACACACTGCTGCTACTGTGCGTCGGTGGTGGAGGGAGTGAATGTTTGTGGATCTGGGGCCAATCAAGCAGGGCTGCTTTGTCCTGGATGGTGTCGAGCTTTTTGAGGCAAGTGGAGAGTATTCCACCACACCCCTGACTTGTGTCTTGTAGATGGTGGACAGGCTTTGGGGAGTCAGGAGGTGAGTTACTCACCACAGGATTCCTAGCCTCTGACCTGCTCTTGTAAACACAGTATTTATATGGCTAGTCCAGTTCAGTTTCTGGTCAACGGTAACCCCTCAGGATGTTGATAATGGGGGATTCAGTGATGGTAATGCCATTGAACATCAAGGAGCAATGGTTAGATTCTCTCTTGTTGGAGATGGTCATTGCCAGAAACTTGTGTGTCAAAGCTTTCCATCTTACACTCATCAGGACACATTGCAAGAATACCAATAAAAGGGACAACAATAATTTATACTGTATGAGAAGAGATTGCTGATTGGTTGGAAAATGGACTCTGACTGGTAGAGGCATTGCCATGGAGAATATACCAGTGATGGGGACTGACAGTTAACTGCCAAGCATTGTTTGAAATTTAAACCAGGCAGCTTGACCCTGATGGGTCAAGGCGTTACCCTGAGGAATGAGTCAGTGAATGGCTGTCACTTATTTTGTTTAGCTGAAACAGGGACAATGTGTATACATGTTCTTTCTGTCTGAAAAAAAAACAGGGCCTGTGTATTAATATATGTAGCTTCCAGTACACACAAATGCAGCACACTGAGTCCGACTGAAATCTTAAATTGGTTATCAGTGTAATTCTTAGCGCAATGAGGATTATTTAGCAAATGTTATCCAATCTCAGAATCACATCTAATGTTGAAGACTGTGTTTTGAGTTTAGGAAACATGGGCTGGTTGGGTAGGGGCTGTACCCTGCGGCTGGCACATGCTGTTTGATATGATCCGTTATTCTTTGGGATGTACGGCCTACAGACCTAGCAACACAATGGCACTGAAACTCATACATCACACTACTCATTTGTGTGATAGACAGAATGTCTTTTTGGCTTGACGGCAGCATCCTGTTAGTGGCACTCTCTTCACACACGGTATAAATTGTTGTTTTCCCCTTATACTGGTACTCTTGCAAAGTGACCTGATGAGTGTAAAATGAAAAGCTTCGACATGTCTCTTTTATCAGCAGTAACCATTGATTATTAACCCTTTGGCACAATTCCTCCTTTTTTTGGTGTGTGTGTGTGAGAGAGAGAGAGAGAGAGAGAGTTAGGGTATTTAGGAAGAGTAATTATTATACTTTCAGATTTCTTTCTGTATGTTAACAACTTTCTATTTGACAAGTCTGGTTTTATAATAAGCTTGTAATTTTGTTGTTTTTTGAAGAAACCTGGGCATTGAGTGATCATTCTGAGGTTCATGGGTAAAGCACATGTTTGGCGAGCTGGAGAAATCATTTAAATATACGTTGCGACCCATGGAGTAGTGGGACTAGAGACAGACAGTGTACTCCTTCCATCCCTGTTGTAAGACAAGGTGAGGAGGTGGAGGGAGGGGGAACTTAATACGTTTCACTTACCAATGTAGTAAATTGATCCATTATTACACCCGAGGATGAGTAAGGAGCCGGCTGTGTCGTAACTGTTTATCGGAACTACGTCCTGTATCTGTGGGAGAAACGAGCTGTGAGACAAGAGGCAGTAGGAGTGATGAGGAGACTGGAGTTGGAGAGTTGGGAAAGTTGCTACCTGCCAGTGTTTGGTGACCGCATTCCACACTCCCACTTTACCAGTGTGACTCGTTGCAATGAGCTGATTACCCACAAAGAACAAAGATTCCACTGGGACTCCAAGGCTGAAGGTTCCTGCATGGAGAGAGGGATGGAGGGGAGGGAGAGGGAGAGAGGGAGAAGAGAGTTAGGCCACAAACCGAGCACAGGATATCAACAACTTCCAATTTACCATGACAGGTCATCGAGCCGAAACGTTAAATGTGCTCCTTTCTCCACACATGCTGGGCTTGAATGCAATAGGAATAAAAATATAAACCATTTTTACAGATTGCAGGGCCAAGTCCCACAGGCACTGATTCCCAATGGTGTGTGGGATTCACTGGGTTATGAGTTCCAAACACTTGGCACATGTTCCAATTCACCATTTTTCATGTGTGAGCTTAAACAGTGACTTAAAGCACAAAAATAAAGGCAAAATACTGTGGATGCTGGAGAACCGAAATAAAAACAGAAAGTACCGGAAAAATACGGCAAGTCTGGCAGCACCTTTGGAGAGAGAAAGAGAGTTAACATTTCGAGTCGAATACACTGTTGAAAAAGAGTTTGGGGTGAGGGGGGGGGGAATGATAGTCAATCTCGGCCCTGCAAACAATGGCTTGATGTTTGATGTCATGGGGAGTTGGCTTTCAGTCTGGGCAAGGTGGAGATCACCACGCCAGACAAAAACAGCATCAGTGGGTTTGGTGACAAAGTCAGGGTTCGACCTGAGAGAGCAGAGTGCAGCAAGTTCAGTGGGAGGGAGGTGAGAGTGAGTGAGAGGAGCAGACAAATGAAGGTGCTGATGTTCTGCCCACAGTTCTCAATGAAAAGATTAAGAGCGGTTAAAAGGTGAGAGGGAGAGTGAACGAGAAAAATTCAATTTCCAATCCTCTTACCTTCACAGGGTCCATTTCTGACACTTCCCTTCTCTCAGTCTATAGCCCACAAATGAAGACAATCTACTAATATTCATTACAAGCCCGCTGACTCCCACAGCTACCGGAACTAAACCTCCTCAGTTGCAATAAAAGCAAAATACTGCAGATGCTGGAAATCTGAAACAAAAATTGCTGCAGAAACTCAGTGGGGCAGAATTTTGCCCTTGACGGGCGGGGTGGGCAGCCAATCGCTGCCAAAACGGGCCCCGCCGCCATTTTGAGTGGGCGGGCCAATTAAAGCCTCCCTAGTGGGCTGCCCGACGGGAAGTGCTATCCACGCCCTGTGCGGGGGGAGGGGAGGGGGGGAGGGGAGGGGAGGGGGGAGGGGAGAGGGGAGGGGGGGAGGGAGGAGGGGAGGGGGGAGGGGAGGGGGGGAGGGGAGGGAGGAGGGGGGGAGGGGAGGGGGGGAGGGGATCTCCCAGCTGTCAGAGTGCGCTCTCTCACACACGCACACATCTCCCTGACACTAAGTGCTGCCGCAGGGAGATCGCTGAAAGGAAATATAAAAAATAGAACAATGAAACATTCATTCACATGTCCCCCTTATGTGAAAATGTTAATGAAATAAACAAAAACTTTATTAAATGCTTTTAAAACCGCGATCAAACCTCATCCCGCCACTGGTTTGTAAAACAATCTCCTACCCGCATACCTGTTGGGCCCGAGCGCTGAGCCGAAGTTCGCACAGGCCCCTCAAAATCATCGCCGATTGGCAAGTTAAGGGCCTTAACAAGGCTTTTAATCCTGCTCAGCAGGTCTGACCGAGTTAGACAGAGAGGAGACGGGGGAAGACAGAGTTAACGTTTTGAGTCGGGGTGTGACTCTTCATCAGAACAGTTCTGAAGACAAGACATACGGACATTAACTCCGTCTTTCTCTCCATGGATACTGTCAGACCTGTTGAGTTTTTCCAGCAATTTTTGATGTTGTTAAACCTCCTCAGACCCTGCTTCCTGTAAGGATTCCATTCTATTCACCCATTTGCTCTGTCTCATCTCTTCTGATGATGCTATCCTCCACCACAGTGCTTCTAACAGTTCTCCCTTTGTCCTGAACTTCTAGCCTCACCATGCCTACCCCTCCCAGAACCACAGTGGGGCCCCCCCTTGTTGTCTCCTTCTACCCCACCAGCCTCCATGTTCAAAGGACCATCCTCTACCATTCCTGCCACCTCCAGCGTGATGCCACCACCAAACACACCTTCTCCTCCCCTCCCCCATCAGCAACACCCCAGTCCACCCCATCCATCACCCCCAACACCTCATCCCCTTCCCAAAGCACCCGCGTAGGCCTGGGGCCTGCAGCCACTAATTATTGCAATTTTGTATTTTTGCATTTTATTTCTGCTTTACTCTTGATTTTAAGCCTAAAGTGAATATTTCAAGTTATTTTGTATTAAATCTTACTTGGTAGACATTGATCTTAACCCAGTTATGATTATTATTGATTAATCAAAGCACAATCAGTAATGACCTGTTTTCCCAGGCCTTGTTTGTTCACACTGGCTGTGTAAAGCTGGTATTTAGATTACATCTTTGTTTTCCATTTTTGAATAGGTCAGCAGGTGAAACAAATGACTGGGGACCAGTGAATATGGCCAGTAGGACTAAGAGGAAGGGCAGGCAGGGGGAAATTACTGAACACAGTGGGACTGGGGTCTGAAATGCATTTATAACAGGCAAGACAGATGAGCTTAGAGCTTGGATTAGTACTTGGGACTATGATGTTATTGCTATTACAGAGACTTGGTTGAAGGATGGACAGGATTGGCAGATAAATGTTCCAGGATTTAGATGTTTCAGGCAGGATAGAGAGGGGTGTAGAAGAGGTGGGGGAGTCGCACTGCTGGTTAAGGGGAATATCACAGCTGTACGACAGGAGGACACCTTGGTGGGCTCATGCAGCGAGGCAATATGGGTAGAGCTCCGAAATAGGAAGGGTGCAGTCACAATGTTGGGGGTTTACTATAGGCCTCCCAATTGCCGGCGGGAGATTGAGAAACAGTTATGTAGGCAGATTTTGGAAAGATGTAAAAGCAATAGGGTTGTTGTGGTGAGTGATTTTAACTTTCCCTATGTTGACTGGGAATCACTTAGTGCTAGGGGTTTGGATGGTGCAGAATTTGTAAGGTGCATCCAGGAGGGCTTCCTGAGACAATATGTAGATAGCCCAACTAGGGAAGGGGCAATACTGGACCTGGTATTAGGGAATGAACCCGGCCAGGTGGTCGAAGTTTCAGTAGGAGAGCATTTCGGGAAAAGTGACCATAATTCAGTAAGTTTCAAGGTGTTGGTGGATAAGGATAACAGGAATCCTCGGGTTAAGGTGCTTAATTGGGGGAAGGCTAATTATAACAATATTAGGCAGGAACTGAGGAATCTAGACTGGAGGCGGATGTTTGAGGGCAAATCAACAACTGACATGTGGGGGCTTTCAAACATTAGTTGATAAGAATTCAGGACCGGCATGTTCCTGCTAGGATGAAGGATTAGCATGGCAAGTTTCAGGAACCTTGGATAATGAAGGATATTGTGTGATTAGTCAAAAAGAAAAGGGAAGCATTCGTAAGGGCTAGAAGGCTGGGAACAGATGAAGTCCGTGGACAATACAAAGAAAGTAGCAAGAAACTTAAGCAAGGGATCAGGAGGGCTAAAAGGGGTCATGAAAAGTCATTGACAACCAGGATTCAGGAAAATCCCAAGGCCTTTTATACATATGTAAAAAGCAAGAGGGTAGCCAGGGAAAGAGTGGGTCCACTCAGGGACATAGGTGGGAATCTGTGTGTGGAGCCAGAAGAAATGGGGGAGATACTAAGTGAATACTTCTCATCAGTATTCACCAAAGAGAAGGACTTAGCGGTCGATTTGTCTAGGGAAGAGTGTGTAGATAGCCTGGATCATGTTGAGGTCAAAAAAGAGGAGGTGTTAGGCGTCTTGAAGAATATTAAGGTGGATAAGTCTCCAGTGCCAGATGGGATCTACCCCAGAGGACTGAGGGAGACAAGGGAGGAGATTGCTGGGGCCTTGACAGAAATATTTGTATCCTCACTGGCTACAGGTGAGGCCCCAGAGGACTGGAGAATGGCCAATGTTGTTCCATTGTTTAAGAAGGGGAGCAGGGATAATCCAGGAAATTACAGGCCGGTGAGCCTTACGTCAGTGGTAGGGAAATTATTGGAGAAGATTCTTCGTGACAAGATTTACTACCATTCGGAAGCAAATCGGCATATTAGTGAGAGGCAGCATGGTTTTGTGAAGGGGAGGTCATGTCTCACTAACTTGATGTTTTTGAGGAAGTGACAAAGATGATCGACGATGGAAGGGCAGTGGATGTTATCTACATGGATTTCAGTAAGGCCTTTGACAAGGTCCCTCATTGCAGACTGGTACAGAAGGTAAAGTCGCACGGGATCAGAGGTGAGCTGGTAAGATGGATACAGAATTGGCTTGGTCATAGAAGACAGAGGGTAGCAGTGGAAGGGTGCTTTTCTGAATGGAGAGCTGTGACAAGTGGAGTTCCGCAGGGATCAGTGCTGGGATCTTTGCTGTTTGTAGTATACATAAATGATTTAGAGGAAAGTGTAACTGGGCTAAATAGTAAGTTTGCAGACGACACTAAGGTTGGAGGAGTTGCAGATGGTGAAGAGGATTGTCAAAGGATACAATGGGATACAGATCGGTTGGAGACTTGGGCGGAGAAATGGCAGATGGAGTTTAATCTGGACAAATGCGAGGTAATGCATTTTAGAAGGTCTAATACAGGCAGGAATTATACAGTAAATGGCAGAATCCTTAAGTGCATCGACGGGCAGAGGGATCTGGGTGTACAGGTCCACAGGTCACTGAAAGTGGCAATGCAGGTGGAGAAGGTAGTCAGGAAGGCATATGGCATGCTTGCCTTCATTGGTAGGGGTACTGAGTATAAAAGCTGGGAAGTCATGCAGCAGCTGTATAGAACCTTGGTTAGGCCACACTTGGAATATTACGTGCAATTCTGGTCGCCACATTACCAGAAGGATATGGAGGCGTTGGAGAGGGTGCAGAGGAGGTTTACCAGGATGCTGCCTGGTCTGGAGGTTATTAGCTATGAGGAGAGGTTGGAGAAACTCGGATTGTTCTCACTAGAGCAACGGAGATTGAGGGGCGACTTGATAGAAGTTTACAAAATTATGAGTGGCATGGACAGAGTAGATAGTCAGAAGCTTTTTCCCAGGGTGGAAGAGTCGATTACTAGGGGACATAGATTTAAGGTGAGAGGAGAAAACTGTAGAGGAGATGTGCGGGGCAAGTTTTTTACACAGAGGGTAGTGAGTGTCTGGAATTTGCTGCCAGAGGAGGTGGTGGAAGCGGGTACGATAGTGGTGTTTAAGAGGCAGCTTGACAAATACATGAATAGGATGGGAATAGAGGGATACGGACCCTGGAAGTGCAAACTGTTTTAGTTTGATGGGCAATATGATTGGTGCAGGCTTGGAGGGCCGAAGGGCCTGTTCCTGTGCTGTACTTTTCTTTGTTCTTTGAAGCTAGAACATTGAAATAAGCTGCCTTTTGTTTATCAGAAGTCCTTTCTCTTACTGCATTCAGTGACCCTGGGACTACAGGCCAGGGCAATGAGTAATCTTACAATGGTCACCAGAAGATGCAATTTGATTGATGGACAGAACAGTGAAGGATGAAAGATGGTACGACACCATCAAAAGATGCATAAGCAAATTGGGCATTGTGAAATCTGTACGGCCTTGCACTGTCTGTGAGAGGAATTGATAAGAACCGAGATGTGTTTTGGGAAAGGGCTGTACCAGGCCTCAGCAGGCTGGAACGAAGCCAGACATTTGGCTGTTTGAGGATTCACTGCTGCAGCCATAGTGGAACAGTCACCACTGAAGACTGGAGGAAGGGCCAGGAACGGAGTGACATATATAAAAAATATATATATATTTCTTTTTATATATATTTAAAAGTGCTTCCTCCTTTCCCTGTTTCTTTTTACTTATTTTTCCTTTTTCTATATGCTATTATCAATTACAACTGTCATATTATATTGTAATCATTATTCAATATTCAATAATATTGTTGCTTTAACACATGACTTATCATAGTCACTCATTCCTGTTACGTCCAGAGTATGACTCCAATCCTAAGTGAGACTCTGAAAGGGATTCTGACGCTCCTCCCTACACCTTCCCATGTAATCGCAGGAGGTGCAAGAGCTGCCCCTTCACCTACCGACTGTCAGAGACCCCAAACACACCTTCCAGATGAAGCAGCAATTTACATGTACTTCCCTCAATTTAGTTACTGCATTCACTGCTCCCAATGCGGTTTCCTCTACATTGGAGAGACCAAACGCAGACTGGGTGACCGCTTTGCAGAACACCTTCGGTCTGTCCGCAAGAATGACCCAAACCTCCCTGTCGCTTGCCATTTTAACACTCCACCCTGCTGTCTTGCCCACATGTCTGTCCTTGGCTTGCTGCATTGTTCCAGTGAAGCCCAACGCAAACTGGAGGAACAGCACCTCATCTTCCGACTAGGCACTTTACAGCCTTCCGGACTTAACACGGAGTGCAACAACTTCAGACCATGAGCTCTCTCCTCCATTTTGATTTTTCTTCCCCCCACCCCCCCACCCCCCCACCATGCTGCTCCCCACCTAAGTGCCAGTTTGTATCTTGTTCTCTTGCTTTCAGACCTGACCTTTATTCTGCTATTAACACCTACTCTGGACCAAAGCTTTGTTTCTTTACCAATACCATTATCACTCCCTTTGCCTTATACTCCATGGCATCTTGGGTATTTAATCTCCCCCAGTCTCTAACCTAACCCTGAAACCCCACCCCCCCCCTACAGCCTTATTCAACAGCATTAAACCCATCACATTTCTATCTCTCTTCAGTTCTGAAGGAGAGTAATATTGGACTCAAAATGTTAACTTGGTTTCTCTCTTCACAGATGCTGCTAGACAGGCATTTTTCCAGCACACCCTGTTTTAAATAGCAATTGCGTAGGCCAATTGGACCCCATCACCTTACCCTTCACCCGGGGACCATGGGACTCACTCCACACAAGTAGCCGTACAGTGATCAGGAGCAGAGTCTCTTTCTGACCCGTGTGACTCAATATCAGAGCAGGAACAAGTTTCTCCTGATGGTTTTCCAGTCGGGTTGGATACATGTAAAAGATTCTATAACCTAAGGGTTGGTACAGTGACCACATTTTGCAGCTAAAATAGCAACATGCAGGACACCAGAAAGCTTTCCAAATTCCCTTTCCTTGTGAAACAGTAAATCGGAGCAAGGTCACTCTTACCGATCTCATTCCCACTGCCGCCTTCATGAATGGCCCACAGGATAATCTCGCTGCAAGAAGCCACGGCTACCATCTTGTCATTGTCCCCCAGGGAACCGCCCATGACCTTAGCATTCAGTGCCACCCGCTCAATGACCCAGTCTAGACGGGGGCTGGAGAACACTTGCTGCCAGCCAGATGACTCCTTCAGTCTGTGAGACGAAAAACAGAATAAGGTGAGGAGCCAACAAGAAACGAGAGAAATGAGGGTCTGTAAATTCCTGATCTGAAACGCCTAACCCCAGGCCCAGGGAGTGAGACTGCCCCAGGCCCAGGGAGTGTGTCTGCCCAAGGCCCAGGGAGTGTGTCTGCCCCAGGCCCAGGGAGTGTGACTGCCCCAGGCCCAGGGAGTGTGTCTGCCCCGGGGCCCAGGGAGTGTGTCTGCCCCGGGGTCCAGGGAGTGAGACTGCCCCGGGACCCTGGGAGTGAGACTGCCCCGGGGCCCAGGGAGTGTGACTGCCCCGGGGCCCAGGGAGTGAGTCTGCCCTGGGGCCCAGGGAGTGAGACTGCCCTGGGGACCAAGGAGTGTGTCTGCCCCGGGGCCCAGGGAGTGAGACTGCCCCGGGGCCCAGGGAGTGTGACTGCCCCGGGGACCAGGGAGTGTGACTGCCCCGGGGACCAGGGAGTGAGACTGCCCCGGGGACCAGGGAGTGTGACTGCCCCGGGGACCAGGGAGTGTGTCTGCCCCGGGGACCAGGGAGTGTGTCTGCCCCGGGGACCAGGGAGTGTGTCTGCCCCGGGGCCCAGGGAGCGTGTCTGCCCCGGGGCCCAGGGAATGTGACTGCCCCAGGCCCAGGGAGTGTGACTGCCCCGGGGCCCAGGGAGTGTGTCTGCCCCAGGGACCCAGGGAGTGTGTCTGCCCCGGGGACCAGGGAGTGAGACTGCCCCGGGGCCCAGGGAGTGTGACTGCCCCGGGGACCAGGGAGTGTGTCTGCTCCGGGGCCCAGGGAGTGTGACTGCCCCGGGGCCCAGGGAGTGTGTCTGCCCCGGGGCCCAGGGAGTGTGACTGCCCCGGGGCCCAGGGAGTGTGACTGCCCCGGGGCCCAGGGAGTGTGACTGCCCCGGGGCCCAGGGAGTGTGTCTGCCCCGGGGCCCAGGGAGTGTGACTGCCCCGGGGCCCAGGGAGTGTGACTGCCCCGGGGCCCAGGGAGTGTGACTGCCCCGGGGCCCAGGGAGTGAGACTGCACCGGGGACCAGGGAGTGTGACTGCCCCGGGGACCAGGGAGTGAGACTGCACCGGGGACCAGGGAGTGTGTCTGCCCCGGGGACCAGGGAGTGTGACTGCCCCGGGGACCAGGGAGTGAGACTGCACCGGGGACCAGGGAGTGTGTCTGCCCCGGGGCCCAGGGAGTGAGACTGCACCGGGGACCAGGGAGTGTGTCTGCCCCGGGGCCCAGGGAGTGTGACTGTCCCGGGGCCCAGGAGTGAGACTGCCCCGGGGCCCAGGGAGTGTGTCAGGGCGTCAAAAAGAAATGAGAAAAAATCAAGGTGAATAAGGAAGTAGGAGTGAGTTGACATGATGTTGTGTTTTGCATACCCACCTGTAACACACCACAAACTGTGTGTAAACCACTGCAATCCAATTGTGATGCCCTCGTACAATCTGTACCATCCCAGGATGGGCTGTCGAACCTGCGTAAGGAAGAGGCGCAGTTAGGGTCACACAGTGAACTCACTATTCCAGTTCTACAGACCCACCGAGTACTTCTGTTACCGACAGGAGGGGGTTTAATTCGGACAGCACTAATTTCTCCTCTCACCACCCGTCCATAAACAGAAAGGTGTTTTGGATTTGTTTTTCCCTCTATAAGCAGTGGCGTATTTCCCAACCCCTCAGGTCTGGTGTGATCCAATTTTCTATAAATAATCCTCCAGCAAATTTGGGATAGGATGAACTCAAAGGGTTAGTTTATTTGGGTTGCAATGTTGCTTTTTTTACATTCTTACAGTAAAATAGGGATCAAGTAAAGAAAAATTTACAGTGCAAGGACCACAAGGGTTCCAGCGTTCTGAATCAAAGTCCAATGCAGTATTGCTTTTACACAGATCAGCAGGCTGAAAACCAATTCTATCTTATTCACTTTTCAGGTGGCATTGACTTCACATAAGACAGGCACACAGAAAGATGAATCTGTCTTGTAGGTGATAATACAGAAGTTCCAGCAGAAACTGTATAGATGGGGCCAGGTATTCAACCTGGGCAAAGTTCCTTCTTGTGATGCTGCTAGTTAGATGGTAAAATGGCAGACTGAGTTTGCAGTACAGCAAGGCAATATAACTGGTTCCACAAGGTAGAACTCCATGTCACATGACTCCCACCCCTCCACATTGTCTTTTACAAGGGATGTGTATCGCTCATCTGAGTCCCTGAGATGGTTAAATGTCTCAACCATTAAGAATCGAAAGGAAGGCTGCGGGTCCCTTTGTCCGAAAAGACAAGTAGATTCCAGTTGGCCAACTTGTGTTACGAACTTTCGATGACCTCTGCATGGCTCTCTTTGAATTTGGTCTGTGCAGCCCACGGGGGCATTATTAGTGTCTCTTCAGGGACAACAAGGTGACTGGTTCGTCAATGCTGCCAGCTGGCTCCTTTCATTCGGAGCTCACAGACAAACTCAGATTCAGCCATTTTAAAAGTTCTTTGTCTGGTTTTTATAACTTTAGGAACAGCTGTGAGGATATCTATAGATAGATTTTTCACAAAAGCTATAGAAGATGTGGTCTTAGTACCCTGACTCTATACTTTCATTGATCAAACGTTCCTCTTGATTGCAGACCCAATTGCTTATGGTCTCGGCAAATCATCAGCAGCTTCCTGACAGGTCAGAGTGTGAGCAGCTGCTCCGTAGACCAGAATTCCGCTCCCATCCTCAGCTCAACTCTCACCGCTGCCAGCAGATGCTCAAGAACTTCAACTAGCCTCAGTGTCCTGGGCGAACACTGGGCATGTCCCAGACACACTACATTACCAGTGCTCAAGGTTCAAACCCAATTTTAATACTCCCCAACACAATAGCACCCCATCCACCATCTTGAATATTCACTCCCCCCACCAACAGGCAGCAGTGTGTAGTACCTACAAAATGCACTGCAGCAACTCACCAAGACTCCTTCGCCAGCACCTTCCAAACCCATGACCTCTACCACTTAGAAGGACAAGGGCAGCAGACACATGGGAACACCACTGCCTGGAAGTTCCCTTCCAAGTCACTCACCATCCTGACTTGGAAATATATCACTGTTCCTTCACTGTCGCTAGGTCAAAATCCTGGAACTCCCTCCCTAACAGCACTGTGTGTGTACCTACACCACATGGACTGCAGCGGCTCAAGGGGATGGACATTGCCAGTGAAACTCATGTATCAAGAGTTAGTAAATGAAAAGAAAGCGGGCACCAGCACTTAGGGTCACACTTCCGTGCACTTCTCTCACAGAGAGACAGGCTCTCCCACCAGCTCCTCTCTCAGAGAGACAGGCTCTCCCACCAGCTCCTCTCTGAGCGAGACAGGCTCTCCCACCAGCTCCTCTCACAGAGAGACAGGCTCTCCCACCAGCTCCTCTCACAGAGAGACAGGCTCTCCCACCAGCTCCTCTCTCAGAGAGACAGGCTCTCCCACCAGCTCCTCTCTCAGAGAGACAGGCTCTCCCACCAGCTCCTCTCACAGACAGACAGGCTCTCCCACCAGCTCCTCTCACAGAGAGACAGGCTCTCCCACCAGCTCCTCTCTCAGAGAGACAGGCTCTCCCACCAGCTCCTCTCACAGAGAGACAGGCTCTCCCACCAGCTCCTCTCACAGAGAGACAGGCTCTCCCACCAGCTCCTCTCACAGAGAGATAGGCTCTCCCACCAGCTCCTCTCACAGACAGACAGGCTCTCCCACCAGCTCCTCTCTGAGCGAGACAGGCTCTCCCACCAGCTCCTCTCTCAGAGAGACAGGCTCTCCCACCAGCTCCTCTCTGAGCGAGACAGGCTCTCCCACCAGCTCCTCTCTCAGAGAGACAGGCTCTCCCACCAGCTCCTCTCTGAGCGAGACAGGCTCTCCCACCAGCTCCTCTCTCAGAGATACAGGCTCTCCCACCAGCTCCTCTCTGAGCGAGACAGGCTCTCCCACCAGCTCCTCTCTCAGAGAGACAGGCTCTCCCACCAGCTCCTCTCTGAGCGAGACAGGCTCTCCCACCAGCTCCTCTCTCAGAGAGACAGGCTCTCCCACCAGCTCCTCTCTCAGAGAGACAGGCTCTCCCACCAGCTCCTCTCACAGAGAGACAGGCTCTCCCACCAGCTCCTCTCTGAGCGAGACAGGCTCTCCCACCAGCTCCTCTCACAGAGAGACAGGCTCTCCCACCAGCTCCTCTCACAGAGAGACAGGCTCTCCCACCAGCTCCTCTCACAGAGAGACAGGCTCTCCCACCAGCTCCTCTCACAGAGAGACAGGCTCTCCCACCAGCTCCTCTCTGAGCGAGACAGGCTCTCCCACCAGCTCCTCTCACAGAGAGACAGGCTCTCCCACCAGCTCCTCTCTCAGAGAGACAGGCTCTCCCACCAGCTCCTCTCACAGAGAGACAGGCTCTCCCACCAGCTCCTCTCACAGAGAGACAGGCTCTCCCACCAGCTCCTCTCACAGAGAGACAGGCTCTCCCACCAGCTCCTCTCACAGAGAGACAGGCTCTCCCACCAGCTCCTCTCACAGAGAGACAGGCTCTCCCACCAGCTCCTCTCTCAGAGAGACAGGCTCTCCCACCAGCTCCTCTCACAGAGAGACAGGCTCTCCCACCAGCTCCTCTCACAGAGAGACAGGCTCTCCCACCAGCTCCTCTCTGAGCGAGACAGGCTCTCCCACCAGCTCCTCTCACAGAGAGACAGGCTCTCCCACCAGCTCCTCTCTCAGAGAGACAGGCTCTCCCACCAGCTCCTCTCACAGAGAGACAGGCTCTCCCACCAGCTCCTCTCACAGAGAGACAGGCTCTCCCACCAGCTCCTCTCACAGAGAGACAGGCTCTCCCACCAGCTCCTCTCACAGAGAGACAGGCTCTCCCACCAGCTCCTCTCACAGAGAGACAGGCTCTCCCACCAGCTCCTCTCACAGAGAGACAGGCTCTCCCACCAGCTCCTCTCTCAGAGAGACAGGCTCTCCCACCAGCTCCTCTCACAGAGAGACAGGCTCTCCCCCCAGCTCCTCTCTGAGCGAGACAGGCTCTCCCACCAGCTCCTCTCACAGAGAGACAGGCTCTCCCACCAGCTCCTCTCACAGAGAGACAGGCTCTCCCACCAGCTCCTCTCACAGAGAGACAGGCTCTCCCACCAGCTCCTCTCTGAGCGAGACAGGCTCTCCCACCAGCTCCTCTCACAGAGAGACAGGCTCTCCCACCAGCTCCTCTCACAGAGAGACAGGCTCTCCCACCAGCTCCTCTCACAGAGAGACAGGCTCTCCCACCAGCTCCTCTCACAGAGAGACAGGCTCTCCCACCAGCTCCTCTCACAGAGAGACAGGCTCTCCCACCAGCTCCTCTCACAGAGAGACAGGCTCTCCCACCAGCTCCTCTCACAGAGAGACAGGCTCTCCCACCAGCTCCTCTCACAGAGAGACAGGCTCTCCCCCCAGCTCCTCTCACAGAGAGACAGGCTCTCCCACCAGCTCCTCTCTGAGCGAGACAAGCTCTCCCATCAGTACTTAGCTGAGCTGATGTTTCTTTCTCCTTGAGGTTGAAGTGCGAATGGCCTCATGGTTTTTAACCAATAGTTGATGACGGAAGTGCTTGATCCCCAGCCCCACCCCCCTCTGACTTCACCAATCCTTCCCCAATGTTCGAGCACAATTTCCAGCGGATATTACCGGCTGGTGATAATGGTAGGAACCCTCAATTTGTCTTTGGCTCCATAACTCAGGGTGCTGAGCCCAATTCTGGCTCTAGGTGTGGCTCCCAGACTGAAATCAACTCAGTCACAATGGACCAAGGGCCTTCTTGACCTCAGGGCCAACACTTTGGGCTTGGGAGGGGAACCACACACTTTTTGTTGACCGGTTTCTGAAATGGAGAGCTTGACTGCTCAGCAGCAACACTGTACAAACCGCTCCCTCGTTGTTCCAGGAGCTTCCCAAGAATCCCAGCATTGCCCAGGTTCGGTGGCATGGTGTTGCTCCTTCGTACAGGCACTCGATCTGTGGCTTCCTGCCGAGACCCCACAAACTGTGGACCAGCAAGGCTGTGCCGATTCTGTCTCATTGTCGGGATCACTGTGAACAAAAAAAAACCGCATCAAAATAAAGGTCAGGAAGCTAGAGGTTGTGATGATTGGACACTGTGTCCCCACCTCCTATCCATGATGAAAGGGCATCAACTGCATTCTGATAGCCACCTCTTCCCTCCACTCCCCACCTCCCAATGGCCAATTTCTCCATGTGAGCAATGGACAGAGACTATTTGACCTTCAAGGCATCACATCCAAGACCAATCTTGCCGGAGCCCCAGTGTGAGCACCACTAGGCGCCTAGAGCAGCAAAATGGGGAGGGGCGGAGGGGGTAACAACTGAATGAGTTATTTATGAAACTACAAATGAAAACTAACAGGCTTCAGCAGTTGGAATCAAAGGTCTAGATCTACTGGCAAACATCCACATATACTGACCTACATAGATTTCCATTTCCATGTATTTACATTGCAGCCTTTCCCAAAATTCCATATTATATTCCTCATTCTGTTTATGCAAAAGGTTTACAAATTTGTACATGACTATTCCAAAATTGTGAACCAGTAAATAAGAACAAAGAATGGAATTTAATCGAGCCCACTCTAACATCATTTTTCTCTCTCTATTCGTTCATGCGATGTGGGCATTGCTGGTAAGCCCAGCATTTGCTGCCCATTCCTGATTGCCCTTGAACTGAGTGACAGGCCATTTCAGAGGGCAATTAACAGTCAGCCACTTTACTGTAGGTCTGGAGTCACACGGAGGAGGGCAGATTTCCTTCCCTAAAGGACATTAGTGAACCACATGGGTTTTTACAACAATTGATGATAGTTTCTTGGTCACCATTACTGAGATTAGCTTTCAATTCCAGACTGATGAATTTAAATTTGCACCCAGGCCCACAGAGTATTAGCCTGGGCCTTTGGATTACTAGTCCAGTGATATTACCACTCTGCCATCATCTCTCCTATAATGATCATTGGTCTCCCCAACAATCTAGTAGCTGTTGCAGGAACAAACAGTGTTACATCATGTGAGCCATATTATATATTATAATGTGCATTTCTTAAGAGTACATATCCTGTGAAAAGTGTAGAACAGTGAGAATGTACAACCAGAATCAAAATATTCTTTTTCATGTAAAATAAATCTAATTTTAAATGCAGAATTTTTATTACTTATGCACAATATTAATTCTCAAAAGTTAATTGTGGGGTGAGTGCAAGTCTGAAGGTTCACCTAGAGCACCTAATACTCTTGCATTGACCCTGATCTTGCTCTCATGAATGTACCACAGTGACATCTGTCATGCTCAGTATAACCAGGAGGATATTGGACTATGGACTATGAGTTCATACTTTGTGAAAGTGGCCACAAAACTTAAGATGGCTGAAACTTAATATGTGACTGTGGACACTATTCGATTCTATGGTTAACATTTATTTAAACATGGATGTGAATAAGGGACCTTTGCAGCCACCTGTGAAGTTTACACATCTGATTGCTTAAGGATGAACCAGGGCTCGAGGGATATGGGATCTCTAGACTGTTGGTCTCCGAGTGCCATTGTGAACAAAGGAGAATATTTGAGTTCAGGTCTAAGAACAGATAAGAGTGAATGACCACTGCCAACTACTGTTGTATTGTTGTGGCCTGGACAGCAGAAGTATTAGCCCCACAGTCAGAGAGTGGAAACTAACTTTTGGGGTCGGCAGTATAATACACCCTGAAAAAGCAAATCTGGCAAGGGGAGAAACACCTGAACCATCATCGCTGAAAGGCTTCTAATGCAGCCAAAGTATTGCACTTAATCCAGTTTCCAAGTTAACCTGGGAACTAATCTCCTGACTATTCATCCACAAGGGGCTTTGAAGTTTCATGCGAATCCTTCGTTTTTAAAAAGGCCTTCATTCCAACTAAAGGATATAGAGACTGAGTTAAAATTGCATTTGTATAACTACAGCTTCGACTGTATCTGTATCTAATTTATGCATCAGTGATAGTGTGAGTGGGGCGAGTGATTGAGATGTCACGTTTCAAACATCCAGGGCAAATCTGTGATAATAAATCTTCCTTATTTTTAAAAAATACCAAAAAGTCTGCTGCTGGAGTTTAGTTTCAATTAAAAACATCACTCTGAGGATAAGGAAATACACACACCTCACACACAAACACCCTGATTACAAACTTGAAAGGGGCCACACAACTTCTGCCTGTAACACATCTCAAGATTCCCAGTCCTCATCCATGCAAAAGGTGAAAGAGCTCCTTCAACATCAAAACCTTGGGAAGATTAATAAAAAGGGAAAAGAAACAGGGATACTGAACTAACCTGGAGGAGGCAGGTATCCATGGAACAGGACATTCCCACAAGACGAGCGTTCCAAATCCTCACATAATTCCAGGCGACGAACTAGAAATAGGAAGAAACAAAACATGAAACTCCAGCACAGGCCCAGCTCCCAGAGGTGGGAAATGGGTACAGTGTGGCTCCTCCACAGGCTTAGCTTTTGAGAGGGCCAGACGTTAGTGGGATCATTCCATGCAATACTGAGGCAATAAGCATGATGCAGAACACAGCTTCTTAACAGCTCTTGTATCCAGGGCACTGATGTAATTGGAGATGTTGAAATTCTGATCAATGGCAGCCCCCAGGAAGCTGATGGTGAAGGGTCTAAACGTCAAGGGGAGGTGATTAGACTCTGTCTTGTTGGACAGTTATTGTCTGGCATTTCTGTGTCATTCTATATTTGTATCTCTGTCAGCCAAGTCCAGTGGTAGCTTCCTGCCCCCTCCTCAAAGTCTTTGAGACACAAGCACATAATCCATCCTGATACACTCAGTGCAATACTAAGGGCGTGCAGTAGAGGGGGAGTGCAGCACTTTTGCAGGTGCCATTTTTTGGACAAGACATTAAATCGAGGCCCAAAGTGCAATTCATTTATCTGAAGAGCAGGGAATGCTATCCAGAGACCTGGCCAATATTTATCCCTCAGCCAAAATCACTCAAACAGATTTAATTGGATCTTTATTCCATTGCTGCTTGTGGGATCTTGCTGTGCATGTAGAAAATGCAGGCAAGTCGTTTTGGAATTGATGGTGAAAAGAGGATCATCAGGATGGAGGTGGCAAGGAGTCAGGCATGATGGCGCTGTGGGCTAAGAGCACTGGAAAGGGACCCCATGGAGGAGCAAGTTAACAAGAGGTTGCAAGACTGAAACAATTGGGAAGAGAGAGCTAGCAGGAGAAGGCCATTCGGCCCCTCGAGCCTGCTCCACCATTTAATAAGATCATGGCTGATTTGAGTGTGGCCTCAATGCCAGTAGCCCTCCTGACCCTGCACCTTTTGACTCCCTTAGTCAAGAATCTATATTTATACCTTAAAAATATTCAATGGCCCTGCCTCCAATACTCTCTGGGGAAGAGAGTTTCACATCCTCACAAACCTTTGAGAGAAAGAGTGAGAGCGAGAGAGCGAGAGAGAGAGCGAGACAGCGAGACAGCGAGAGAGCAAGAGACAGCGAGCAAGAGAGAGAGAGCGAGAGTGAGAGAGAGCGCAAGAGAGAAGAGAGAGAGAAGAGAGAGAGAGACAAGAGAGAGAGACAAGAGAGAGAGACAAGAGAGAGAGAAAGATACATGTACAAATAACAGGTGACATCTGGAACAATTTTGGGATGTGGGTTTGTTCCTCTTACCCAGTGGAGAAATTCCATAGAATTCAGCTTCGTGCCGAAGTGTTGCAATGTTGACATCTCTGGGGGTAGAAGAACAATTCAACCCCTCAGTTCTAGAGAATTGAACAGCTTCTAGCAGTGATATAATGATATCAATAAACCATCAAAATTAGATCAAATGATAGTTACCCCTCCCTTGTGACAATTATCATAGCAATATTTTCTAGAAACTATTCTACAATACTGGAGGCTGAAGGAAAGGCACGCAGTTACTGAGGAGATATCTGTTAATTCAAAGAATGAATACATCCTTCCTTTACACTCTGTTCCATCCAGGACAGGTACAGCACGGGGTTAGATACAGTGTAAAGCTCCCTCTACACTGTCCCCATCAAACACTCCCGGGACAGGTACAGCACGGGGTTAGATACAGAGTAAAGCTCCCAATACACTGTCCCCATCAAACACTCCCAGGACAGGTACAGCACGGGGTTAGATACAGAGTAAAGCTCCCAATACACTGTCCCCATCAAACACTCCCAGGACAGATACAGCACGGGGTTAGATACAGAGTAAAGCTCCCTCTACACTGTCCCCATCAAACACTCCCAGGACAGGTACAGCACGGGGTTAGATACAGAGTAAAGCTCCCTCTACACCGTCCCCATCAAACACTCCCAGGACAGATACAGCACGGGGTTAGATACAGAGTAAAGCTCCCAATACACCGTCCCCATCAAACACTCCCAGGACAGATACAGCACGGGGTTAGATACAGAGTAAAGCTCCCTCTACACTGTCCCCATCAAACACTCCCAGGACAGGTACAGCACGGGGTTAGATACAGAGTAAAGCTCCCTCTACACCGTCCCCATCAAACACTCCCAGGACAGGTACAGCACGGGGTTAGATACAGAGTAAACCTCCCTCTACACTGTCCCCATTAAACACTCCCAGGACAGGTACAGCACAGGTCACTGGGGGACTGGACATTCTTTGACAACAAAAATCAAACTGTAAATTTCCTTAAAAAGTCTTGTTTCAGTCACAATTTATTGGTTGTTCTGCTTTAAGGAGGGGCCACTCACTAGCTGTTTAATTGCCACTCATTCCTGTTGTGAATGAAGTAAGACTGTTACCCAATTAACTGGATGATAAGTTTTGACCCTTGTGCATCCTAACCCATGCTACAAACACACTTACCCTGTCACTGGTCTCGGCCTTACCTCGCATCCAGCTCCTTTGTGCGGAGAAAATTCAAAATGGAGGTGAAGACAGTTGGATCCCGATCAATAAAAATCTAAAGTGAATCACAGCGAGAGTGAAGTTGGTGAGTGCTGGGAGAGGAGGTTCACAATATGATGTGGGATTATTTGATTCTGGACACAGGATTGATACCACACATTTTGAGAAGAATATTGATAAGTGTTACTCACGGCTCCTGTTTCATCTTTCAAGGTGGAGATTCTTCCACTCAATAGACTAAAACAGAACAAATCCCAATGGCATCAGAACAATTACACAGACTCAATGGAGACCAACTGAGGGCCTCATACTCCCCATAGCCACCCTGCACCCTGCACCCAGACACTCTCCCCTCACCCACCCCGCACCCCGCACCCAGACACCCTCCCCTCACCCAGCCCCACACCCCGCACCCAGACACCCTCCCCTCACCCAGCCCCACACCCAGACACCCTCCCCTCACCCAGCCCTGCACCCAGACACCCTCCCCTCACCCAGCCCTGCACCCCGCACCCAGACACTCTCCCCTCACCCAGCCCCGCACCCTGCACCCAGACACCCTCCCCTCACCCAGCCCCGCACCCAGACACCCTCCCCTCGCCCAGGCCCGCACCCGGCACCCAGACACTCTCCCCTCACCCAGCCCCGCACCCAGACACCCTCCCCTCGCCCAGCCCTGCACCCCGCACCCAGACACCCTCCCCTCGCCCAGCCCTGCACCCTGCACCCAGACACCCTCCCCTCACCCAGCCCCACACCCAGACACACTCCCCTCACCCAACCCCGCACCCAGACACTCTCCCCTCACCCAGCCCCGCACCCAGACACTCTCCCCTCACCCAACCCCGCACCCAGACACTCTCCCCTCGCCCAGCCCCGCACCCAGACACCCTCCCCTCGCCCAACCCCGCACCCAGACACTCTCCCTTCACCCAACCCTGCACTCAGACACTCTCCCCTCACCCAGGCCCGCACCCCGCACCCAGACACTCTCCCGTCGCCCTGCACCCTGCACCCAGACACCCTCCCCTCGCCCAACCCCGCACCCAGACACTCTCCCCTCGCCCAACCCCGCACCCAGACACTCTCCCCTCACCCAACCCTGCACCCCGCACCCAGACACCCTCCCCTCGCCCAGCCCTGCACCCTGCACCCAGACACACTCCCCTCACCCAGCCCCGCACCCAGACACTCTCCCCTCACCCAACCCTGCACCCAGACACACTCCCCTCACCCAGCCCCGCACCCAGACACTCTCCCCTCGCCCAGCCCCGCACCCCGACACCCTCCCCTCACCCAACCCCGCACCCAGACACTCTCCCCTCACCCAGCCCCGCACCCAGACACTCTCCCCTCACCCAACCCCGCACCCAGACACTCTCCCCTCGCCCAGCCCCGCACCCAGACACCCTCCCCTCGCACAACCCCGCACCCAGACACTCTCCCCTCACCCAACCCTGCACCCAGACACTCTCCCCTCACCCAGGCCCGCACCCCGCACCCAGACACTCTCCCGTCGCCCTGCACCCTGCACCCAGACACCCTCCCCTCGCCCAACCACGCACCCAGACACTCTCCCCTCGCCCAACCCCGCACCCAGACACTCTCCCCTCACCCAAACCTGCACCCCGCACCCAGACACCCTCCCCTCGCCCAGCCCTGCACCCTGCACCCAGACACTCTCCCCTGGCCCAGCCCCGCACCCAGACACTCTCCCCTGGCCCAGCCCTGCACCCTGCACCCAGACACCCTCCACTCGCCCAGCCCTGCACCCTGCACCCAGACACTCTCCCCTCGCCCAGCCCTGCACCCTGCACCCAGACACCCTCCCCTCGCCCAGCCCCGCACCCAGACACCCTCCCCTCACCCAGCCCCGCACCCAGACACTCTCCCCTCACCCAACCCCGCACCCAGACACTCTCCCCTGGCCCAGCCCTGCACCCTGCACCCAGACACCCTCCCCTCGCCCAGCCCTGCACCCTGCACCCAGACACCCTCCCCTCACCCAGCCCCGCACCCAGACACTCTCCCCTCGCCCAGCCCCGCACCCAGACACTCTCCCCTGGCCCAACCCCGCACCCCAGACACTCTCCCCTCACCCAGCCCCGCACCCAGACACTCTCCCCTGGCCCAACCCCGCACCCAGACACTCTCCCCTCGCCCAACCCCGCACCCAGACACCCTCCCCTCACCCAGCCCCGCATCCAGACACCCTCCCCTCGCCCAACCCCGCACCCAGACACTCTCCCCTCGCCCAGCCCCGCACCCAGACACCCTCCCCTCGCCCAAACCCCCACCCAGACACTCTCCCCTCGCCCAGCCCCGCACCCAGACACTCTCCCCTGGCCCAACCCCGCACCCAGACACTCTCCCGTCGCCCAACCCCGCACCCCGCACCCAGACACTCTCCCCCTCGCCCAGCCCCGCACCCAGACACCCTCCCCTCGCCCAGCCCCGCACCCAGACACTCTCTCCTCGCCCAGCCCCGCACCCAGACACTCTCCCCTCGCCCAACCCCGCACCCAGACACTCTCCCGTCGCCCAGCCCCGCACCCCGCACCCAGACACTCTCCCCTCGCCCAACCCCGCACCCAGACACCCTCCCCTCGCCCAGCCCCGCACCCAGACACTCTCTCCTCGCCCAGGCCCGCACCCCGCACCCAGACACTCTCCCCTCGTCCAAACCCCACACCCAGACACTCTCCCCTCGTCCAAACCCCACACCCAGACACCCTCCCCTCGTCCAATCCCCGCACCCAGACACTCTCCCCTCGTCCAATCCCCGCACCCAGACACTCTCCCTTCGCCCAACCCCGCACCCAGACACTCTCCCCTCACCCAGCCCCGCACCCCGCACCCAGACACTCTCCCCTGGCCCAACCCCGCACCCAGACACTCTCCCTTCGCCCAACCCCGCACCCAGACACTCTCCCCTCACCCAGCCCCGCACCCCGCACCCAGACACTCTCCCCTCGCCCAGCCCCGCACCCAGACACTCTCCCCTCACCCAGCCCAGCACCCAGACACTCTCCCCTCACCCAGCCCAGCACCCAGACACTCTCCCCTCACCCAGCCCAGCACCCAGACACTCTCCCCTCGCCCAACCCCGCACCCAGACACTCTCCCCTCGCACCCAGACACTCTCCCCTCGCCCAGCCCCGCACCCAGACACTCTCCCGTCGCCAATCCTTGCACCCCGCACCCAGACCCTCCCCCCTCACCCAGCCCCGCACCCAGACACTCTCCCCTCGTCCAAACCCCGCACCCAGACACTCTCCCCTCGTCCAAACCCCGCACCCAGACCCTCTCCCCTCACCAATCCTTGCACCCCGCACCCAGACCCTCCCCCCTCACCCAGCCCCGCACCCAGACACTCTCCCTTCGCCCAGCCCCGCACCCAGACCCTCCCCCCTGGCCCAGCCCCGCACCCAGACACTCTCCCCTCGCCCAGCCCTACACCCAGACACTCTCCCCTCGCCCAGGCCCGCACCCCGCACCCAGACACTCTCCCCTCGCCCAGCCCCGCACCCAGACACTCTCCCCTAGCCCAGCCCCGCAGCCCGCAACCAGACACCCTCCCCTCACCCAGCCCCGCACCCAGACACTCTCCCCTCACCCAGCCCCGCACACCGCACCCAGACACTCCCCCCTCGCCCAGCCCCGCACCCAGACACCCTCCCCTCGCCCAGCCCCCGCACCCAGACACTCTCCCCTCGCCCAGCCCCGCACCCCACACCCAGACACTCTCCCCTCGCGCAGCCCCGCACCCAGACACTCTCCCCTCGCCCAGCCCCGCACCCCACACCCAGACACCCTCCCCTCTCCCAGTCCCGTACCTCGCATCCAGATACCCTCCCCTCGCCCAGTACCGCACCCAGACACCCTCCCCTCGTACAGTCCCGCACCCAGACCCTCTCCCCTTGCCCAGTCCCACACCCAGACCCTCTCCCCTCGCCCAGTCCCCACACCCAGACCCTCTCCCCTTGCCCAGTCCCGCACCCAGACCCTCTCCCCTCGCCCAGTCCCGCACCCAGACACTCTCCCCTGACCCAGTCCCGCACCCAGACGCTTTCCCCTCGCCCAGTCCTGCACCCAGACGTCCTCCCCTCGCCCAGTCTCGCACCCAGACCCTCTCCCCTCGCCCAGTCCCACACCCAGACCCTCTCCCCTCGCCCAGTCCCACACCCAGACCCTCTCCCCCCTCGCCCAGTCCCACACCCAGACACTCTCCCCTCGCCCAATCCCACACCCAGACCCTCTCTCCTTGCCCAATCCCACACCCAGACCCTCTCCCCTCGCCCAGTCCCACACCCAGACCCTCTCCCCTCACCCAATCCCTCACCCAGACCCTCTTCCCTCGCCCAATCCCACACCCAGACCCTCTCCCCTCGCCCAATCCCACACCCAAACACTCTCCCTTCGCCCAGTCCCAAACCCAGACACTCTCCCCTCGCCCAGTCCCGCACCCAGACACCCTCCCCTTGCCCAGGCCCACACCCAGACCCTCTCCCCTCGCCCAGTCTCGCACCCAGACACCCTCCTCTTGCCCACACAAAATCAAACCACACACCCCATTCATTGGGAACTTAATCTACAAAGCAATCCTGGGCAGGGTGATTCGAGTTCAAAGACTTTCTTTGCTGAAGGATTGATGAAAATTCATTGCAAACAAATGGGAAAAGAAATGACCAATCAGGAGACCCCGCCACGAGAAACAGGAAATGCGATGCCTTATATCACTGACTGGAGCAACAGCAAAAGGGCCTTACCTCGAGAAAAATGAGTCCGGGATCCAGGTAAGAGTCTGTCGCGAGGAACTGAACCTAAAGGCATTCAAGAAAATACCAGAAAAAGTCAGTCACAATATCCAGCACGTCCTGACCCAGGCTAAAGGAGCAGGTCTGTAACGCACCAAGGCTCAAAATACACAGGGGCAGTGGGCAAATTCACCTTCAAAACTTCAAAAAGTAGCCTGCAAAAAAGCAAAGAAGGAGCCAAAAAATTCAAGGTCATCGCCATCCCTCCTGCCTGGTACAACATGAAGTTGCATTATGGCTCCCCCATGGTCAGGGACTGAACAGGCATCTTGGGAGCAGGAAAACCAGGCAGAGTTTGATTGGAGGAGACAGAATCTGTGAGCAGCTGCTCCTCCAATCACAGGTTCTGTCTCTCCCAGAGAGAGGGTCTATGATTGGAGGAACAGCAAGGTCAGGAGGGGGCAAACCTGTGTTTGAAGGGGAGGTGATGGTCTCGTGGTATTGTCGCTGGGCTAGTAATCCAGAGACCCAGGGTAATGCTCTGGGAACCCGGGTTCAATTCCCACCATGGCAGATGGTGGAATTTAAATTCAATAAAAACCAGGAATTAAAAGTCTAATGATGACTATGATGCCGATTCTTATAAAAATCCATCTGGTTCACTAATGCCCCTTAGGGAAAGAATCTGTCGTCCTGGCCTGGCTCCAGGCTCCAATGTGGTTGACTCTGAAATAGTCTAGCAAGGTCACTCAGTTGTAACAAACCGCTACAAAGTCACAAAAAAGGAATGAAACCGGACGGACCACCCGACATCGGAAACGACAACAGCAATCTCAGCCCTGTTGACCCTGCAAAGTCCTCCTTACAAACATCTGGGGGCTAGTGCTGAAATTGGGAGAGCCGTCTCACAGACTAGACAAGCAGCAGCCTGACATCATCATCCTGAATCAGTGCTCCTCCATGTTGAACATCACTTGAGGGTGGCAAGGGAACATCACTTGAGGGTGGCAAGGGTGCAGAATGTACACTGAGTGAGGGACTTCAATGTCCATCACCAAGAGTGGCTCAGCAGCACCATGACTGACCGAGCTGGCCTAGTCCTAAATGACATAGCTGCTAGACTGGGTCTGCGGCAGGTGGTGAGGGAACCAACAAGAGAGAAAAACATACTTGACCTCATCCTCACCAACTTGCCTGCCGCAGATGCATCTGTCCATGACTGTGTCGGTAGGAGTGACCACCGCACAGTCCTTGTGGAGACGAAGTCCCGCCTTCACATTGAGGATACCCTCCATCCTGCTGTGTGGCACTACCACTGTGCTAAATGGGATAGATTTTGAATAGATCTAGCAACTCAAGACTGGGCATCCATGAGGCGCTGTGGGCCATCAACAGAATTGTACTCGAACACAATCTGTAACCTCATGGCCCAGCATATCCCCCACTCTACCATTACCATCAAGCCAGGGGATCAACCCTGGTTCAATGAAGAGTGCAGGAGGGCATGCCAGGAGCAGCACCAGGCACACCTAAATATGGTGTGTTAACCTAGTGAAGCTACAACACAGGACTACTTGCATGCCAAACAGCATAAGCAGCAAGTGATAGACAGAGCTAAGCGATCCCACAACCACCGGATCAGATCTAAGCTCTGCAGTCCTGCCACATCCAGTTGTGAATGGTGGTGGACAATTAAACTACTAGAGGAGGAGGCTCCACAAATATCCCCATCCTCAATGATGGAGGAGCCCAGCACATCAGTGCAAAAGATAAGGCTGAAGCATTTACAACAATCTTCAGCCAGAAGTGCCGAGTGGATGATCCATCTCAGCCTCCTCCGGAGGTCCCCAGCATCATTGATGCCAGTCTTCTGTTAATTCGATTCACTCCACTTGAAACGGCTGAAGGCACTGGATACTGCAAAGGCTATGGGCCCTGACAATATTCCAGCAATAGTACTGAAGACTTCTGCTCCAGAAATTGCAACGCTCCTAGCCAAGCTGTTCCAGTACAGCTACAACACTGGCATCTACCCGGCTATGTGGAAAATTGCCCAGATATGTCCTGTATACAAAAAGCAAGACAAATCCAACCAGACAATTACTGCCCCATCAGTCTATTCTCGATCATCAGTAAAGTAATGGAAGGGGTCATCAACAATGCTATCAAGTGGCACTTGCTTGGTATTACCAGCTCACTGACACCCAGTTTGGGTTTCACCAGGGTCACTTAGCTCCTGACCTCATTACAGACTTGGTTCAAACATGGACAAAAGAGCTGAACTCCCGAGGTGAAGTGAGAGTGACTGCCCTTGACATCAAGGCAGCATTTGACTGAATGTGGCATCAAGGAGCCCGAGCAAAACTGGAGTCAATGGGAATCAGGGGGAAAACTCTCCGCTGGTTAGAGTCATACCTAGCACAAAGGAAGATGGTTGTTGGATGTCAGTCATCTCAGCTCGACATCACTGCAGGAATTCCTCAGGGTAGTGTCCTTGGTCCAACCAAGCTCAGCTGCTTCATCAATGACCTTCCTTCCATCACAAGGTCAGAAGTGGGGATGTTCGTTGATGATTGCACAATGTTCAGCACCATTCGCCACTCCTCAGATACTGAAGCAGTCCATGTCCAAAGGCAGCAAGACCTGGACAATATCCAGCCTTGGGCTGACAAGTGGCAAGTAACATTCACGCCACACAAGTGTCAGGCAATGACCATCTCCAACAAGAGAGAATCCAAACATTGCCCCATGATTTCAATGGCATTACCATCTCTGAATCCCTCACTATCAACATCCTGGGGGGTTACCATTGACCAGAAATTAAATTGGACTAGCCATCCCTACACACCTAGGAATACTCCCTACTTGCCTGGATGAGTGCAGCTCCCACAACACTCAGGAAGCTGGACACCGTCCAGGACAAAGCAGCCTGCTGGAATGGCACCACATCCACAAACATCACTCCCTCCACCACCGACGCACAGCAGCAGCAGTGAGTACTATCTACAAGATGCACTGCAGCGACTCACCAAGGCTCCTTAGACAGCACCTTACAAACCCATGACTGCTACCATCTAGAAGGACAAGGGCAGCAGATACATGGGAACACCACCACCTGGAAGTTCCCCTCCAAGTCACTCACCATCCTGACTTGGAAATATATCGCCGTTCCTTCACTGTCGCTGGGTCAGAATCCCAGAACTCCCTCCCTAACAGCACTGTGGGAGTACCTACACCACATGGACTGCAGCGACTCAAGAAGGCAGCTCATCACCACCTTCTCAAGGGCAATTAGGGATGGGCAATAAATGCTGGCCCAGCCAGCGACGCCCACATCCCGTGAACGAATAAAAATAAGGAACTGGAACAGCAGCAAGAGGGTAACAGGATAGGAAGAGACCAAGATGATGATGGATCCAGTGCAGACAAAGTGGCTTCAGCTGTGTCTGAGAGAGAGGGAGAGGGCATGAGTGTGAGAGGAGGAGGGAGACAGAGGGAGGGAGGGAGACTGTCCCTGGGCTGGGCTTTCAACTTTACAAACTACAGCTGGAACAACAAGAACCAAAGAGGAAAAAGTGAAATCCTTTCCAGTGGCTTTGCTTCTCTTTCATAATTTGTCCAATGAATGATTTTGGGAGTAAAGTTTTAATGAGAGAAAGGGCTAGAGGAAGATAGTGTATTCTGGGGGAACATCCAGATTTTTCTGTTCCCCTTAGATTCTTCTTTTAATGTTTCTGCTGTTGAAGAGTCTGCCTGGAAACAAGCGTTTTTGGCTGTTGTTGTGCCTGTGTTTTCTTTTTAAAAGAAGCAGGTTTTCCTGTGTAAAAAGAGTAGGGATTCCAGTGGAGGGAGGGTGATGGACCGGACAGCAATGTCCGATTTTTGGCCACCTGCTCAGCACCAGAATCTCTTGTTTTTTTAATATCCTTTAATGGAAGCGGTGCATGAGTTTGCAAATCCCTGTAACTTAAATCTTTAGATCAAAGCAGCTCCTGAAAACCAAAAAGTAACCCCTAAAATCAAATAGTACTCCTTGAGAGGAAACAAACACTCTTGAGAGAAAAAAAACACTCCCTGACCCAGGCTAAGGGAAGGGGGCTGTAATCACACACTCCCTGACCCAGGCTAAGGGAAGGGGCTGTAATCACACACTCCCTGACCCAGGCTAAGGGAAGGGGCTGTAATCACACAGTGCCTGACCCAGGCTAAGGGAAGGGGCTGTAATCACACACTCCCTGACCCAGGCTAAGGGAAGGGCTGTAATCACACACTCCCTGACCCAGGCTAAGGGAAGGGGCTGTAATCACACACTCCCTGACCCAGGCTAAGGGAAGGGGCTGTAATCACACAGTGCCTGATCCAGGTTAAGGGAAGGGGGCTGTAATCACACACTCCCTGACCCAGGCTAAGGGAAGGGGCTGTAATCACACAGTGCCTGATCCAGGTTAAGGGAAGGGGGCTGTAATCACACACTCCCTGACCCAGGCTAAGGGAAGGGGCTGTAATCACACACTCCCTGACCCAGGCTAAGGGAAGGGGCTGTAATCACACACTCCCTGACCCAGGCTAAGGGAAGGGGCTGTAATCACACACTCCCTGACCCAGGCTAAGGGAAGGGGCTGTAATCACACACTCCCTGACCCAGGCTAAGGGAAGGGGCTGTAATCACACACTCCCTGACCCAGGCTAAGGGAAGGGGCTGTAATCACACACTCCCTGACCCAGGCTAAGGGAAGGGGCTGTAATCACACAGTGCCTGACCCAGGTTAAGGGAAGGGGGCTGTAATCACACACTCCCTGACCCAGGCTAAGGGAGGGGGCTGTAATCACACAGTGCCTGACCCAGGCTAAGGGAAGGGGCTGTAATCACACACTCCCTGACCCAGGCTAAGGGAAGGGGCTGTAATCACACACTCCCTGACCCAGGCTAAGGGAAGTGGCTGTAATCACACAGTGCCTGACCCAGGCTAAGGGAGGGGGCAGTAATCACACAGTGCCTGACCCAGGCTAAGGGAAGGGGCTGTGATCACACACTGTCTCTCTCTGACTCAGCTCCAACTAGCTCAGGTGTCCAAATGATATCCTGTCACAAGGAACCCAGACTGGAACAATTCCATCCTCTAAAGCCAGCAAATTATCATCTATTGGTGCCTTTGTTTCTCTTGAAGTTATTCAGATTTGAGGGACCTTGAATGTTAGAAGGAAGCATTTTTGAATGAGCTCAGGCATTACCCAAATCATTGGGATTTTGGATTGAAGCTGTATGGCTCCTCCCTCTGATCCAGGTTACACCAGGTTACACAAACAGCCAACTAAAGCACTAGGTTTCCAACAGAACAGGAGGATCCCAGCTCTGTTGTAATGTTTTCAGCCAGAGAGAAGTTGGGACCACAACGATCTCAATGCCCACAGGATAGAGTGGGGAAATATTCAATCTGGATCTCTGCTTGTGTACTCTATAACTTTCTTTTAAAGCCTCCTCAACTGTCTCCAGCTCCAACATATTCCATATGGATTCCAACTGAAATTGCACCCTTCATGCTTCAGATCTACCAACGATTACAGGTGTCTCCAAGATATTCAGTGTTCCTCAGGTCACTGTTCTTGCCATATCCTGAGATTCACACTCAACATCCTGTCCCACCACATCAGCCTTTTCAGCAGCATTGACTCGCTATTGCAAAGCTGTCCCATTCCATCCTTTCATTTAATGCTTCATCTCATCCAATGCTTTAACAAAAACTTCCAGAGCTTTCCACCCCTTCATTTTTTCTGACCCCCATCTCTTCTTCCGATGTCACACTTATCCTTATTTTCACTATCCCCTTTTCTGATCCTGAATGCTCAGCCCTCACAGGCCTCAGCTCAACCCCTTATCCCCTTATCCCCTTCAACCCCTTATCCCCCACCTCAGTGAATTTTAAGCTCAACAGGAAACTGAGCTCTTCTTTTTCAACATCACCTACCTACACACTCACTTCTTTGGCCAGGAGTCTCCCCCTCACTGAGCAAAACCTTTCTCTCATCTTCAGAGTTTGTCTTCTGCCTAGAGCCCTCCCTCTGGTCTCTTTCCAGATCTTTTCATTCAGAACTATCAGCGTGACATGGACTGTCTCCATTTTCCTGCTCCTCTTCTCACTCACGCAAACCCATCTTCCTCGGAAATTCCAGCGCTCCATCCTTGTCATCAAACCTGTGACAACGGTGGGGCTGTTGTTGTTTGATGAACAAGCCTCAGCCCATGGAACCGATTTCTCATTTTAACCCTTTTTTCGCCCTCCTGCTTGTCCAGTCTCTTCTCACCTACATCTGGGATTCTTCTGATAGCCTCCAGCACTTTAACAGTTTCCTGGCTCAAACTGTTGCTTTTTCACTAAAATGTCGAGTCCCTCTAGACCTCCACCCAGCAGGATGTCCAATCGCTTTTTCATCACCCGCTCCCCCAACACCCGCGCCTCCAACACCCGCTCCAACACCCGCGCCTCCAACACCCGCGCCCCCAACACCCGCTCCCCCAACACCCGCGCCCCCAACACCCGCTCCCCCAACACCCGCTCCCCCAACACCCGCTCCCCCAACACCCGCTCCCCCAACACCCGCTCCCCCAACACCCGCTCCCCCAACACCCGCTCCCCCAACACCCGCTCCCCCAACACCCGCTCCCCCAACACCTGCTCCAACACCCGCGCCTCCAACACCCGCTCCCCCAACACCCGCTCCCCCAACACCCGCTCCAACACCCGCTCCCCCAACACCCGCTCCTCCAACACCCGCTCCCCCAACACCCGCTCCCCCAACACCCGCTCCCCCAACACCCGCTCCCCCAACACCCGCTCCCCCAACACTTGCTCCAACACCCGCTCCCTCAACACCCGCTCCAACACCCGCTCCCCCAACACCCGCTCCAACACCTGCGCCCCCAACACCCGCTCCAACACCCGCTCCCCCAACACCCTCTCCCCCAACACCCGCTCCCCCAACACCCGCTCCAACACCCGCGCCCCCAACACCCGCTCCAACACCTGCTCCTCCAACACCCGCTCCCCCAACACCCGCTCCCCCAACACCCGCTCCCCCAACACCCGCTCCCCCAACACCCGCTCCCCCAACACCCGTTCCCCCAACACCCGCTCCCCCAACACCCGCTCCCCCAACACCCGCTCCCCCAACACCCGCTCCCCCAACACCCGCGCCCCCAACACCCGCTCCAACACCCGCTCCCCCAACACCCGCTCCAACACCCGCGCCTCCAACACCCGCTCCCCCAACACCTGCTCCAACACCCGCGCCCCCAACACCCGCTCCCCCAACACCCGCTCCCCCAACACCCGCTCCAACACCTGCGCCCCCAACACCCGCTCCCCCAACACCCGCGCTCCCAACACCCGCTCCCCCAACACCCGCTCCCCCAACACCCGCTCCCCCAACACCCGCGCTCCCAACACCCGCTCCCCCAACACCCGCTCCCCCAACACCCGCTCCAACACCTGCGCCCCCAACACCCGCTCCAACACCCACTCCCCAACACCCCCTCCCCCAACACCTGCTCCCCCAACACCCCGCGCCCCCAACACCCGCTCCAACACCCGCTCCCCCCAACACCCGCTCCAACACCCGCTCCCCCAACACCCGCTCCCCCAACACCCGCTCCCCCAACACCCGCTCCCCCAACACCCGCTCCCCCAACACCCGCTCCCCCAACACCTGCTCCAACACCCGCTCCCCCAACACCCGCTCCCCCAACACCCGCTCCCCCAACACCCGCGCCCCCAACACCCGCGCCCCCAACACCCGCGCCCCCAACACCCGCTCCCCCCAACACCCGCGCCCCCAACACCCGCTCCCCCAACACCCGCTCCCCCAACACCCGCTCCCCCAACACCCGCGCCCCCAACACCCGCGCCCCCAACACCCGCTCCCCCAACACCCGCTCCCCCAACACCCGCGCCCCCAACACCTTTCTATGAAAGCACAGGGATGCAGCACCTGCTCTCTTACTCTCACCATCCGAGGGGGCAGACACTTCTCCCAGATGAAACAGTGGTTTACTTGTGCTTTTTTTGATTTATTATGCTGTGCTCACTGCTCACGATATGGTCTCCTTTACACTTATGGTCTTCCCAACAAAGATTGAGTGACCGCTTTGCAAATTATCTCCATTCAGTTGACAGGTGTCATTTTAAACCTTCACCGACTCTTACACTGACATCTGCACTCTCGTCTTCGTGCTCCACAGCTATAGATCTGCAGAACAGCACCTCATCATTTGATTGGGCACTTTAGAACCTCTGGACTCATTCAAAAGTTTCAGACGAAAGCCTTTGCTCCCAATTTATCACATGGAAGTTGCTAACAATGATTCAGCATTTTCACATTTACACTTCGCATTTTGGTTCTTTACTTGCCTCATCTCCTTTTGGCTGATGCCATCCATCCCTTTTTAAATGTCCGATCCAAAGGATTCCACCTCTGACAGTCCCACGCTCCCTACCCCAGACAGTGCTTTGGAGTGTCAGCCTAGGTTATGTGCTGAAATCCTGCAGTGATGCTGAACATAAACTCTGACTTAGGGATGAAAGTGTGGTTCCTCTCTCCTGCTTCGCACTCTGTCACAGACCTGCTCTCCTGTTCTTTCCTCTCCTGCTCCACTATGGTTAAAAGCTGTTACACCTTCGACATCTTCCAGTTCCGATGAAAGGTCATTTAAAGTTTCAGGTCAGTGTTTCTCTCTCCAAAGAAGCACCCAGACCATTGAATATTTCCAGCATTTTCTGTTCATATTTCAGATTTCCAACATCTGCAGTATTTAGCCTAATCCCTCCTCATGCTCACTATCAAATGAACCCTGCTTGCGACTGGGTGGGGGGTGAAATTGAATGAGGGTAGGATAGGCTTGGAGGTGATGCTTTCTGTGGTTGAATATTCTGCTTGCAATCACTATCGATGGTCACGGGTGGATAAAGTAGCAGGGGGTGGGCCACAGACTGCTGAACCCAGCCAGAATAAATACAATCTGTCACCAGGAACAGGTGAGGCCAGAGCAGGCCATCGTGGACTTCAGAGAGAGTCACAGTCACTGAAAATATCTCAACTTATGAATTCTGCCAAGAGCATCACTGAGCAGCAACTCCCCGTCCCCTCCACTATTCCCCCTCCCAGCAGAACTGCCCCTCCACAATTTCACATGAGACCTGCAAAGCAATCTGTGAAAAATAAAAGAGACATTTATTCTTAACCTTGGATTAGTGAAGGTGGCAAATATGGAAACCAAGTTTCATTCACTGAACTGTGATCATGCGATTGTCCCTCAGTCACAGTTTATGTTCAGCCATCAGTGCAGGGTTTCAACACATCACCTAGGCTGACACTCCAAAGCACTGAGGGAACACTGCACTGTCATGATGGCATTTTTTGGATGAAACATTAAATGGAGGCACCAGCTAACTCTCTTGGGTGGGTGTAAAAGGTACAACAGCATTATATCAAGGAAGAGTAGAGAAGCACTTCTGCAATCCTGGCCAATAATTATCACATAGCAATAACTTGCATATACATAGCACCTTTAATGTAATAAAAGATCCCAAAGCCCTTCATAGGGCTCTTTAAATCAACTATCACCCTGAGCTGGTAGTTAGGAAGGCAAATGCAATGTTGGCATTTATTTCGAGAGGACTAGAATATAAAAGCAAGAATGTGCTGCTGAGGCTTTATAAGGCTCTGGTCAGACCACATTTAGAATATTGTGAGCAATTTTGGGCCCCGTATCTCAGGAAGGATGTGCTGGCCCTGGAGAGGGTCCAGAGGAGGTTCACGAGAACGATCCCAGGAATAAAAGGCTTAACATATGAGGAACGTTTGAGGATTCTGGGTCTATACTTGATGGAGTTTAGAAGGATGAGGGGGGATCTGATTGAAACTTACAGAATGCTAAAAGGCCTGGATAGAGTGGACGTGGGGAAGATGTTTCCATTAGTAGGAGAGACTAGGACCCGAGGGCACAGCCTCAGAGTAAAGGGAAGACCTTTTAGAACAGAGATGAGGAGAAACTTTTTTAGCCAGACAGTGGTGAGTCTATGGAATTCATTGCCACAGAAGGCTGTGGAGGCCAGGTCACTGAGTGTATTTAAGACCGAGATAGATAGGTTCTTGATTGGTAAGGGGGTCAAAGGTTACGGGGAGAAGGTGGGAGAATGGAGTTGAGAAACTTATCAGCCATGATTGAATGGCGAAGCAGCCTCGATGGGCCGAATGGCCTCATTTCTGCTCCTATGTCTTATGGATCCACATAGGGCAGATGACCAAGCTTGGACAGAAAGGTAGGTTTGAAAGGAACTTTTTGGAGGAGACACTCCTTAAAATCTCTCTCTTTGACCGAGTTTTGGGTCATCAGATGCAATATCTACTTATGTGGCTTGGTGTCATGTTTTGTTTCCTAACTACAAATATAAGTTGTTTTTGTTGCAAGAGACAGGGGTTTATGGAGGGAATTGCTGCATCTCAACCAACATCACTAAAAAAAATTAACTGATCATTTCTCACATCGCCATTTAGCGGGATCTTGCTGTGTGTATATTAGCTGCAACATTTCCTGTATCGCCAAAGTGACCACACTTCAAAAGTGATTCATTGGCCGGAAAGCACTTTGGGACCTCCGGAAAGATGTTTTGCTGCTAACACAAGTGTAACTCCTTTCAGAAACTCAGTCAGAGCAATGCCACAAACTCTGCTGTTTAGCAGGAAGCCACTGGGCAGCGAATGGAAGGAACAGCTGCTGAATGCAGATGTTTGGAAGCAGTTTACATTTCGACAGCTCCCCAACCCGACCCAGAATCTGCGGCAGTGACAGTCTGCTCCGCGAGGGTTTGTCATGCAGCCCTCGCTGTTTCACTCACCTCCTCCCTCCCACATTAAGATGTATAATTTCTCCAGGTTGGGCTGAATTTGCCATCCTCACATCATCCCAGCAAACTCCGATCCAACTCCCCAACTTCCTCAAACTTTGTCTCCAAACAAATTCAGCAAACCCTGCCCTCAGCTGATTGGCTTGAACCTGGCCCAGTCATTCAGCCTCATTGTTTGATTGGTCAGGTTAGATGTCATTTCAAACCTCTTCCTTGTTCCCGGGGTTCTTTGCAGCAGCTGCAATGTCCACATTTCCAGACACTCCCCTGGACTGAGAATTTCTTAAAGCAACAGGACACTGAGAATTCATTGTAAAAGCCTGAGAAAAGCAAACAGCTTGAATCCCAAAAGCATAAATTTTCTCAAAGTTATTCAAGACTACTTTCTAAAACAAAAACAAAAATAGCTGGAAAAACTCTGTAAAACAATGTGTTCTTCAATCAACAAGATATGTTCTGAAGATCATCTTAGATTCAATTTAAGATAAAAGCAAAAAAACTGCGGATTCTGGAAATCCAAAACAAAAATAAAAATACCTGGAAAAACTCAGCAGGTCTGACAGCATCTGCAGAGAGGATACAGTTAACGTTTCAAGTCCGAATGATTCTTCAGCAGAACTAAGGAAAAATAGAAGAGAGATGAAATAGAAGCTGGTTTAAGGGGGGGTGGGACAAGTAGAGCTGGATAGAGGGCCAGTGATAGGTGGAGATAACCAAAAGATGTTACAGACAAAAGGACAAAGAGATGTTGAAGGTGGTGATATTATTTGAGGAATGTGCTAATTAAGGGTAGAAAGCCACACGAGCAAGGTACAGATAGCCCTAGTGGGGGTGGGGTGGGGTGAAGGGATCGAAATAGGCTAAAAGGTAGAGATAAAACAATGGATGGAAATACATTTAAAAATAATGGAAATAGGTGGGAAAAGAAAAATCTATATAAATTATTGGAAAAAAGGGGGATCGGAAAGGGGATGGGGATGGAGGAGAGAGTTCATGATCTAAAGTTGTTGAGCTCAATATTCAGTCCGGAAGGCTGTAAAGTGCTTAGTTGGAAGATGAGGTGCTGTTCCTCCAGTTTGCATTGAACTTCACTGGAACAATGCAGCAAGCCAAGGATGGACACGTGGGCATGAGAGCAGGGTGGTGTGTTGAAATGGCAAGTGACAGGGAGGTCTGGGTAATGCTTGCGGACAGACCGAAGGTGTTCCCCAAAGCGGTCACCCAGTCTGTGTTTGGTCTCTCCAGTGTAGAGGAAACCGCATTGGGAGCAGCGAATGCAGTAGACTAAATTGAGGGAAGTGCAAGTGAAATGTTGCTTCACTTGAAAGGAGTGTTTGGGCCCTTGGACGGTGAGGAGAGGGGAAGTAAAGGGGCAGGTGTTTCACCTTCTGTGGTTGCATGGGAAGGTGCCGTGGGAGGGGGTTGAGGTGTAGGGGGTGATGGAGGAGTGGACCAGGGTGTCCCGGAGGGAACGATCCCTACGGAATTCCGCCGGGGGGGGGGGGGTGAAGGGAAGATGTGTTTGGTGGTGGCATCATGCTGGAGTTGGCGGAAATGGCGAAGGATGATCCTTTGAATGTGGAGGCTGGTGGGGTGATAAGTGAGGACAAGGGGGACCCTATCATGTGTCTGGGAGGGAGAGGAAGGTGTGAGGGCAGATGTGCGGGAGATGGGCTGGACACGGTTGAGGGCCCTGTCAACCACCGTGGGTGGAAAACCTCGGTTAAGGAAGAAGGAGGACATGTCAGAGGAACTGTTTTTGAAAGTGGCATCATCAGAACAGATGTGACGGAGGCGAAGGAACTGAGAGAATGGGATGGAGTCCTTACAGGAAGCGGGGTGTGAGGAGCTGTAGTCGAGGTAGCTGTGGGAGTCGGTGGGTTTGTAATGGATATTGGTGGACAGTCGATCACCAGAGATTGAGACAGAGAGGTCAAGGAAGGGAAGTGTCAGAGATGGACCACGTGAAAATGATGGAAGGGTGGAGATTGGAAGCAAAATTAATAAATTTTTCCAAGTCCCGACGAGAGCATGAAGCGGTACCGAAGTAATCATCGATGTACCGGAGAAAGAGTTGTGGAAGGGGGCCGGAGTAGGACTGGAACAAGGAATGTTCCACATACCCCATAAAGAGACAGGCATAGCTGGGGCCCATGCGGGTACCCATAGCCACACCTTTTATTTGGAGGAAGTGAGAGGAGTTGAAGGAGAAGTTGTTCAGCGTGAGAACAAGTTCAGCCAGACGGAGGAGAGTAGTGGTGGATGGGGATTGTTCGGGCCTCTGTTCGAGGAAGAAGCTAAGGGCCCTCAGACCATCCTGGTGGGGGATGGAGGTGTAGAGGGATTGGACGTCCATGGTGAAGAGGAGGCGGTTGGTGCCAGGGAACTGGAAATTGTTGATATGATGCAGGGTGTCAGAGGAATCACGGATGTAGGTGGGAAGGGACTGGACAAGGGGAGAGAGAATGCAGTCAAGATAGCAAGAAATGAGTTCCATCGGGCAGGAACAGTCTGACACGATCGGTCTGCCAGGACAATCCTGTTTGTGGATTTTGGATAGGAGTTTGGGAGACTATCAGTTGGAAGCTGTGGAAGGAAGATCTCCAGAGGAAATGAGGTTGGTAACAGTCCTGGAAACAATGGCTTGATGTTCAGTGGTGGGGTCATGGTGCAGGGGGAGGCACTTCCTCCTTCCTCACTCAATGTCTTTATTTCTGTTTGCAAATGGGGTTCAATGTGGGTAACTGTGAGGTCATTCACTATAGATTCTAAAAAGAGATTGGAATATTTTCTGAATATCAGAAATCAGTCTACTCTTGATCATCAGCAAAGTTATGGAAGAGATCGTCAACACTGCTTTCAAGCGGCACTTACTCAGCAATAACCTGATCACTGATGCCCAGTTTGGGTTCCGCCAGGGCCACTCAGCTCCTGACCTCACTACAGCCCTGGTGCAAACACGAAGAAAAGGGCTGAACTCAAAAGGTGAAGTGAGAGTGACTGCCCTTGACTTCAAGGCCGCATTTAACCAAATGTGGCATCAAGAAGCTCTAGCAAAACTGGAGACAGTGGGAATCAGAAAGAAAATGCTTCAATGGTTGGAGTCATACCGGGTGCAAAGGAAGATGGTTGTGGTTGTTGGAGGTCAGTCACCTCAGCTCCAGGACATCACTGCAGGAGTTCCTCAGGGTAGTGTCCTCGGTCCAACCATCATCAGCTGCTTCATCAATGACCTTCCTTCCATCACAAGGTCAGAAGTGGGGATGTTCGCTGATGATTGCACAATGTTCAGCACCATTCGCAACTCCTCAAATATGGAAGCAGTCGCTGCCTATAGGCAGCAAGACCTGGACAACATTCAGGCTTGGTCTGATAACTGGTGCTATATAGAATATTACTTTATAATGTCATCGGCTCGACATATGTACGTATTGTTACAGTGTGCAGTTATGATATTACAAATGTTTAGAAAATTGTTTTAAAGATTACATTAAAAAAAGTCTTGGACTGAGTTTAAAAGCTGTTTCAAAATGTGTCCAAGCTGCCAGACAGAATTGTAGATTTCAGACTGGGAAAATATAACTAACGTGGGAGCTGAGGTAGAACAAAAGACAACCCTTCCTTTACCAAAAACAAAAATTGCTGGAAAATCTCAGCAGGCCTGACAGCATCCATGGAGAGAAAGACAGAGTTAACGTTTCGAGTCCGTGTGACTCTTCTTCAGAGCTGCTCCGCAGATGCTGTCAGACCTGCTGAGTTTCTCCAGCCATTTTTGTTCTTGTTTCAGATTTCCAGCATCCGCAGTGTTTTGTTTTTAATCCTTACTTTAATTCTGGTTCACTGTGGGCTCGTCCAGGAGATAACAAAGTTTTATTGACACTTCATTGTAAAAATGTAAATTGTGCATTGTCCAGGACAGAAGTTAAGGAACACAGTTGGGAGAAGGGCTGTTTGAAGTGTTGATCTCCCTTATTTGGGAGATGACCTGGCACTTATACAAGTCACATGATAGCTGTAGCTAATTTAACTCTTGCATTAAGCATTGAAAAGGGCAGGAGCTGAGAGAGCCACAAAAAAAATCTTAAAGAAGCTTCAACCCAGAGGAAGACAGATAAAGGCATCGAACAATAGCCACTGGCCTGCTGTAAAGTAACTGGGCAGTTAAAAGTGCCTTGCTGCAAAACAGAAGTAAGGAACATTCTCTCTTCCCTGTAAACTGGATTCCAGTGTCTAAGCTCACCTGTTAAAGCAAGCTCTGGCAATTCGACAATGGAAGCCAACACAGCTGGAGAGACAATCCTACAACTTCAGCATCTTCACATCAGACAACACAACATCGCGACTTCAAAACTATCAGGCCTGCACCCAAACGGACTAAACTGATCCAATTTTTATGTGTCATTTTATCTTCATTTGTAATCAATCTTTGTGTTCGGAACTTTGGGTGGAATTTTCTGCTCCAGAGACTAAGTGCAGTGTTGGGCAGGAGAAGCAGCGTGGTTCCCTCCGTTCCTTCTGTACCAGGTCGTCTGCTTTACAGCTCACTATATCTGCATGAATGTAGAGCACATCGTATCTCATGGTTGGGTGGGCTGTGATTTATCCGCCCCACTGTTACCTCATTGGCTCAAATTTCCAGGTATTATATTTAAACAGCACCCGCGCACACATTGACTCTGAAAAGAGGCAAGCGCTGTGTGCCCAAATTCAGCGATGACACTCCTCACGGAAGCCGTGGACCAGCGGGAGACCCTTTGCCCCCTTGATGGAAGCTGGAAGCCCATCAGCCTCTGCACTAAGGCTTGGGAGGAGGTCTCCAGGGCGGCCAGTGCCTGCGCTCTTCAGAGGAGGACCCCAACCCAGTGCAGGAGGAGGATGAATGATCTCATCTGCTCTGCCAGAGTAAGTCAACCTTCTCTTCAGTCTCGGCTCACACCCTCATAAGGCCATCAGGTATTTGCAGGGTTACAGTGATGTCACACATGAGCAGCACAAAGGACATCACCACTGATTCTCTCACGTACACTTCTACATATCCATTTCTTGTCACACCCTGGACAAGTCACATCTTCAGCCCTTATATAGGCCCACTCAGCACATACAGCAGGGAGATATGCTTATCACATGCTTTGGCATCTGTCCTGCTCACAGACAGTCCAACTGTCTTTATGAAGGAAAAGATCATCCACAACAACAGGGAGAGATCCCTGACTGGAGGGGGATGCAGGAGCTCAGACCACTCACTGCCTACAAGGAGCTGGCGCAGGGCTGGTCAGTGAGGATGGGGACCATTCTTGCGCCGAAGGCAAGATCATCGTTCCTCAATACACCAGTGAGGCCTCATCTACTATGCTTTGTCCATCCATCAAAACTCTGATTGCTTTTTAATGTAGGTCACTATCCAGCCAATTATTAATGATGTATTGTCTCTATTAAAGGCACCGGGCCATCAGCCCCAGCCCCCAGGGCACTCAGGTGCAGATCATGAGGACCTACTGGATGTGGAGCCATCATTACTTTCATCCACACCCTCCACCAGTGCAGAGACACACACCTCGGGGGGACCTAGTTGTAGAGCAGGCTCGGGGTCTGCTGGTTGACAGAGTTCAAGACGAAGTGAGCAACCTTCACTGGGAAATAGAAAACCTGTTGATGGACCTTCACACACTGCAAGATTCCCTCAGGTCAAAGTTTGTACCTCTGGAAAAGTATAAAGAGAAACCGAAAGAATTCAGCCCCTCTCTGGACAAACTGAAGAATCAGTTGGCAGAGAAGACACTTCAATGTTCCATTTTGCAGGAGGCAGCAAACAAATACAAAAAAGGGATGGAGGAGCTGAAGAATCAGCTAAATGAAGCCAAAGAGGCTTTGGAAGCAAAAGTCACAGAATTTTCCAAGAAACAGACAGATGAGGACATTCTGGGAGACTCAGCCATTGAGCTCAGACAAGTTGAGGTTACATCTGAGAGAAGTCTGGCCAACACTGAAGCCAAGAAGAAGGCTGAGATCAAAGTCTGAGCTAGAGAGAAGAAAGCCAGTAGAAAGAAGACACAGACACACTAAGAGGGCTTTCATTCTGGCAGCATGTGAATACACTTTCATACACAAGCCTGGTGATTAAATCACAAATCCTGACACCCTTCATCATTTGCCTTTACAAGAAATTGATAAGCACATCCCAGTTCCACAGGAACTCGTTTTACTGTTAAATTTCTTAGATTCCTCGCTGGTATGTGCTCAACAGATTAGAGACTGGACAATTTGGAACCCAGTCTTATCTCAAGTATGACAAGTGCTGCATGGTTGGTCACAGGAGCCCGTATCTGATGAAATAAAACCATAACTTCAATAGAAGACATGAAATAACCAGTCAGGATGGCATCTTATTGTGGGGAACACGAGTGATAGTTCCTCTACAGGGTAGGGAGCCACTTTTAATTGAACTACACAGCACATGTCCAGGAATTTCCCGAATGAAGACCATAGCACGCAGCTATCTATGGTGACCGGGAATGAATGGTGAAATAGAGAGCGTGGTAAAGCACTGTGGGCAATGTCAGCAACTGCAAACGCTGCCAGCGACAGCGTCTTTACCCCCATGGGGGTGGCCGGGCAGACCCTGGGTGCGGATACACATTGACTACGTTGGACCTTTCCTGGGAACAATGTTTCTGCTCATTGTCAATGCCCATTCAAAATGATTGGGCGTATATGAGGTGAAGTCACCAATATCAGTTGCTACAATTGAGAAACTACATCAGAGTTTTGCCATTCATGGACTACCAGAATTAGTCTTTTCTGATAACGGCACGGCATTTACAAGTGCTGAGTTTCAACTATTTTATCAATCCCAACGGTATCACTCGTAAAAACTGATAAGTCGCCAGGGCCAGATGGATTGTTTCTGAGGCTGCTGAAGGATGTCAGGGAGGAGATAGCAGATGCTCTGAGGATGATATTCCAATCTTCACTAGATACAGGGGAGGTACTGGAGGACTGGAGAAATGCAAATGTAGTTCCATTGTTTAAAAAGGGATCAAATGAAATGCCAAACAATTATGAGCCAGTTAGTCTTACATCGGTGGTTAGCAAATTAGTAGAATCAATCCTGAGAGATAGGATTAACTGTCATGTGGAAATGCATGGACTAGTCAGGGATGGTCAGCATGGATTTGTTAAAGGAAGGTCTTGCCTCACAAATTTGATTGAATTCTTTGAGGAAGTGACAAGAAGGGTTGATGAAGGTAGTGCAGTGGATGTTGTGTACATGGATTTTAGCAAGGCACCTGACAAGGTCCCACATGGCAGATTGGTCAGGAAAGTAAAAGCCCATGGGATTCAGGGTAATGTGGCAAACTGGATAAAAGGTTGGCTTTGTAACAGGAAACAAAGGGTAATGGTTGATGGATGCCCTTGCGAATGGAAAATTGTCTCAAGTGGTGTTCCACAGGGCTCGGTGTTGGGACCCTTGCTGTTTGTGTTATATATTAATGATTTGGACGTGAATGTGGGGGGCAAGATTGGGAAATTTGCAGATGACACGAAGATTGGCCGAGTAGTGGATAGTGTAGAGGATATCCATAATCTCCAAATCGATATAGATGGGTTGGTGGAGTGGGCGGTAAAGTGGCAGATGGATTTTAACATAGAGAAGTGTGAGGTCATACATTTAGGGAGGTCAAACAGTTACAGGGATTACACAGTAAATGGGAATATACTAAGAGGGGTAGATGAAGTGAGAGATCTGGGCGTACAAGTACACAGGTCCCTGAAGGCAGCAGCTCAAGTCGACAAGGTTGTAAAGAAGGCATATGGAATGCTCTCCTTCATTGGCAGAGGTTTAGAATATAAAAGTAAGGATATAATGTTGGAATTGTATAAAACACTGGTGAGGCCACAACTGGAGTATTGTGTGCAATTCTGGTCACCACATTACAGGAAGGACATAATAACTCTGGAGAGAGTGCAGAGGAGGTTTACAAGAATGTTGCCAGGATTAGAAAAGTGTAGCTATGAGGAGAGATTGGATAACTTGGGGTTATTTTCCTTAGAACAAAGAAGGCTGAGAGGTGAATTGATTGAGGTGTACAAAATTATGAGGGTAATAGATAGAGTGGACAGGATAAAATTGTTTCCCTTGATGGAGAATTCTAGAACCAAGGGGACATAGATTCGAGATAAGTGACAGAAGGTATAGGGGGACATGAGGAAGAACTTTTTTACACAGAGGGTAGTGGGTGTCTGGAATTCGCTTCCCAAGTTGGTGGTAGAGGCAGAAACTCTAAACTCTTTTAAAAAGTACCTGGATCTGCACCTAAAGTGCTGTAAGCTGCAGGGCTATGGGCCGGATGCAGGAAGGTGGAGTTAGAAAGAGCATCTGGGTGTCCTGGGGCTGGCATGTACAAGATGGGCCGAATGGCCTCCTTCTGTGCTGTAACTTTTCTATAGTTCTATGGTTCTATGCACCATACCACTTTTCCTCAAATGGACTGGCTGAAAGGACAGTTCAAATGTTTAAGGCAGGCATGAGAAAGCTAACTGGTGATTCCTTGGCAACCAGGCTAGAATACTTTCATTACAGGGCTACCCCTCACATAACAACAGGTGTCACACCTGTGGAGTTATTGTTGAAATGTTGTCTCAGGATGAGATTCAGTTTATTAATGCCGAATTTTTAGGGGAAGGTGTAAAGGAGCTGGGGAAGCCAGCAAACTAGACAAGACTGTCACAGTCGCTAGAGGAAAACTCACAGGTGCATTTGTGAGCGGAGGCTTGGGATATTCTGCAGACGTCCCCATTGGAGCCCTGGAACGAGCCACTCCAAAAAAGTACAGTGCAGCTTTGGAGCCATTGGCAATAGATGGCCTCCCATTCCCTGTGAGGAAAATGGCAGATGTGAGCTTCCACATGCCTTCACAAGCAAAGGTGTCTACAACACTATCTCTTGCTCATCTGTGGATATGAGAAGCGTCTTCAGTACACACTTGTTTGTGCCAAATGCCTCTGTGGAATGGGTCTGTTAGCCCCAGCTTCTGGGTCTCGATGAGGCTCCGCTGGCCTATGTTCCTCAGGGTGAAGTTCTTCCCTTTGCCCTGCCTGATGTCGACAGGCCCTTCCTCTACTCCTCAGCTGCAGAATTTCCAGCAAAAAGGCTGCATTGCTTGCTGCAGCCATCCTCCTGCTTGTTTTGCAGAAACATTGAACAGAGACATGATTGAACATAACCTTGCAATGAACACCTTCCATTGCCAAGCTGGGGAGTCACTGTGAAGCCCTTGGAATGCCCGATGTCCAGGCATTCCATCCCCAGGTCATCCTTACAGCTGTAGCACAGCCCTAAGGATCACGGGAAGCGGCCCACTGCCACCTTTCCACCCACTGCCACCTTTCCACCCACTGTCCTTGCTCGGGATCTGGCTTTCCCAGTGCTGCAGTGCAGCATTAAAATCAATTTTTATCCTTTTTAAGGGTTGCTCATCAGTTCCATGACCTTTGCTTGGTTCTCTGACTTGAAGCCTACAATTGCTGGATTAAGATTTTCTTCACCAGATAGAAACATGGAAACATAGAAACTAGGGGCAGGAGTAGGCCATTCGGCCCGTTGAGCCTGCTCTGCCATTCGTTATGATCATTGATGATCATCCAAATCAATAGCCTGCTCCTGCTTTCTCCCCATATCCTTTGATCCCTTTTGCCCCAAGAGCTATATCTAACTCCTTCTTGAAAACATACAATATTTTGGTCTCAACTACTTTCTGTGGTAGTGAATTCCACGGGCTCACCACTTTCTGGGTGAAGAAATTTCTCCTCATCTCAGTTCTAAATGGTCTACCCCATATCCTCAGACTGTGACCCCTGGTTCTGGACTCCCACACCATCAGGAACATCCTTCCTGCATCTACCCTGTCTAATCCTATTAAAATTTTATAGGTTTCTATGAGATCCCCCCTCATTCTTCTGAAATCCAGCAAATATAATTCTAACTGACTCAATCTCTCCTCATATGTCGATCCCGCCATCCCAGGAATCAGTCGGGTAAACCTTCGCTGCACTCCCTCTATAGCAAATACATCCTTCCTCAGATAAGGAGACCAAAACTGCACACAATATTCCAGGTGTGGTCTCACCAAGGTCCTGTACAATTGCAGCAAGACATCCCTGTTCCTGTACTCGAATCCTCTGGCTATGAAGGATCATTTGCCTTCTTTACCGCCTGCTGCACCTGCATGCTTACCTTCAGCAACTGGTGTACGAGGACACTCAGGTCTCGTTGTATGTTCCCCTCTCTCAATTTATAGCCATTCGGATAATAATCTGCCTTCCTGTTTTTGCTACCAAAGTGGATAACCTCACATTTATCCACATTATACTGCATCTGCCATGTATTTGCCCACTCGGTCAGCTTGTCCAAATCACACTGAAGCATCTCTGCATCCTCCTCACAGCTCACCCTTCCACCCAGCTTTGTGTCATCTGCAAATTTGGAGATATTACATTTAGTTCGCTCATCTAAATCATTAATATATATTGTGAATAGCTGGGGTCCCAGCACCAATCCCTGCAGGACCACACTAGTCACTGCCTGCCATTCGGAAAAAGACCTGTTTATTCCTACTCTTTGTTTCCTGTCTGCCAACCAGTTTTCTATCCATCTCAATACACTATCCCAATCTAATGCGCTTTAATTTTACACGCCAATCTCTTATATGGGACTTTGTCGAAAGCCTTCTGAAAGTCCAAATAAACCACATCCAATGGCTCCCCCTCATCAACTCTACTAGTTACATCCTCGAAAAATTCCAATAGATTTGTCAAGCATCATTTCCCTTTCGTAAATCCATGCTGACTCTGTCCGATTCTGCCACTGTTTTCCACATGCTCAACTATTAATTCTTTTATAATGGACACTTGAATTTTCTCCACTACTAATGTCAGGCTGACTGGCCTATAATTCCCTGTTTTCTCTCTGTCTCCCTTTTTAAATAGTGGGGTTACATTAGTTACCCTCCAATCTGCAGGAACTGTTTCAGAGTCTGTAGAGTCTCGAAAGATGACCACCAATGCATCCACTAATTCTAGGGCCACTTCCTTCAGTACTCCAGGATGTAGATTATCAAGCTCCGGGGATTTAACGGCCTTCAATTCCATCAATGTCCCCAATGCCATTTGCCTACTAACACTGATTTTTTTCAGTTCCTTCCTCTCACTGAACCCTGTGTTCCCCAACATTTCTGGTATGTTATTTGTGTCCTCCTTTGTGGAGACAGAACCAAAGTATGTATTTAGATGGTCAGCCATTTCGTTGTTCCGCATTATAAATTCCCCTGTTTCTGACAGCAAGGGACCTACATTTGTATTCACCAATCTTTTTCTCTTCCCATACCTACAGAAATTTTTACAGTCAGTTTTTAAGTTCCTCGCAAGCTTACTCTCGTACTCTATTTTCCCCTTCTTAATCCCCTTGGTCCTGCTTTGCTGAATTCTAAGCTGCTCCAAATCCTCAGGTCTGTTGTTTTTTTTAGCCAATTTGTATGCCTCTTCCTTGGATCTAATACTATCTCTAATTTCTTTTGTAAGCCATGGTTTGGCCACCTTTCCTGTTTTACTTTTGCGCCAGACAGGAATAAACAATTGTTGCGGTTCACCCATGCGCTCTGTGAATGTTTGCCATTGCCTTTCCACCGTCATCCCTTTAAGTAACATTTCCCAATCCATCATAGCCAACTCGTGCATCATACCATCGTAGTTTCCGTTCTTAAGATTCAGCACCCTAGTCTCAGAATCAACGACGTCACTCTCCAACTTGATGAAGAATTCTATCATATTATGGTCACACATCCCCCAAGAGGCCTCGTACAGCTAGATTGCCAATTATTCCTTTCTCATTACACAATACCCAGTCTAGGATGGCCTGTTCTCTTGTTGGTTCCTCAATGTATTGCCCCAGAAAACCATCCCATATACACTCCAGGAATTCCACTCTGCGGTGTTATTACTAATTTGATTTGCAGAATCTATATGCAGATTAAAGTCACCCATCATTAAGATGTTCCTTTATTGCATGCATCTCTAATTTCCTGTTTAATGCCATTCCCAACATCATCACTACAGCTTGGGGGTCTATATACAACCCCCATTAATGTTTTTTGTCCCTTAGTGTTTCTGAACTATACCTATACAGAATCCACATTGTCAGAGCTAATATCTTTCTTCACTATTGCGTTAATTTCCTCTTTAACAAGCAATGCAACTCCATCACCTTTTCCTTTTTGTCTGTCCTTCCTAAATACTGAATACCCCTGGATGTTCAGTTTCCATCCCTGGTCACCCTGAAGCCATGTCTCCATAATCCGGACCATATCATACGTGTTTACCCAAACAAACACAAACAGAGCCAAACAGAGCCTGGCAGAGCCAAGCAGAGCTGAAGAGAGCCAAACAGAGCCTGGCAGAGACAAACAGATCCTGACAGAGCCTGGCACAGCCAAACAGAGCCTGGCAGAACCAAACAGATTCTGGCAGAACCAAGCAGAGCCAAACAAATCCAAACAGAGCCTGGTAGAGCCAAACAGAGCCTGGCAGAGCCTGAGAGTGCCTAACAGAGATAAAAACAAAAAAACTGCAGATGCTGGAAATCCAAAACAAAAACAGAATTACCTGGAAAAACTCAGCAGGTCTGGCAGCATCGGCAGAGAAGAAAAGAGTTGACGTTTCGAGTCCTCATGACCCTTCGACAGAACTAGTTCTGTCGAAGGGTCATGAGGACTCGAAACGTCAACTCTTTTCTTCTCCGCCGATGCTGCCAGACCTGCTGAGTTTTTCCAGGTAATTCTGTTTTTGTTTTGAGTGCCTAACAGAGTCTGGCAGAGCCAAATAAAGCCAAAGAGAGACACACAGAGCCTGGCAGAGCTAAACAGAACCAAGCAGAGCATGACAAAGCCCAACAGAGCCAAACAGAACCAGGCAGAGGCAAACGGAGCCTGACAGACACAAACAGAGACATGCAGAACCAAACAGAGCCAAAGAAAGCCAGACAGAGACAAACACAGCCAGACAGAGCCTGTCCGAGTCAAACAGAGCCAAACAATTCCTAACAGATCCATACAGAGCCAAACAGGGTCTGGCAGAGTGAAACAGAGCCTGAAGAGCAAAGAAGAGCCAAACAAAGCCAGGCAGAGCCAAGCAGAGCAGCACAGAGCCAAACAGAGCCAAGCAGAACCATACAGTGCCAATCAGAGACAAACAGAACCAAACAGAGCCAAGCAGAGCCAAACAGGGCCTGGTAGAGCCTGGCAGAGGCAAAGCCTGGCTATTCCAAACAGAGCCAAACTGAACCGGGCAGAGTCTGACAGAACCAAACAGAACCAAAGAGGGCCTGACAGTGCCTAACAGAGCCTGGCAGAGCCTATCAGAGCTAAATAGAGCCAGAAAGAGTGTGGCAGAGCGCAACATAGCCGAACAGAGCCTGGCAGAGCCAAAAAGAGTCAGGCAGATCTAAACAAAGCCAATTAGAATCTGGTAGAGCCATACCAAGCCAAACTAAACCAATCAGAGCCAAACAGAGCCAAACAGAATGAAACAGAGCCTAACAGATCCTGGCAGAACCAAACAGAACCAGATATAGCCAAACAGAGCCAAAAAAAGCCAATCAGAGCCAAACAGAGCCTGGGACTTCCAAACAGAGCCATACAGTGCCTGGCAAAGCCGAACAGAGCCAAATAGCCCGTGGCAGAACCAAACAGAGCCAAACATAGCCTGGCTGAGCCAAACAAGGCCAAAAGGACCATGGCAGAGCCAGACTAAGACAAACAAAGCCAAACAGAGCCTGGCAGAGCCAAACAGAGCCAAAAAGAATCAAACAAAGCCTGGTAGAACCAAATGGGGCCAAACTGAGCCAAACAGATCCAAACAGCGCCATGTAGTACCTGGCAGAGCCAAACGGAGCCAAACATAGGCAAAAAGAGTGAAATAGAGCCTGGCAGAGCCAAACAGGGATGAACAGAGACAAACAGCCAAACTGATGCTGGAAAACCCAAACAGAGCAAAGCAGAACACAGGGCCTGGCAGAGCCAAACAGAGCCAATCATAGCCAAACAGAGCGTAAGAGTGCCTGGCAGACCCAAACAGAGCCACCCAGAGCCTGGCAGAGCCAAACAGAGCCACCCAGAGCCTGGCAGAGCCAATCAGAGGCATAAACATCCAAACAGAACTTGGCACAGCCAAATGGAGGCAAACACAGCCTGGCAGAGCCAAACAGATTGAAACATAACTAATCAGAGCCAAACAGCCAGCTGGTTCCATACAGAGCTAAACAGCCTGGCAAAACCAACCAGAGCCAAACAGAGCCCAGCAGAGCCAAACAGAGCCCAGCAGAGCCAAACAGAGCACAGCAGAGCCAAACAGAGCAAGGCAGAGCCAAGCAGATTAAAACAGAGCCACAGAGAACCTGACAGAGACAAACAGAGTCAAACAGAGCCTGGCATGGCTAAACAGAGCCAAACAGAACCAAACAGAGCCAAATAGTGCCTGGCAGAGACAAACAGAGGCAAACGTAGCCAAACAGAATGACATAGATCCTGGCAGACCCAAAGAGCTACAAACAGAGCCAAACAGTGCCAAACAGATCTTGGAAGAGCAGTACAGAGCCAAATAGAGCCAAATTGATCCAAGCAGAACTATACAGAGCCAATAAGAGACAAACAGAACCAAACAGAGCGCAGCAGAGCCAAACAGGGCCAATGGGAGCCAAGCAGAGCCTGGCAGAGCCTGGCAGAGCCTGGCAGAGCCTGGCGGAGTGACACAGAGCCTGGCAGAGACTGGCAGAGCCTGACAGAGCCTGGCGGAGCGACACAGAGCTTGCCAGAATGAATCAGAGCCTGACAGAGCAAAACTGTGCCAAACAGCGCCTGGTAGAGCCTGGCAGTGGCAAGCAGAGCCTGGCAAAGCCTGGCTTTTCCAAACAGACCCAAACTGAACCAGGCTGAGTCTGACAGAACCAAACAGAGCCAAAGAGAGCCTGACAGTGCCAAAAAGAGACTGGCAGATTGAAACATTGCCGAACAGAGCCTGGCAGAACCAAATAGAGTGAAATAGAGCCAAACAGAGCCAAACAGAGCCAAACAGATCCTGGCAGAGCCAAACAGAGATGAACGGAGACAAACAGAGCCAAACAGAGGCTGGCATAGCCAAACAGACTGAAACAGAGCCATACAACGCCTGCAGAGCCAAACAGAGCCAGAGCCAAAGGGAGCCGGACAATACCTGGCAGATACAAAGAGAGCCAAATAGAGCTTAGCAGATCCAAACAGAGACAAACAGAGTCTGGCAGAGCAAATCAGAGACATAAAGATCCAACTGGAGCTTGGCAGAGCCAAACGGAGGCAAACAGAGCCTGGCAGAGCCAAACAGATTGAAACATAGATAATCAGAGCCAGCTGATTCCAATCGGAGCTAAACATAGCCTAGCAAAGCAAACCAGAGCCAAACAGAGCCTGACAGAGCCAAACAGAGCCAGAAAGAGCCAAGCAGAGCCAAACAGAGAAAAAGGGTACCTGACAGAGCCAAACAGGGTCAAGTAGAGCATGGCATGTCCAAAAAGAGCTAAACAGAACCAAACAGATCCAAACAGCACCTTGCAGAGACAAACGCAGCCAAGTGTAGCCAAAAAGAGCAATAGCGTGCCAACCAGAGCCAGACAGAGCAGAACAGAGCCAAACAGAGCAAAACAGAGCAAAACAGAGCAAAACAGAGCCAAGAGGAGCAAAACAGAGCCAAACATAGGCAAACAGAGCAAAACAGAACCAAACAGAGCAGAACAGAGCTTTACAGATCCAAACAGATACAAAAAGAGCCAAACAGAGACAAGGAGAGCAAAACAGAGCAAAACAGAGTCAAGCAGAGGGAAGCAGAGCCAAACAGAGTAAAACAGAGCAAAACAGAACCGAGCAGAGCAAAGCGTTGCCAAACAGAGCCAAGCAGAGCAAAACAGAGCCAAGCAGAGTAATAAAGAGCTGAACAGATGCATACAGACACAAACAGAGCCTGGCAGAGCCAAACAGAGCAAAACAATGCCAAACAGACCTAAACAGAACAGGACAGAGCAAAACAGAGCCAAACAGAGTAAAACAGAGCAGAACAGATTCAAACAGACACAAACAGAGCAAAATATAGCCAAACAGACCCAAACAGTTCTGAACAGAGTCAAACAAAGCACAACAGAGCCAGACAGATCCAAAAAGACACAAATACATCCAAACAGAGCCAAAGAGAGGAAAAGAGAGTAAAACAGATCCAAACAGAGCAAAACAGAGGCAAACAGAGCCAAACTGAGCCAAACAGAGCAAAACAGAGCCAAACTGAACAGAACAGAGCAAAACAGAGCAAAATAGAGCAAAACAGATCCAGCAGAGCCAAACAGAACCAGACAGATCCAAACAGAGCCAAACTGAGCCAAGCAGAGCACAGCAGAGCCAAACAGAGCACAACAGAGCTGAACAGATCCAAACAGATACAAAAAGGGCCAAACAGAGACAAGGAGAGCTAAACAGAGCCAAGCAGAGCAAAACAGAGCAAAACAGAACCAAATAGAGCAAAACTGAACTGAACAGAGCAAAACATTGCCAAACAGAGCCAAAAAAACCAAACAGAGCAAAACAGAGCCAAACTGAGTCAAACAGAGCAAAACAGAGCCAGACAGAGGCAAACAGATCAGGACAGAGCCAAACAGAGCAGAGCAGGGCCAAACAGATTCAACCTGAGCCAGGCAGAGCAAAACAGAGCCAAAGAGGGCAAAACAGAGCAAAACAGAACAAAACAGATCCTGGCAGAGCCAAACAGAATCAAACAGAACCAGACAGAACCAGACAGAGCGAAAGAGAGCAAAACAGTGGGCAACAGAGCCAAGCTGAGCAAAGCAGAGCTAAACAGAACCAAATAGAGCAAAACTGAACTGAACAGAGTAAAACGTTGCCAAACAGAGCAAAACAGATTCAAACAGAGCCAAACAGAGCACAATATAGCCAGACAGAGCCAAACGGAGCAAAACAGAGTAAGACAGAGCCAAACAGAGGGGAACAGAGCCAAACAGAGGGGAACAGAGCCAAACAGACTGGAACAGGTGTAAACAGAATGAAACAGGGCAGAACAGTTCCAAACAGAGCCAAACAGAACCAAACACAGCCAAACAGAGCAAAACATAGCCTAACAGAGCCAACAAAACCAAATAGATCAAAACAGAGCCAAACAGAGCCAAACAGAGTCAGACAGAGGCAAACAGATTAGGACACAGCCAAACAGAGCAGAGCAGGGCCGAACAGAGTCAAACAGAGCCAAGCAGAGCAATACAGAGCCAAACAGTGTAAAACAGAGCCAAACAGATCAAAACAGATACTGGCAGAGCCAAACAGAACCAAACAGAACCAAACAGAGCCAGAGAGAGTGAAAGAGAGCAAAACAGAGCAAAACAGAGGACAACAGAGCCAAGCAGAGCAAAGCAAAGCAAAACAGAGAAAAGCAGAGCGAAAAAGAGCCAAACAGAGCAGAAAAGAGCCAAACAGCGCAAAACAGAGCCAAACCGAACAGCACAGAGCAAAACAGAGCCAGGCAGAGCAAAACAGAGCTGAACAGATCCAAACCAACACAAATAGGGACAAACTGCACCAAAGAGTGCCAAACAGAGCATAACATAGCCTGGCAGAGCCAATCAGAGCAAAACAGCGCCAAACAGTGCTGAACAGAGCCAAACAAAGCCCAACAGAACCACACAGAGCCAAACAGAGCCAAAGGGAGTGAGACAAAGCCAAACGGAGCCAAACTGACCCAAAAAGAGTGAAGCATAGCCTAACAGAGCCAAACAGAGCAAAAGAAAGCAAAACCGAAACAACAGAGCCAAACAGAACCAAACAGAGTCAAACAGAGCCAAGCAGAGCAATACAGAGCCAAACAGGGTAAAACAGAGCCAAACAGATCAAAACAGATACTGGCAGAGCCAAACAGAACCAAACAGAGCCAGAGAGAGCGAAAGAGAGCAAAACAGAGCAAAACAGAGGACAACAGAGCCGAGCAAAGCAAAGCAAAACAGAGAAAAGCAGAGCGAAAAAGAACCAAACAGAGCAGAAAAGAGCCAAACAGCGCAAAACAGAGCCAAACCGAACAGCACAGAGCAAAACAGAGCCAGGCAGAGCAAAACAGAGCTGAACAGATCCAAACCAACACAAATAGGGACAAACTGCACCAAAGAGTGCCAAACAGAGCATAACATAGCCTGGCAGAGCCAATCAGAGCAAAACAGCGCCAAACAGTGCTGAACAGAGCCAAACAAAGCCCAACAGAACCACACAGAGCCAAACAGAGCCAAAGGGAGTGAGACAAAGCCAAACGGAGCCAAACTGACCCAAAAAGAGTGAAGCATAGCCTAACAGAGCCAAACAGAGCAAAAGAAAGCAAAACCGAAACAACAGAGCCAAACAGAACCAAACAGATCCAAACAGAGCCAAATAGAGCAAATCAGAGCAAAACAGATTCAAACTGAACAGAACAGAGCCAAACAGAGCAAAATAGAGCAAAACCGATCCAACAGAGCCAAACAGAACCAAACAGATCCAAACAGCCAAACTGAGCCCGGCAGAGCACAACAGAGCCAAACAGGGGAAAACAGAGCCAAACAGAGCAAAACAGATCCTGGCAGAGCCAAACAGAATCAAACAGAACCAGACAGAGCGAAAGAGAGCGAAACAGAGGTCAACAGAGCCAAGCAGAGCAAAGCAGAGCTGGACAGAGCCAAACAGAGCAAAACAGAACCAAATAGAGCAAAACTGAACTGAACAGAGCAAAACGTTGCCAAACAGAGCGGAACAGAGGAAAATATAGCCAGAAAGAGCCAAACGGAGGGAAACAGAGCCAAACAGACTGGTATAAAAACAAAGAAAACTGCGGATGCTGGAAATCCAAAACAGAAACAGAATTACCTGGAAAAACTCAGCAGGTCTGGCAGCATCGGCGGAGAAGAAAAGAGTTGACGTTTTGAGTCCTCATGACCCTTCGACAGAACTTGATTTCGAGTCCAAGAAAGAGTTGAAATATAAGCTGTGTGTGTGGGGGGCGGAGAGAGAGAGAGAGAGGTGGGGGGTGTGGTTGTGTAGACAAACAAGCAGTGATAGAAGCAGATCATCAAAAGATGTCAGCGTCAATGGTACAAAAGAACACATAGATGTTAAAGTTAAAGTTGGTGATATTATCTAAACGAATGTGCTAATTAAGAATGGATGGTAGGGCACTCAAGGTACAGCTCTAGTGGGGTGGGGAGGGCATAAAAGATTTTGAAATATTTAAAAATAATGGAAATAGGTGGGAAAAGAAAAATCTATATAATTTATTGGGGAAAAAAAAAGGGGGGAAACAGAAAGGGGGTGGGGATGGAGGAGGGAGCTCAAGACCTAAAGTTGTTGAATTCAATATTCAGACCGGAAGGCTGTAAAGTGCCTAGTCGGAAGATGAGGTGTTGTTCCTCCAGTTTGCGTTGAGCTTCACTGGAACAATGCAGCAAGCCAAGGACAGACATGTGGGCAAGAGAGCAGGGTGGAGTGTTAAAATGGCAAGCGACAGGGAGGTTTAGGTCATTCTTGCGGACAGACCGCAGGTGTTCTGCAAAGCGGTCGCCCAGTTTACGTTTGGTCTCTCCAATGTAGAGGAGACCACATTGGGAGCAACGAATGCAGTAAACTAAGTTGGGGGAAATGCAAGTGAAATGCTGCTTCACTTGAAAGGAGTGTTTGGGCCCTTGGACGGTGAGGAGAGAGGAAGTGAAGGGGCAGGTGTTACATCTTTTGCGTGGGCATGGGATGGTGCCATAGGAGAGGGTTGAGGAGTAGGGGGTGATGGAGGAGTGGACCAGGGTGTCCCGGAGGGAGCGATCCCTACGGAATGCCGATAAGGGGGGTGAAGGGAAGATGTGTTTGGTGGTGGCATCATGCTGGAGTTGGCGGAAATGGCGGAGGATGATCCTTTGAATGCGGAGGCTGGTGGGGGGATAAGTGAGGACAAGGGGGACCCTATCATGTTTCTGGGAGGGAGGAGAAGGCGTGAGGGCGGATGCGCGGGAGATGGGCCGGACACGGTTGAGGGCCCTGTCAACGACCGTGGGTGGAAAACCTCGGTTAAGGAAGAAGGAGGACATGTCAGAGGAACCGTTTTTGAAGGTAGCATCATCGGAACAGATGCGACGAAGGCGAAGGATCTGGGAGAATGGGATGGAGTCCTTACAGGAAGCGGGGTGTGAGGAGCTGTAGTCGAGGTAGCTGTGGGAGTCGGTGGGTTTGTAATGGATATTGGTGGACAGTCTATCACCAGAGATTGAGACAGAGAGGTCAAGGAAGGGAAGGGAAGTGTCAGAGATGGACCACGTGAAAATGATGGAGGGGTGGAGATTGGAAGCAAAATTAATAAATTTTTCCAAGTCCCGACGAGAGCATAAAGCGGCACCGAAGTAATCATCGATGTACCAGAGAAAAAGTTGTGGAAGGGGGCCGGAGTAGGACTGCAACAAGGAATGTTCCACATACCCCATAAAGAGACAGGCATAGCTGGGGCCCATGCGGGTACCCATAGCCACACCTTTTATTTGGAGGAAGTGAGAGGAGTTGAAGGAGAAATTGTTCAACGTGAGAACAAGTTCAGCCAGACGGAGGAGAGTAGTGGTGGATGGGGATTGTTCGGGCCTCTGTTCGAGGAAGAAGCTAAGGGCCCTCAGACCATCCTGGTGGGGGATGGAGGTGTAGAGGGATTGGACGTCCATGGTGAAGAGGAAGCGGTTGGGGCCAGGGAACTGGAAATTGTTCATGTGACGTAAGGTGTCAGAGGAATCACGGATGTAGGTGGGAAGGGACTGGACAAGGGGAGAGAGAAGGGAGTCAAGATAACGAGAAATGAGTTCTGTGGGGCAGGAGCAAGCTGAGACGATCGGTCTACCGGGGCAGTTCTGTTTGTGGATTTTGGGTAGGAGATAGAAGCGGGCTGTCCGAGGTTGGGCGACTATCAGGTTGGAAGCTGTGGGAGGGAGATCCCCAGAGGAGATGAGGTCAGTGACAGTCCTGGAAACAATGGCTTGATGTTCAGTGGTGGGGTCATGGTCCAGGGAGAGGTAGGAGGAAGTGTCTGCGAGTTGACACTCAGCCTCCGTGAGGTAGAGGTAAGTGCGCCAGACAACAACAGCACCACCCTTGTCAGCGGGTTTGATGACAATGTCAGGGTTGGACCTGAGAGAATGGAGTGCAGTAAGTTCAGACAGAGACAGGTTAGAATGGGTGAGAGGAGCAGAGAAATTGAGACGACTAATGTCGCGCCGACAGTTCTCAATGAAAAGATCAAGAGAAGGTAAGAATCCAGAGGGAGGGGTCCAGGTGGAGGGAGAATATTGGAGATGGGTAAAAGGATCCGTTGAACTGGGAGAGGACTCCTGCCCAAAGAAGTGAGCCTGGAGACGAAGACGGCGAAAGAAGAGTTCAGTATCATGCCGAGCCCGAAATTCATTGAGGTGAGTGTGTAAGGGTATGAAACTAAGTCCTTTGCTGAGCACTGAACGTTCAGCATCGGAGAGGGGAAGGTCAGGGGGTATAGTGAATACACGGCTGGGGCTGGGATTGGAAGATGGGGTGGGGACGGAGGGACAGGCTGGGGTGGAGGGTCCTAGATGGGTGTTGGTGTTGATGAGTTGTTGGAGCTTGCGTTCCTTAGCAGTTGAGAGAAAGAGAAAAAGTTTTCTTGTTGAGGCGTCGGATGAGCCGAAGGATAAAATGAAACTGGGGGCACGGGCAGCTTTGAAAAAGGGTACGACGGTGCTGCTGGAGGGAGAGGTCGAGTGTGTTCATATGGTGGCGCATGGCACTGAGTGTGGATTTCAGAATGTGACGGGAACAGCAGTCTGAGAAACGTTTTATGTCCCGGAGATACCGGTAATCCTGGGTGGGTTCGAAAGATGAGGGGTGGAATTTCAGTTGAAATCCACGTCGGGTAAGTCGGAGACGGAGACAGTCACTGAGAAAGGAGATATGGCTGTGAAAGCGGGTTTTAGATGTAAACAGAACGAAACAGGGCAGAACAGTTCCAAACAGAGCCGACAGAACCAAACACAGCCAAACAGAGCAAAACATAACCTAACAGAGCCAACAAAACAAATAGAGCAAAACAGAGCCACACTGAGTCAAACAGAGCCAAACAGAGCCAGACAGAGGCAAACAGATCAGGACAGAGCCAAACAGAGCAGAGCAGGGCCAAACAGAGTCAAACAGAGCCAGGCAGAGCAATACAGAGACAAAGAGGGCAAAACAGAGCAAAACAGATCAAAACAGATCCAGGCAGAGCCAATCAGAACCAAACAGAACCAGACAGAGCGAAAGAGAGCAAAACAGAGCAAAACAGAGGACAATTGAGACAAGCAGAGTGAAAGCAGAGCTGAAAAGAGCCAAACAAAGCTCTACAGAGCCAAACAGAGCAAAAACAGATCAAAACGGAGAAAAGCAGAGCCAAAAAGAGCCAAACAGAGCAGAAAAGAGCCAAGCAGAGCAAAATAGAGCTGAACAGAGCCAAACTGAACAGAACAGAGCCAAACAGAGCAAAATAGAGCAAAACCGATCCAACAGAGCCAAACAGAACCAAACAAATCCAAACAGAGCCAGGCAGAGCACAACAGAGCCAAAAACAGCAAAACAGAGCCAAACAGGGGAAAACAGAACCAAACAGAACCAAACAGATCCAAACAGATCCAAACAGATGCAATCAGAGCCAAACAAAGTAGAAGAGAGTCGAACAGAGCAAATCAGTGCCAACAGAGAAGAACAGAGCCGAACAGAGGAAAATAGAGCAAAACAGATGCAGCAGAGCCAAACAGAACCAAACAGATCCAAACAGAGCAAACAGAGCAAAACAGAAACCAAATAGAGCAAAACTGAACTGAACAGAGCAAAACGTTGCCAAACAGAGTGGAACAGATTCAAACAGAGCCAAATAGAGCACAATATAGCCAGACAGAGCCAAACAGAGCAAAACGAGCCAAACAGAGTAGAACAGAGCCGAACAGAGCCAAAAAGAGCAAAATATAGCCAGACAGAGCCAAACAGAGCAAAACAGAGTAAGACAGAGCCAAACAGAGGGAAGCAGAACCAAACAGAGTGGAACAGGTGCAAATAGAATGAAACAGGGCAGAACAGATCCAAACAGAGCCAAAAAGAACCAAACACAGCCAAACAGAGCAAAACATAGCCTAACAGAGCCAAAAAAACTAAACAGAGCAAAACAGAGCCACACTGAGTCAAACAGAGCAAAACAGAGCCAGACAGAGGCAAACAGATAAGGACAGAGCCAAACAGAGCAGAGCAGGGCCAAACAGAGTCAAACAGAGCCAGGCAGAGCAAAACAGAGCCAAACAGAACAAAACAGATCCTGGCAGAGGAAAAGAGATGCAAACAGAGCCAGACAGAGCGAAACAGAGGAAAATATAGGAAAACAGAGGACTACAGAGCCAAGCAGAGCAAAACAGAGCTGGACAGAGCCAACAAAGCTCTAAAGAGCCGAACAGAGCAACAGAGAGCAATACGGAGCAAAGCAGAACCAAACAGAGCAGAAAAAAGCCAAACAGCGCCAAACAGAACAGTACAGAGCAAAACAGAGCCAGGCAGACGAACACAAAGCTGAACAGATCCAAACAGAGCAAAACAGAGCAAAACAGATCCTGGCAGAGCGAAACAGAACCAAACAGATCCAAACAGAGCCAGACAGCTTGAAACAGAGGAAAATGGTAGAAAACAGAGGACTACAGAGCCATGCAGAGCAGAACAGAGCTGGACAGAGTCAAACAAAGCTCTACAGAGCCAAGCAGAGCCAAAGAGCGCAAAACAGAGCAGAAAAGAGCCAAACAGTGCAAAAACAGAGCCAAACAGAACATTACAAAGCAAAACAGAGCCAGGCAGAGGAAGGCAAAGCTGAACAGATCCAACCTGACACAAATAGACCCAATCAGCACCAAACAGATCCAAACAGAGCAAAACAGAACCGAATAGAGCAAAATTGAACTGAACAGAGCAAAACGTTGCCAAGCAGAGCAAAACATAGCCTGGCAGAGCCAAACAGAGCAGAACAGAGCAAAGCAGAGCCTAACAAAGCCAAACAGAGCCAATCAGAACCAAACAGATCCAAACAGATGCAATCAGAGCCAAACAGAATAGAAGAGAGTCGAACAGAGCAAATCAGTGCCAAACAGAGAAGAACAGAGCCGAACAGAGCCAAAAAGAGCAAAATATAGCCAGACAGAGCCAAACAGAGCAAAACGAGCCAAACCGAGCAAAATAGAGCAAAACAGATCCAGCAGAGACAAACAGAACCAAACAGATCCAAACAGAGCCAAACTGAGCCAAGCAGAGCACAACTGAGCCAAACAGAGCACAACAGAGCTGAACAGATACAAAAAGATACAAAAAGAGCCAAACAGAGACAAGGAGAGCTAAACAGAGCCAAGCAGAGCCAAACAGAGCAAAACAGAACCGAATAGAGCAAAATTGAACTGAACAGAGCAAAACGTTGCCAAACAGAGCAAAACAGAGGCAAAGAGAGCCAAACAACGCAGAACAGAGCCAGACTGAGCAAAACAGAGCCAAACAGAGTAAAACAGAGCTGAACAGATGCAAACGGACACAAACAGATCCTGGCAGAGCTAAACAGAGCAAAACAGATGCAAACAGAGCCAAACAGAGTAGAAGAGAGTCGAACAGAGCAAATCAGAACCAAACAGAGTAGAACAGAGCCGAACAGAGCCAAAAAGAGCAAAATATAGCCTGGCAGAACCAAACAGAGCAAAACAGCAGCAAACAGTGCCAAACAGAGCCAAACAAAGCCCAACAGAACCACACAGAGCCAAAGGGAGTGAAACAAAGCCAAACGGAGCCAAACAGACCCAAACAGAGTGAAGCATAAAACAAAAACAGAATTACCTGGAAAATCTCAGCAGGTCTGGCAGCATCAGCGGAGAAGAAAAGAGTTGACGTTTCGAGTCCTCATGACCCTTCGACAGAACTTGATTTCGAGTCCAAGAAAAAGTTGAAATATAAGCTGGTTTAAGGTGTGTGTCTGGGGGGCGGAGAGAGAGAGAGAGGTGGTTGTGTGGACAAACAAGCAGTGATAGAAGCAGATCATTTGGATTTCCAGCATCCGCAGTTTTCTTTGTTTTTATCAGACTGAAGCATAGCCTAACAGAGCCAAATAGAGCAAATCAGAACAAAACAGATTCAAACTGAGCAGAACAGAGCCAAACAGAGCAAAATAGAGCAAAACCGATCGAACAGAGCTAAACAGATCCAAACAGAGCTAAACAGAACCAAACCGAGCCAGGCAGAGCACAACAGAGGCAGAAACAGCAAAACAGAGCCAAGCAGCGGATAACAGAGCCAAACAGAACAAAACAGATCCTGGCAGAGCCAAACAGAGCAGAACAGAGCAAAACAGAGCCAGACAGTGCCGAACAGAGCTAAACAAAGCCAAACAGAATCACAAAGCGTCAAAGAGAGCCAAAGGGAGCAAAACAAAGCCAAACGGAGCCAAACAGACCCAAACAGAGCAAAGCAGAGCCTAACAAAGCCAAACAGAGCCACACTGAGCAGAACAGAGCCAAACAGAGCAAAATAGAGCAAAATCGATCCAACAGAGCCATACAGAACCAAACAAATCCAAACAGAGGAAACTGAGCCAGGCAGAGCACAACAGAGCCAAAAACAGCAAAACAGAGCCAAACAGGGGAAAACAGAGCCAAACAGACCAAAACAGATCTTGGCAGAGCCAAACAGAGCCAAGCAGAACCAAACATATCCAAACAGATGCAATCAGAGCCAACAGAGTAGAAGAGAGTCAAACTGAGCAAATCAGTGTCAAATAGAGAAGAACAGAGCCGAACAGAGCCAAAAAGAGCAAAATATAGCCAGACAGAGCCAAACAGAGCAAAACAGAGCCAAACCGAGCAAAATAGAGCAAAACAGATCCAGCAGAGCCAAACAGAGCCAGACTGAGCCAGGCAGAGCCAAACTGAGCCAAGCAGAGCACAACAGAGCTGAACAGAGCACAACAGAGCTGAACAGATTCAAACAGATACAAAAAGAGCCAAACAGAGACAAGGAGAGCTAAACAGAGCCAAGCAGAGCCAAACAGAGCAAAACAGAACCAAATAGAGCAAAATTGAACTGAACAGAGCAAAACGTTGCCAAACAGAGCAAAACAGAGGCAAACAGAGCCAGACAACGCAGAACAGAGCCAGACGGAGCAAAACAGAGCCAAACAGAGTAAACGGAGCTGAACAGAGCCAAACAGAGCAAAATATAGCCAGACAGAGCCAAACAGAGCAAAACAGAGTAAGACAGAGCCAAACAGAGGGAAACAGAGCCAAACAGAGTGGAAACAGGTGCAAATAGAACGAAACAGGGGCAGAACAGATCCAAACAGAGCCGGAAAGAACCAAACACAGCCAAACAGAGCAAAACAGAGCCAGACAGAGGCAAACAGAGGGTAAAACAGAGCAAAAAAGAGCAAAACAGAACAAAACAGATCCTGGCAGAGCCAAACAGAACCCAACAGAACCAGACAGAACCAGACAGAGCGAAAGAGAGCAAAACAGTGGGCAACAGAGCCAAGCAGAGCTAAACAGAACCAAATAGAGCAAAACTGAACTGAACAGAGCAAAACGTTGCCAAACAGAGCAGGACAGATTCAAACAGAGCCAAACAGAGCACAATATAGCCAGACAGAGCCAAACAGAGCAAAACAGAGTAAGACAGAGCCAAACAGAGGGAAACAGAGACAAACAGACTGGAACAGGTGTCAACAGAACGAAACAGGGCAGAACAGTTCCAAACAGAGCCGAACAGAACCAAACACAGCCAAACAGAGCAAAACATAGTCTAACAGAGCCAACAAAACGAAATAGAGCAAAACAGAGCCAAACTGAGTCAAACAGAGCCAAACTGATTCAAACAGAGCCAAACAGAACCAGACAGAGGCAAAAAAGATCAGGACAGAGCGAAACAGAGCAGAGCAGGGCCGAACAGAGCCAAAAAGAGCAAAATATAGCCAGACAGAGCCAAACAGAGCAAAACAGAGCCAAACCGAGCTAAACAGAGCAAAACAGATGCAAACAGAGCCAAACACAGTAGAAGAGAGCTGAACAGAGCAAAACAGAGCAAAACAGAGTAGAACAGAGCTGATCAGAGCCAAAACGAGCAAAATATAGCCAGACAGAGCCAAACAGAGCCAAACAGAGTAAGAGAGAGCCAAACAGAGGGGAACAGAGCCAAACAGAGTGGAACGGGTGCAAATAGAATGAAACAGGGGCAGAACAGATCCAAACAGAGCCGAATAAAACCAATCACCGCCAAACAAAGCAAAACATAGCCTAACAGAGCCAAACAGAGTAAGAGAGAGCCAAACAGAGGGGAACAGAGCCAAACAGAGTGGAACAGGTGCAAATAGAATGAAACAGGGCAGAACAGATCCAAACAGAGCCGAATAAAACCAATCACCACCAAACAAAGCAAAACATAGCCTAACAGAGCCAAAAAAACCAGAGCAAAACAGAGCCAAACTGAGTCAAACAGAGCCAAACTGAGTCAAACAGACCCAAACAGAGCCAGACAGAGGCAAACAGATCAGGACAGAGCCAAACAGAGCAGAGCAGGGCCGAACAGAGTCAAACAGAGCCAGGCAGAGCAAAACAGAGCCAAAGAGGGCAAAACAGAGCAAAACAGAGCAAAACAGATCCTGGCAGCACAAACAGAACCTAACAGAACCAGACAGAGTGAAAGAGAGCAAAACACAGGGTAACAGAGCCAAGCAGAGCAAAGCAGAGCTGGACAGAGCCAAACAGAGCAAAACAGAACCAAATAGAGCAAAACTGAACTGAACAGAGCAAAACGTTGCCAAACAGAGCAGAACAGATTCAAACTGAGCCAAACAGAGCACAATATAGCCAGACAGAGCCTAACAGATTAAAACAGAGCCAAAGAGAGGGGAACAGATGTAAACAGAACGAAACAGGGCAGAACAGTTCCAAACAGAGCCGAACAGAACCAAACACAGCCAAACAGAGCAAAACACAGCCTAACAGAGCCAACAAAACCAAATAGAGCAAAACAGCACCAAACAGAGCCAGACAGAGGCAAACAGATCAGGACAGAGCCAAACAGAGCAGAGCAGGGCCGGACAGGGTCAAACAGAGCCAGGCAGAGCAATACAGAGCCAAGGAGGGCAAAACAGAGCAAAACAGATCAAAACAGATCCTGGCAGAGCCAATCAGAACCAAACAGAACCAGACAGAGCGGAAGAGAGCAAAACAGAGCAAAACAGATCAAAACAGATCCTGGCAGAGCCAATCAGAACCAAACAGAACCAGACAGAGTGAAAGAGAGCAAAACAGAGCAAAACAGAGGGCAACAGAGACAAGCAGAGCGAAAGCAGAGCTGGACAGAGCCAAACAAAGCTCTACAGAGCCAAACAGAGCAAAACAGAGCAAAACGGATAAAAGCAGAGCCAAAAAGAGCCAAACAGTGCAAAACAGAGCCAGACAGAGCAAAACAGAGCTGAACAGATCCAAACCAACACAAATAGAGCCAAACAGCACCAAAGAGAGCCAAACAGAGCATAACCTTGCCTGGCAGAACCAAACAGAGCAAAACAGCAGCAAACAGTGCTGAACAGAGCCAAACAAAGCCCAACAGAACCATACAGAGCCAAACAGAGCCAAAGGGAGTGAAACAAAGCCAAACGGAGCCAAACAGACCCAAACAGAGTGAAGCATAGCCTAACAGAGCCAAACAGAGCCAAATAGAGCAAATCAGAGCAAAACAGATTCAAACTGAGCAGAACAGAGCCAAACAGAGCAAAATAGAGCAAAATCGATGCAACAGAGCCAAACAGAAACAAACAGAGGCAAAGAGAGCCAAACCGAGCAAAGCAGAGATGGACGGAGCCAAATAGAGCAAAACAGAGCAAAACAGAACCAAATAGAGCAAAACTGAACTGAACAGAGCAAAACGTTGCCAAACGGAGCAGAACAGATTCAACCAGAGCCAAACAGAGCAAAACAGAGCCAAACTGAGTCAAACAGAGCCAAACAGAGCCAGACAGAGGCAAACAGATCAGGACAGAGCCAAACAGAGCAGAGCAGGGCCGAACAGAGCAAAACAGATCCTGGCAGAGTCAAACAGAAACAAGCAGAGCCAGAGAGAGGGAAAGAGAGCAAAACAGAGCAAGACAGAGGACAACAGAGCCAAACAGAACCAAACAGATCCAAACAGAGCTAAACTGAGCCAGGCAGGGCACAACAGAGCCAAAAACAGCAAAACAGAGCCAAACAGGGGGATACAGAGCCAGACAGAGCAGAACAGATCCTGGCAGAGCTAAACACAGCAAAACAGAGCAATACAGAGCAAAGCAGAACCAAACAGAGCAGAAAAGAGTCAAACAGCGCAAAACAGAGCCAAAGAGAACAGTACAGAGCAAAACAGAGCCAGGCAGAGGAAAACAAAGCTGAATAGATCCAAACAGAGCAAAACAGAGCAAAACAGAACCAAATAGAGCAAAACTGAACTGAACAGAGCAAAACGTTGCCAAACAGAGCAGAACAGATTCAAACTGAGCCAAACAGAGCACAATATAGCCAGACAGAGCCTAATAGAGTAAAACAGAACCAAAGAGAGGGGGACAGATGTAAACAGAATGAAACAGGGCAGAACAGTTCCAAACACAGCCAAACAGAACCAAACACAGCCAAACAGAGCAAAACACAGCCTAACAGAGCCAACAAAACCAAATAGAGCAAAACAGAGCCAAACAGAGCCAAACAGAGGCAAACAGATCAGGACAGAGCCAAACATAGCAGAGCAGAGCCAATCAGAACCAAACAGAACCAGACAGAGTGAAAGAAAGCAAAACAGAGCTGAACAGATCCAAACCAACACAAATAGAGCCAGACAGAACCAAAGAGAGCCAAACAGAGCATAACCTAGCCTGGCAGAGCCAAACAGAGCCAAACAGCAGCAAACAGTGCTGAACAGAGCCAAACAAAGCCCAACAGAACCACACAGAGCCAAACAGAGCCAAAGTGAGTGAAACAAAGCCAAACGGAGCCAAACAGACCCAAACAGAGTGAAGCATAGCCTAACAGAGCCAAACAGAGCCAAATAGAGCAAATCAGAGCAAAACAGATTCAAACTGAGCAGAACAGAGCCAAACAGATCAAAATAGAGCAAAATCGATCCAACAGAGCCAAACAGAAACAAACAGAGGCAAAGAGAGTCAAACCGAGCCAGGCAGTGCACAATAGAGCCAAAAACAGCAAAACAGAGCCAAACAGGGGAAAACAGAACCAAACAGATCGAAACAGATCCTGGCAGAGCCAAACAGAACCAAACAGAAACAAACAGATCCAAACAGAGCAAAACAGATCCTGGCAGAGCCAAACAGATCCAAACAGAGCCAGACAGAATGAAACAGAGGAAAATGGTAGAAAACAGAGGACTACAGAGCCATGCAGCGCAGAACAGAACTGGACAGAGACAAACGAAGCTCTACGGAGCCAAACAGAGCAAAACAAAGCAATACAGAGCCAAGCAGAGCCAAAGAGCGCAAAACAGTGCAGAAAAGAGCCAAACAGCGCAAAACAGAGGAAAAACAGAACATTACAAAGCAAAACAGTGCCAGGCAGAGGAAGGCAAAGCTGAACAGATCCAACCTGACACAAATAGACCCAATCAGCACCAAAGAGAGCCAAGCAGAGCAAAACATAGCCTGGCAGAGCCAAACAGAGCAGAACAGAGCAAAACAGAGCCAGACAGTGCCGAACAGAGCTAAACAAAGCCGAACAGAACCACAAAGCGCCAAAGAGAGCCAAAGGGAGCAAACCAAAGCCAAACGGAGCCAAAGAGACCCAAACAGAGCAAAGCAGAGCCTAACAAAGCCAAACAGATTCAAACTGAACAGAACAGAGCCAAACAGAGCCAAACTGAGCAGAACAGAGCCAAACAGAGCAAAATAGAGCAACCCCGATCCAACAGAGCCAAACAGAACCAAACAAATCCAAACAGAGCCAAACTGAGCCAGGCAGAGCACAACAGAGCCAATAAGAGCAAAACAGAGCCAAGCAGGGGAAAGCAGAGCCAAACTGACCAAAAGAGATCTTGGCAGAGCCAAACAGAGCCAAACAGAACACAAACAGATCCAAACAGATGCAATCAGAGCCAAACAGAGTAGAAGAGAGTCGAACAGAGCAAATCAGTGTCAAATAGAGAAGAACAGAGCCAAACAGAGCCAAAAAGAGCAAATTATAGCCAGACAGAGCCAAACAGAGCAAAACAGAGCCAAACTGAGTTAAACAGAGCAAAACAGATGCAAACAGAGCCAAACAGAGTTGAAGAGAGTCGAACAGAGCAAATCAGAGCCAAATAGAGTAGAACAGAGCTGAACAGAGCCAAAAAGAGCAAAATATAGCCAGACAGAGCCAAACAGAGCAAAACAGAGTAAGACAGAGCCAAACAGAGGGAAACAGAGCCAAACAGAGTGGAACAGGTGCAAATAGAACGAAACAGGGCAGAACAGATCCAAACAGAGCCGAAAAGAACCAAACACAGCCAAACAGAGCAAAACATAACCTAACAGAGCCAAAAAAACCAAACAGAGCAAAACAGAGACAAACTGAGTCAAACAGAGCCAGACAGAGCCAGACAGAGGCAAACAGATCAGGACAGAGCCAAACAGAGCAGAGCAGGGCCAAACAGAGTCAAACAGAGCCAGGCAGAGCATAACAGAGCCAAAGAGGGCAAAACAGAGCAAAACAGAGCAAAACAGAACAAAACAGATCCTGGCAGAGCAAAAAAGAACCTAACAGAACCAGACAGAACCAGACAGAGCGAAAGAGAGCAAAACAGTGGGCAACAGAGCCAAACAGAGCCAAACAGAGCAAAACAGAACCAAATAGAGCAAAACTGAACTGAACAGAGCAAAACGTTGCCAAACAGAGCAAAACAGAGCCAAACTGAGTGAAAGGGAGTGAAACAAAGCCTAACAGAGCCAAACAGACCCAAACAGAGTGAAGCATAGCCTAACAGAGCCAAACAGAGCCAAATAGAGCAAAACAGAGCAAAACAGATTCAAACAGATCCTGGCAGAGCAAAACAGAACCAAACAGAACCAGACAGATTGAAAGAGAGCAAAACACAGGGTAACAGAGCCAAGTAGAGCAAAGCAGAGCTGGACAGAGCCAAACAGAGCGAAACAGAACCAAATAGAGCAAAACTGAACTGAACAGAGCAAAACGTTGCCAAACAGAGAAGAACAGATTCAAACTGAGCCAAACAGAGCACAATATAGCCAGACAGAGCCTAACAGAGTAAAACAGAGCCAAAGAGAGGGGAACAGATGTAAACAGAACGAAACAGGGCAGAACAGTTCCAAACAGAGCCGAACAGAACCAAACACAGCCAAACAGAGCAAAACACAGCCTAACAGAGCCAGCAAAACCAAATAGAGCAAAACAGCGCCAAACAGAGCCAGACAGAGGCAACCAGATCAGGACAGAGCCAAACAGAGCAGCGCAGGGCCGAACAGGGTCAAACAGAGCCAGGCAGAGCAATACAGAGCCAAGGAGGGCAAAACAGAGCAAAACAGATCAAAACAGATCCTGGCAGAGCCAATCAGAACCAAACAGAACCAGACAGAGTGAAAGAGAGCAAAACAGAGCTGAACAGATCCAAACCAACACAAATAGAGCCAAACAGCACCAAAGAGAGCCAAACAGAGCATAACCTAGCCTGGCAGAGCCAAACAGAGCAAAACAGCAGTAAACAGTGCTGAACAGAGCCAAACAAAGCCCAACAGAACCATACAGAGCCAAACAGAGCCAAAGGGAGTGAAACAAAGCCAAACGGAGCCAAACAGACCCAAACAGAGTGAAGCATAGCCTAACAGAGCCAAACAGAGCCAAATAGAGCAAATCAGAGCAAAACAGATTCAAACTGAGCAGAACAGAGCCAAACAGAGCAAAATAGAGCAAAATCGATCCAACAGAGCCAAACAGAAACAAACAGAGGCAAAGAGAGCCAAACCGAGCCAGGCAGAGCACAATAGAGCCAAAAACAGCAAAACAGAGCCAAACAGGGGAAAACAGAACCAAACAGATCGAAACAGATCCTGGCAGAGCCAAACAGAACCAAACAGAAACAAACAGATCCAAAACAGAGCAAAACAGATCCTGGCAGAGCCAAACAGATCCAAACAGAGCCAGACAGAGTGAAACAGAGGAAAATGGTAGAAAACAGAGGACTACAGAGCCATGCAGCGCAGAACAGAACTGGACAGAGACAAACGAAGCTCTACGGAGCCAAACAGAGCAAAACAAAGCAATACAGAGCCAAGCAGAGCCAAAGTGCGCAAAACAGTGCAGAAAAGAGCCAAACAGCGCAAAACAGAGGAAAAACAGAACATTACAAAGCAAAACAGTGCCAGGCAGAGGAAGGCAAAGCTGAACAGATCCAACCTGACACAAATAGACCCAATCAGCACCAAAGAGAGCCAAGCAGAGCAAAACATAGCCTGGCAGAGCCAAACAGAGCAGAACAGAGCAAAACAGAGCCAGACAGTGCCGAACAGAGCTAAACAAAGCCGAACAGAACCACAAAGCGCCAAAGAGAGCCACAGGGAGCAAACCAAAGCCAAACGGAGCCAAAGAGACCCAAACAGAGCAAAGCAGAGCCTAACAAAGCCAAACAGATTCAAACTGAACAGAACAGAGCCAAACAGAGCCAAACTGAGCAGAACAGAGCCAAACAGAGCAAAATAGAGCAACCCCGATCCAACAGAGCCAAACAGAACCAAACAAATCCAAACAGAGCCAAACTGAGCCAGGCAGAGCACAACAGAGCCAATAACAGCAAAACAGAGCCAAGCAGGGGAAAGCAGAGCCAAACTGACCAAAAGAGATCTTGGCAGAGCCAAACAGAGCCAAACAGAACACAAACAGATCCAAACAGATGCAATCAGAGCCAAACAGAGTAGAAGAGAGTCGAACAGAGCAAATCAGTGTCAAATAGAGAAGAACAGAGCCAAACAGAGCCAAAAAGAGCAAATTATAGCCAGACAGAGCCAAACAGAGCAAAACAGAGCCAAACTGAGTTAAACAGAGCAAAACAGATGCAAACAGAGCCAAACAGAGTTGAAGAGAGTCGAACAGAGCAAATCAGAGCCAAATAGAGTAGAACAGAGCTGAACAGAGCCAAAAAGAGCAAAATATAGCCAGACAGAGCCAAACAGAGCAAAACAGAGTAAGACAGAGCCAAACAGAGGGAAACAGAGCCAAACAGAGTGGAACAGGTGCAAATAGAACGAAACAGGGCAGAACAGATCCAAACAGAGCCGAAAAGAACCAAACACAGCCAAACAGAGCAAAACATAACCTAACAGAGCCAAAAAAACCAAACAGAGCAAAACAGAGACAAACTGAGTCAAACAGAGCCAGACAGAGCCAGACAGAGGCAAACAGATCAGGACAGAGCCAAACAGAGCAGAGCAGGGCCAAACAGAGTCAAACAGAGCCAGGCAGAGCATAACAGAGCCAAAGAGGGCAAAACAGAGCAAAACAGAGCAAAACAGAACAAAACAGATCCTGGCAGAGCAAAAAAGAACCTAACAGAACCAGACAGAACCAGACAGAGCGAAAGAGAGCAAAACAGTGGGCAACAGAGCCAAACAGAGCCAAACAGAGCAAAACAGAACCAAATAGAGCAAAACTGAACTGAACAGAGCAAAACGTTGCCAAACAGAGCAAAACAGAGCCAAACTGAGTGAAAGGGAGTGAAACAAAGCCTAACAGAGCCAAACAGACCCAAACAGAGTGAAGCATAGCCTAACAGAGCCAAACAGAGCCAAATAGAGCAAAACAGAGCAAAACAGATTCAAACAGATCCTGGCAGAGCAAAACAGAACCAAACAGAACCAGACAGATTGAAAGAGAGCAAAACACAGGGTAACAGAGCCAAGTAGAGCAAAGCAGAGCTGGACAGAGCCAAACAGAGCGAAACAGAACCAAATAGAGCAAAACTGAACTGAACAGAGCAAAACGTTGCCAAACAGAGCAGAACAGATTCAAACTGAGCCAAACAGAGCACAATATAGCCAGACAGAGCCTAACAGAGTAAAACAGAGCCAAAGAGTGGGGAACAGATGTAAACAGAACGAAACAGGGCAGAACAGTTCCAAACAGAAACAGAGCCGAACAGAACCAAACACAGCCAAACAGAGCAAAACACAGCCTAACAGAGCCAGCAAAACCAAATAGAGCAAAACAGCGCCAAACAGAGCCAGACAGAGGCAACCAGATCAGGACAGAGCCAAACAGAGCAGCGCAGGGCCGAACAGGGTCAAACAGAGCCAGCAGAGCAATACAGAGCCAAGGAGGGCAAAACAGAGCAAAACAGATCAAAACAGATCCTGGCAGAGCCAATCAGAACCAAACAGAACCAGACAGAGTGAAAGAGAGCAAAACAGAGCTGAACAGATCCAAACCAACACAAATAGAGCCAAACAGCACCAAAGAGAGCCAAACAGAGCATAACCTAGCCTGGCAGAGCCAAACAGAGCAAAACAGCAGTAAACAGTGCTGAACAGAGCCAAACAAAGCCCAACAGAACCATACAGAGCCAAACAGAGCCAAAGGGAGTTAAACAAAGCCAAACGGAGCCAAACAGACCCAAACAGAGTGAAGCATAGCCTAACAGAGCCAAACAGAGCCAAATAGAGCAAATCAGAGCAAAACAGATTCAAACTGAGCAGAACAGAGCCAAACAGAGCAAAATAGAGCAAAATCGATCCAACAGAGCCAAACAGAAACAAACAGAGGCAAAGAGAGCCAAACCGAGCCAGGCAGAGCACAATAGAGCCAAAAACAGCAAAACAGAGCCAAACAGGGGGAAAACAGAACCAAACAGATCGAAACAGATCCTGGCAGAGCCAAACAGAACCAAACAGAAACAAACAGATCCAAAACAGAGCAAAACAGATCCTGGCAGAGCCAAACAGATCCAAACAGAGCCAGACAGAGTGAAACAGAGGAAAATGGTAGAAAACAGAGGACTACAGAGCCATGCAGCGCAGAACAGAACTGGACAGAGACAAACGAAGCTCTACGGAGCCAAACAGAGCAAAACAAAGCAATACAGAGCCAAGCAGAGCCAAAGAGCGCAAAACAGTGCAGAAAAGAGCCAAACAGCGCAAAAACAGAGGAAAAACAGAACATTACAAAGCAAAACAGTGCCAGGCAGAGGAAGGCAAAGCTGAACAGATCCAACCTGACACAAATAGACCCAATCAGCACCAAAGAGAGCCAAGCAGAGCAAAACATAGCCTGGCAGAGCCAAACATAGCAGAACAGAGCAAAACAGAGCCAGACAGTGCCGAACAGAGCTAAACAAAGCCGAACAGAACCACAAAGCGCCAAAGAGAGCCAAAGGGAGCAAACCAAAGCCAAACGGAGCCAAAGAGACCCAAACAGAGCAAAGCAGAGCCTAACAAAGCCAAACAGATTCAAACTGAACAGAACAGAGCCAAACAGAGCCAAACTGAGCAGAACAGAGCCAAACAGAGCAAAATAGAGCAACCCCGATCCAACAGAGCCAAACAGAACCAAACAAATCCAAACAGAGCCAAACTGAGCCAGGCAGAGCACAACAGAGCCAATAACAGCAAAACAGAGCCAAGCAGGGGAAAGCAGAGCCAAACAGACCAAAAGAGATCTTGGCAGAGCCAAACAGAGCCAAACAGAACACAAACAGATCCAAACAGATGCAATCAGAGCCAAACAGAGTAGAAGAGAGTCGAACAGAGCAAATCAGTGTCAAATAGAGAAGAACAGAGCCAAACAGAGCCAAAAAGAGCAAATTATAGACAGACAGAGCCAAACAGAGCAAAACAGAGCCAAACTGAGTTAAACAGAGCAAAACAGATGCAAACAGAGCCAAACATAGTTGAAGAGAGTCGAACAGAGCAAATCAGAGCCAAATAGAGTAGAACAGAGCTGAACAGAGCCAAAAAGAGCAAAATATAGCCAGACAGAGCCAAACAGAGCAAAACAGAGTAAGACAGAGCCAAACAGAGGGAAACAGAGCCAAACAGAGTGGAACAGGTGCAAATAGAACGAAACAGGGCAGAACAGATCCAAACAGAGCCGAAAAGAACCAAACACAGCCAAACAGAGCAAAACATAACCTAACAGAGCCAAAAAAACCAAACAGAGCAAAACAGAGACAAACTGAGTCAAACAGAGCCAGACAGAGCCAGACAGAGGCAAACAGATCAGGACAGAGCCAAACAGAGCAGAGCAGGGCCAAACAGAGTCAAACAGAGCCAGGCAGAGCATAACAGAGCCAAAGAGGGCAAAACAGAGCAAAACAGAGCAAAACAGAACAAAACAGATCCTGGCAGAGCAAAAAAGAACCTAACAGAACCAGACAGAACCAGACAGAGCGAAAGAGAGCAAAACAGTGGGCAACAGAGCCAAACAGAGCAAAACAGAGCAAAACAGAACCAAATAGAGCAAAACTGAACTGAACAGAGCAAAACGTTGCCAAACAGAGCAAAACAGAGCCAAACTGAGTGAAAGGGAGTGAAACAAAGCCTAACAGAGCCAAACAGACCCAAACAGAGTGAAGCATAGCCTAACAGAGCCAAACAGAGCCAAATAGAGCAAAACAGAGCAAAATAGATTCAAACAGATCCTGGCAGAGCAAAACGGAACCAAACAGAACCAGACAGATTGAAAGAAAGCAAAACACAGGGTAACAGAGCCAAGTAGAGCAAAGCAGAGCTGGACAGAGCCAAACAGAGCGAAACAGAACCAAATAGAGCAAAACTGAACTGAACAGAGCAAAACGTTGCCAAACAGAGCAGAACAGATTCAAACTGAGCCAAACAGAGCACAATATAGCCAGACAGAGCCTAACAGAGTAAAACAGAGCCAAAGAGAGGGGAACAGATGTAAACAGAATGAAACAGGGCAGAACAGTTCCAAACAGAGCCGAACAGAACCAAACACAGCCAAACAGAGCAAAACACAGCCTAACAGAGCCAACAAAACCAAATAGAGCAAAACAGAGCCAAACAGAGCCAGACAGAGGCAAACAGATCAGGACAGAGCCAATCAGAGCAGAGCAGGGCCGAACAGGGTCAAACAGAGCCAGGCAGAGCAATACAGAGCCAAGGAGGGCAAAACAGAGCAAAACAGATCAAAACAGATCCTGGCAGAGCCAATCAGAACCAAACAGAACCAGACAGAGCGGAAGAGAGCAAAACAGAACAAAACAGATCAAAACAGATCCTGGCAGAGCCAATCAGAACCAAACAGAACCAGACAGAGTGAAAGAAAGCAAAACAGAGCTGAACAGATCCAAACCAACACAAATAGAGCCAAACAGAACCAAAGAGAGCCAAACAGAGCATAACCTAACCTGGCAGAGCCAAAACAGAGCAAAACAGCAGCAAACAGTGCTGAACAGAGCCAAACAAAGCCCAACAGAACCATACAGAGCCAAACAGAGCCCAAGGGAGTGAAACAAAGCCAAACGGAGCCAAACAGACCCAAACAGAGTGAAGCATAGCCTAACAGAGCCAAACAGAGCCAAATAGAGCAAATCAGAGCAAAACAGATTCAAACTGAGCAGAACAGAGCCAAACAGAGCAAAATAGAGCAAAATCGATCCAACAGAGCCAAACAGAAAGAAACAGAGGCAAAGAGAGCCAAACCGAGCCAGGCAGAGCACAATAGAGCCAAAAACAGCAAAACAGAACCAAACAGGGGGAAAACAGAACCAAACAGATCGAAACAGATCCTGGCAGAGTCAAACAGAACCAAACAGATCCAAACAGAGCAAAACAGACCCTGGCAGAGCCAAACAGATCCAAACAGAGCCAGACAGAGTGAAACAGAGGAAAATGGTAGAAAACAGAGGACTACAGAGCCATGCAGCGCAGAACAGAACTGGACAGAGACAAACGAAGCTCTACAGAGCCTAACAGAGCAAAACAAAGCAATACAGAGCCAAGCAGAGCCAAAGAGCGCAAAACAGTGCAGAAAAAGAGCCAAACAGCGCAAAACAGAGGAAAAAACAGAACAGTACAAAGCAAAACAGAGCCAGGCAGAGGAAGGCAAAGCTGAACAGATCCAACCTGACACAAATAGACCCAATCAGCACCAAAGAGAGCCAAGCAGAGCAAAACATAGCCTGGCAGAGCCAAACATAGCAGAACAGAGCAAAACAGAGCCAGACAGTGCCGAACAGAGCTAAACAAAGCCGAACAGAACCACAAAGCGCCAAAGAGAGCCAAAGGGAGCAAACCAAAGCCAAACGGAGCCAAAGAGACCCAAACAGAGCAAAGCAGAGCCTAACAAAGCCAAACAGATTCAAACTGAACAGAACAGAGCCAAACAGAGCCAAACTGAGCAGAACAGAGCCAAACAGAGCAAAATAGAGCAACCCCGATCCAACAGAGCCAAACAGAACCAAACAAATCCAAACAGAGCCAAACTGAGCCAGGCAGAGCACAACAGAGCCAATAACAGCAAAACAGAGCCAAGCAGGGGAAAGCAGAGCCAAACAGACCAAAAGAGATCTTGGCAGAGCCAAACAGAGCCAAACAGAACACAAACAGATCCAAACAGATGCAATCAGAGCCAAACAGAGTAGAAGAGAGTCGAACAGAGCAAATCAGTGTCAAATAGAGAAGAACAGAGCCAAACAGAGCCAAAAAGAGCAAATTATAGACAGACAGAGCCAAACAGAGCACAAACTGAGTTAAACAGAGCAAAACAGATGCAAACAGAGCCAAACATAGTTGAAGAGAGTCGAACAGAGCAAATCAGAGCCAAATAGAGTAGAACAGAGCTGAACAGAGCCAAAAAGAGCAAAATATAGCCAGACAGAGCCAAACAGAGCAAAACAGAGTAAGACAGAGCCAAACAGAGGGAAACAGAGCCAAACAGAGTGGAACAGGTGCAAATAGAACGAAACAGGGCAGAACAGATCCAAACAGAGCCGAAAAGAACCAAACACAGCCAAACAGAGCAAAACATAACCTAACAGAGCCAAAAAAACCAAACAGAGCAAAACAGAGACAAACTGAGTCAAACAGAGCCAGACAGAGCCAGACAGAGGCAAACAGATCAGGACAGAGCCAAACAGAGCAGAGCAGGGCCAAACAGAGTCAAACAGAGCCAGGCAGAGCATAACAGAGCCAAAGAGGGCAAAACAGAGCAAAACAGAGCAAAACAGAACAAAACAGATCCTGGCAGAGCAAAAAAGAACCTAACAGAACCAGACAGAACCAGACAGAGCGAAAGAGAGCAAAACAGTGGGCAACAGAGCCAAACAGAGCAAAACAGAGCAAAACAGAACCAAATAGAGCAAAACTGAACTGAACAGAGCAAAACGTTGCCAAACAGAGCAAAACAGAGCCAAACTGAGTGAAAGGGAGTGAAACAAAGCCTAACAGAGCCAAACAGACCCAAACAGAGTGAAGCATAGCCTAACAGAGCCAAACAGAGCCAAATAGAGCAAAACAGAGCAAAATAGATTCAAACAGATCCTGGCAGAGCAAAACAGAACCAAACAGAACCAGACAGATTGAAAGAGAGCAAAACACAGGGTAACAGAGCCAAGTAGAGCAAAGCAGAGCTGGACAGAGCCAAACAGAGCGAAACAGAACCAAATAGAGCAAAACTGAACTGAACAGAGCAAAACGTTGCCAAACAGAGAAGAACAGATTCAAACTGAGCCAAACAGAGCACAATATAGCCAGACAGAGCCTAACAGAGTAAAACAGAGCCAAAGAGAGGGGAACAGATGTAAACAGAACGAAACAGGGCAGAACAGTTCCAAACAGAGCCGAACAGAACCAAACACAGCCAAACAGAGCAAAACACAGCCTAACAGAGCCAGCAAAACCAAATAGAGCAAAACAGCGCCAAACAGAGCCAGACAGAGGCAACCAGATCAGGACAGAGCCAAACAGAGCAGCGCAGGGCCGAACAGGGTCAAACAGAGCCAGGCAGAGCAATACAGAGCCAAGGAGGGCAAAACAGAGCAAAACAGATCAAAACAGATCCTGGCAGAGCCAATCAGAACCAAACAGAACCAGACAGAGTGAAAGAGAGCAAAACAGAGCTGAACAGATCCAAACCAACACAAATAGAGCCAAACAGCACCAAAGAGAGCCAAACAGAGCATAACCTAGCCTGGCAGAGCCAAACAGAGCAAAACAGCAGTAAACAGTGCTGAACAGAGCCAAACAAAGCCCAACAGAACCATACAGAGCCAAACAGAGCCAAAGGGAGTGAAACAAAGCCAAACGGAGCCAAACAGACCCAAACAGAGTGAAGCATAGCCTAACAGAGCCAAACAGAGCCAAATAGAGCAAATCAGAGCAAAACAGATTCAAACTGAGCAGAACAGAGCCAAACAGAGCAAAATAGAGCAAAATCGATCCAACAGAGCCAAACAGAAACAAACAGAGGCAAAGAGAGCCAAACCGAGCCAGGCAGAGCACAATAGAGCCAAAAACAGCAAAACAGAGCCAAACAGGGGAAAACAGAACCAAACAGATCGAAACAGATCCTGGCAGAGCCAAACAGAACCAAACAGAAACAAACAGATCCAAAACAGAGCAAAACAGATCCTGGCAGAGCCAAACAGATCCAAACAGAGCCAGACAGAGTGAAACAGAGGAAAATGGTAGAAAACAGAGGACTACAGAGCCATGCAGCGCAGAACAGAACTGGACAGAGACAAACGAAGCTCTACGGAGCCAAACAGAGCAAAACAAAGCAATACAGAGCCAAGCAGAGCCAAAGTGCGCAAAACAGTGCAGAAAAGAGCCAAACAGCGCAAAACAGAGGAAAAACAGAACATTACAAAGCAAAACAGTGCCAGGCAGAGGAAGGCAAAGCTGAACAGATCCAACCTGACACAAATAGACCCAATCAGCACCAAAGAGAGCCAAGCAGAGCAAAACATAGCCTGGCAGAGCCAAACAGAGCAGAACAGAGCAAAACAGAGCCAGACAGTGCCGAACAGAGCTAAACAAAGCCGAACAGAACCACAAAGCGCCAAAGAGAGCCACAGGGAGCAAACCAAAGCCAAACGGAGCCAAAGAGACCCAAACAGAGCAAAGCAGAGCCTAACAAAGCCAAACAGATTCAAACTGAACAGAACAGAGCCAAACAGAGCCAAACTGAGCAGAACAGAGCCAAACAGAGCAAAATAGAGCAACCCCGATCCAACAGAGCCAAACAGAACCAAACAAATCCAAACAGAGCCAAACTGAGCCAGGCAGAGCACAACAGAGCCAATAACAGCAAAACAGAGCCAAGCAGGGGAAAGCAGAGCCAAACTGACCAAAAGAGATCTTGGCAGAGCCAAACAGAGCCAAACAGAACACAAACAGATCCAAACAGATGCAATCAGAGCCAAACAGAGTAGAAGAGAGTCGAACAGAGCAAATCAGTGTCAAATAGAGAAGAACAGAGCCAAACAGAGCCAAAAAGAGCAAATTATAGCCAGACAGAGCCAAACAGAGCAAAACAGAGCCAAACTGAGTTAAACAGAGCAAAACAGATGCAAACAGAGCCAAACAGAGTTGAAGAGAGTCGAACAGAGCAAATCAGAGCCAAATAGAGTAGAACAGAGCTGAACAGAGCCAAAAGAGCAAAATATAGCCAGACAGAGCCAAACAGAGCAAAACAGAGTAAGACAGAGCCAAACAGAGGGAAACAGAGCCAAACAGAGTGGAACAGGTGCAAATAGAACGAAACAGGGCAGAACAGATCCAAACAGAGCCGAAAAGAACCAAACACAGCCAAACAGAGCAAAACATAACCTAACAGAGCCAAAAAAAACCAAACAGAGCAAAACAGAGACAAACTGAGTCAAACAGAGCCAGACAGAGCCAGACAGAGGCAAACAGATCAGGACAGAGCCAAACAGAGCAGAGCAGGGCCAAACAGAGTCAAACAGAGCCAGGCAGAGCATAACAGAGCCAAAGAGGGCAAAACAGAGCAAAACAGAGCAAAACAGAACAAAACAGATCCTGGCAGAGCAAAAAAGAACCTAACAGAACCAGACAGAACCAGACAGAGCGAAAGAGAGCAAAACAGTGGGCAACAGAGCCAAACAGAGCCAAACAGAGCAAAACAGAACCAAATAGAGCAAAACTGAACTGAACAGAGCAAAACGTTGCCAAACAGAGCAAAACAGAGCCAAACTGAGTGAAAGGGAGTGAAACAAAGCCTAACAGAGCCAAACAGACCCAAACAGAGTGAAGCATAGCCTAACAGAGCCAAACAGAGCCAAATAGAGCAAAACAGAGCAAAACAGATTCAAACAGATCCTGGCAGAGCAAAACAGAACCAAACAGAACCAGACAGATTGAAAGAGAGCAAAACACAGGGTAACAGAGCCAAGTAGAGCAAAGCAGAGCTGGACAGAGCCAAACAGAGCGAAACAGAACCAAATAGAGCAAAACTGAACTGAACAGAGCAAAACGTTGCCAAACAGAGCAGAACAGATTCAAACTGAGCCAAACAGAGCACAATATAGCCAGACAGAGCCTAACAGAGTAAAACAGAGCCAAAGAGTGGGGAACAGATGTAAACAGAACGAAACAGGGCAGAACAGTTCCAAACAGAGCCGAACAGAACCAAACACAGCCAAACAGAGCAAAACACAGCCTAACAGAGCCAGCAAAACCAAATAGAGCAAAACAGCGCCAAACAGAGCCAGACAGAGGCAACCAGATCAGGACAGAGCCAAACAGAGCAGCGCAGGGCCGAACAGGGTCAAACAGAGCCAGGCAGAGCAATACAGAGCCAAGGAGGGCAAAACAGAGCAAAACAGATCAAAACAGATCCTGGCAGAGCCAATCAGAACCAAACAGAACCAGACAGAGTGAAAGAGAGCAAAACAGAGCTGAACAGATCCAAACCAACACAAATAGAGCCAAACAGCACCAAAGAGAGCCAAACAGAGCATAACCTAGCCTGGCAGAGCCAAACAGAGCAAAACAGCAGTAAACAGTGCTGAACAGAGCCAAACAAAGCCCAACAGAACCATACAGAGCCAAACAGAGCCAAAGGGAGTTAAACAAAGCCAAACGGAGCCAAACAGACCCAAACAGAGTGAAGCATAGCCTAACAGAGCCAAACAGAGCCAAATAGAGCAAATCAGAGCAAAACAGATTCAAACTGAGCAGAACAGAGCCAAACAGAGCAAAATAGAGCAAAATCGATCCAACAGAGCCAAACAGAAACAAACAGAGGCAAAGAGAGCCAAACCGAGCCAGGCAGAGCACAATAGAGCCAAAAACAGCAAAACAGAGCCAAACAGGGGAAAACAGAACCAAACAGATCGAAACAGATCCTGGCAGAGCCAAACAGAACCAAACAGAAACAAACAGATCCAAAACAGAGCAAAACAGATCCTGGCAGAGCCAAACAGATCCAAACAGAGCCAGACAGAGTGAAACAGAGGAAAATGGTAGAAAACAGAGGACTACAGAGCCATGCAGCGCAGAACAGAACTGGACAGAGACAAACGAAGCTCTACGGAGCCAAACAGAGCAAAACAAAGCAATACAGAGCCAAGCAGAGCCAAAGAGCGCAAAACAGTGCAGAAAAGAGCCAAACAGCGCAAAACAGAGGAAAAACAGAACATTACAAAGCAAAACAGTGCCAGGCAGAGGAAGGCAAAGCTGAACAGATCCAACCTGACACAAATAGACCCAATCAGCACCAAAGAGAGCCAAGCAGAGCAAAACATAGCCTGGCAGAGCCAAACATAGCAGAACAGAGCAAAACAGAGCCAGACAGTGCCGAACAGAGCTAAACAAAGCCGAACAGAACCACAAAGCGCCAAAGAGAGCCAAAGGGAGCAAACCAAAGCCAAACGGAGCCAAAGAGACCCAAACAGAGCAAAGCAGAGCCTAACAAAGCCAAACAGATTCAAACTGAACAGAACAGAGCCAAACAGAGCCAAACTGAGCAGAACAGAGCCAAACAGAGCAAAATAGAGCAACCCCGATCCAACAGAGCCAAACAGAACCAAACAAATCCAAACAGAGCCAAACTGAGCCAGGCAGAGCACAACAGAGCCAATAACAGCAAAACAGAGCCAAGCAGGGGAAAGCAGAGCCAAACAGACCAAAAGAGATCTTGGCAGAGCCAAACAGAGCCAAACAGAACACAAACAGATCCAAACAGATGCAATCAGAGCCAAACAGAGTAGAAGAGAGTCGAACAGAGCAAATCAGTGTCAAATAGAGAAGAACAGAGCCAAACAGAGCCAAAAAGAGCAAATTATAGACAGACAGAGCCAAACAGAGCAAAACAGAGCCAAACTGAGTTAAACAGAGCAAAACAGATGCAAACAGAGCCAAACATAGTTGAAGAGAGTCGAACAGAGCAAATCAGAGCCAAATAGAGTAGAACAGAGCTGAACAGAGCCAAAAAGAGCAAAATATAGCCAGACAGAGCCAAACAGAGCAAAACAGAGTAAGACAGAGCCAAACAGAGGGAAACAGAGCCAAACAGAGTGGAACAGGTGCAAATAGAACGAAACAGGGCAGAACAGATCCAAACAGAGCCGAAAAGAACCAAACACAGCCAACAGAGCAAAACATAACCTAACAGAGCCAAAAAAACCAAACAGAGCAAAACAGAGACAAACTGAGTCAAACAGAGCCAGACAGAGCCAGACAGAGGCAAACAGATCAGGACAGAGCCAAACAGAGCAGAGCAGGGCCAAACAGAGTCAAACAGAGCCAGGCAGAGCATAACAGAGCCAAAGAGGGCAAAACAGAGCAAAACAGAGCAAAACAGAACAAAACAGATCCTGGCAGAGCAAAAAAGAACCTAACAGAACCAGACAGAACCAGACAGAGCGAAAGAGAGCAAAACAGTGGGCAACAGAGCCAAACAGAGCAAAACAGAGCAAAACAGAACCAAATAGAGCAAAACTGAACTGAACAGAGCAAAACGTTGCCAAACAGAGCAAAACAGAGCCCAAACTGAGTGAAAGGGAGTGAAACAAAGCCTAACAGAGCCAAACAGACCCAAACAGAGTGAAGCATAGCCTAACAGAGCCAAACAGAGCCAAATAGAGCAAAACAGAGCAAAATAGATTCAAACAGATCCTGGCAGAGCAAAACGGAACCAAACAGAACCAGACAGATTGAAAGAAAGCAAAACACAGGGTAACAGAGCCAAGTAGAGCAAAGCAGAGCTGGACAGAGCCAAACAGAGCGAAACAGAACCAAATAGAGCAAAACTGAACTGAACAGAAGCAAAACGTTGCCAAACAGAGCAGAACAGATTCAAACTGAGCCAAACAGAGCACAATATAGCCAGACAGAGCCTAACAGAGTAAAACAGAGCCAAAGAGAGGGGAACAGATGTAAACAGAATGAAACAGGGCAGAACAGTTCCAAACAGAGCCGAACAGAACCAAACACAGCCAAACAGAGCAAAACACAGCCTAACAGAGCCAACAAAACCAAATAGAGCAAAACAGAGCCAAACAGAGCCAGACAGAGGCAAACAGATCAGGACAGAGCCAATCAGAGCAGAGCAGGGCCGAACAGGGTCAAACAGAGCCAGGCAGAGCAATACAGAGCCAAGGAGGGCAAAACAGAGCAAAACAGATCAAAACAGATCCTGGCAGAGCCAATCAGAACCAAACAGAAACCAGACAGAGCGGAAGAGAGCAAAACAGAACAAAACAGATCAAAACAGATCCTGGCAGAGCCAATCAGAACCAAACAGAACCAGACAGAGTGAAAGAAAGCAAAACAGAGCTGAACAGATCCAAACCAACACAAATAGAGCCAAACAGAACCAAAGAGAGCCAAACAGAGCATAACCTAACCTGGCAGAGCCAAACAGAGCAAAACAGCAGCAAACAGTGCTGAACAGAGCCAAACAAAGCCCAACAGAACCATACAGAGCCAAACAGAGCCCAAGGGAGTGAAACAAAGCCAAACGGAGCCAAACAGACCCAAACAGAGTGAAGCATAGCCTAACAGAGCCAAACAGAGCCAAATAGAGCAAATCAGAGCAAAACAGATTCAAACTGAGCAGAACAGAGCCAAACAGAGCAAAATAGAGCAAAATCGATCCAACAGAGCCAAACAGAAAGAAACAGAGGCAAAGAGAGCCAAACCGAGCCAGGCAGAGCACAATAGAGCCAAAAACAGCAAAACAGAACCAAACAGGGGAAAACAGAACCAAACAGATCGAAACAGATCCTGGCAGAGTCAAACAGAACCAAACAGATCCAAACAGAGCAAAACAGACCCTGGCAGAGCCAAACAGATCCAAACAGAGCCAGACAGAGTGAAACAGAGGAAAATGGTAGAAAACAGAGGACTACAGAGCCATGCAGCGCAGAACAGAACTGGACAGAGACAAACGAAGCTCTACAGAGCCTAACAGAGCAAAACAAAGCAATACAGAGCCAAGCAGAGCCAAAGAGCGCAAAACAGTGCAGAAAAGAGCCAAACAGCGCAAAACAGAGGAAAAACAGAACAGTACAAAGCAAAACAGAGCCAGGCAGAGGAAGGCAAAGCTGAACAGATCCAACCTGACACAAATAGACCCAATCAGCACCAAAGAGAGCCAAGCAGAGCAAAACATAGCCTGGCAGAGCCAAACATAGCAGAACAGAGCAAAACAGAGCCAGACAGTGCCGAACAGAGCTAAAACAAAGCCGAACAGAACCACAAAGCGCCAAAGAGAGCCAAAGGGAGCAAACCAAAGCCAAACGGAGCCAAAGAGACCCAAACAGA
>JANJGN010000031.1:22107267-22124408 GCA_026770705.1 Isurus oxyrinchus | reverse complement strand
CAGACTGGAATTTAATTGAGGTGTTCGGCCGATTTTTATAAAGAATATCAGATACCCGGGAGTGAGTTACAGAGTGGAATTTAATCGAGGGGTTCAGGGTGGTTTATATATAGAATAATAGCTACCCGGGTGTGAGCTACAGACTGGAATCTAATCGAGGGGTTCCGGGTGGTTTATATATGGAATAACAGATACCTGGGAGTGAGTTACAGACTGGAATCTAATCGAGGGGTTCGGGATGGTTTAAATATAGAATAACAGATACCCGGGAGTGAGCAACAGACTGGAATCTAATCGAGGAGTTCGGTCGGGCAGGTTTATATATAGAATTACAGATACCCGGGTTTGAGTTACAGACCGGAATCTAACTGAGGTGTTCGGTGGGGTTTATATGTAGAATAACACATACCTGGGAGTGAGTTACAGACTGGAATCTAATTGAGGTGTTCGGGGGGGTTTATATACAGAATAACAGATACACGGGACTGAGTTACAGACTGGAATCTAATTGAGGTGTTTGGGGGAGTTTATTACAGAATCACAGATACACGGGAGTGAGTTACAGACTGGAATCTATTCGAGGGATTCGGTGTAGCTTATATATCAAATAACAGATACCCGGGACTGAGTTACAGCCTGGAATCCATTCGAAGGGTTTGGGGTGATTTATATATAGAACAACAGACACCCGGGAGTGAGTTACAGGCTGGAATCTAATCGAAGGGTTCAGGGGTTTATATATAGAATAACAGGTACCCGGGAGTGAGTTACAGACTGGAATCTAATCGAAGGGTTCAGGCTGGTTTATATATAGAATAACAGGTACCCGGGAGTGAGTTACAGACTGGAATCTAATTGAGGGGTTTGGGTGGTTTATATATAGAATAACAGATACCGGGAGTGAGTTACAGACTGGAATCTAATCGAGGGGTGCGGGATGGTTTAAATATAGAATAACAGATACCCGGGAGTGAGTTACAGACTGGAATCTAATCGAGGGGTTCGGGATGGTTTAAATATAGAATAACAGATACCCGGGAGTGAGTTACAGACCGGAATTTAATTGAGGTGTTCGGACCGATTTTTATATAGAATAACAGATACCCGGGAGTGAGTTACAGACTGGAATTTAAGCGAGGGGTTCAGGGTGGTTTATATATAGAATAATAGCTACCCGGGTGTGAGCTACCGACTGGAATCTAATCGAGGGGTTCCGGGTGGTTTATATATGGAATAACAGATACCTGGGAGTGAGTTACAGACTGGAATCTAATCGAGGTGTTCGGTGGGGTTTATATACGGAATAACACATACACGGGAGTGAGTTACAGACTGGAATCTATTCGAGGGATTCGGTGTAGCTTATATATCAAATAACAGATATCCGGGCGTGAGTTATGGCCTGGAATCCATTCGAAGGGTTTGGGGTGATTTATATATAGAACAACAGATACCCGGGAGTGAGTTACAGACTGGAATCTAATCGAAGGGTTCGGGGGGGTTTATATATAGAATAACAGGTACCCGGGAGTGAGTTACAGACTGGAATCTAATCGAAGGGTTCGGGGGGTTTATATATAGAATAACAGGTACCCGGGAGTGAGTTACAGACTGGAATCTAATTGAGGGGTTCAGGGGGTTTGTATATAGAATAACAGATTCTTGGGAGTGAGTTACAGACTGGAATCTAATTGAGGGGTTTGGGTGGTTTATATATTGAATAACAGATACCGGGAGTGAATTACAGACTGGAATCTAATCGAGGGGTTCAGGCTGTTTTATATATAGAATAATAGCTACCCGGGAGTGAGTTACAGACTGGAATCTAATTGAGGTGTTCGGGGTGGTTTATATATAGAATAACAGATACCGGGTGTGAGTTACAGACTGGAATATAATCGAGGGGTTCAGTGTGGTTTATATATGGAATAATAGCTACCCAGGAGTGAGAGACACACTGGAATCTAATCGAGGGGTTCGGGACGTTTTAAATATAGAATAACAGATACCCGGGAGTGAGTTACAGACTGGAATCTAAACGAGGGGTTTGAGGTGGTTTATATACTGAATAACAGATACACGGGAGTGATTTATAGACTGGAAACTAATCGAGGGGTTTGGGGATTTATATATAGAATAACAGATACCTGGGGAATGAGTTACAGACTGGAATCTAATTGATGTGTTCGGGGTGGTATATATATAGAATAACAGATACCCGGGAGTAGGCTACAGACTGGATTTTAATCGAGGGGTTCGGGGTGGTTTATATATAGAATAATAGATACCCGGGAGTGAGTTACAGACTAGAATCTGATCGAGGGGTTCGGGATGGTTTAAATATAGAATAACAGATACCTAGAGTGAGTTACAGACTGGAATCTAATTGAGGGGTTCAGGGGGTTTGTATATAGAATAACAGATACCCGGGAGTAGGCTACAGACTGGATTTTAATCGAGGGGTTCGGGGTGGTTTATATATAGAATAATAGATACCCGGGAGTGAGTTACAGACTAGAATCTGATCGAGGGGTTCGGGATGGTTTAAATATAGAATAACAGATACCTAGGAGTGAGTTACAGACTGGAATCTAATTGAGGGGTTCAGGGGGTTTGTATATAGAATAACAGATTCTTGGGAGTGAGTTACAGACTGGAATCTAATTGAGGGGTTTGGGTGGTTTATATATAGAATAACAGATACCGGGAGTGTGTTACAGACTGGAATTTAATCGAGGGGTTCAGGGTGGTTTATATATAGAATAATAGCTACCCAGGAGTGAGCTACAGACTGGAATCTAATCGAGGTGTTCCGGGTGGTTTATATATGGAATAACAGATACCTGGGAGTGAGTTACAGACAGGAATCTAATTGAGGGGTTCGGGATGGTTTAAATATAGAATAACAGATACCCGGCAGTGAGCAACAGACTGGAATCTAATGGAGGATTTCGGTCAGGTTTATATATAGAATAACAGATACCCGGGAGTGAGTTACAGACCGGAATCTAACTGAGGTGTTCGGTGGGGTTTATATATAGAACAACAGATACACGGGAGTGAGTTAAAACTTGAATCTAATTGAGGTGTTCGGGGGGGGTTTATATACAGAATAACAGATACACGGGAGTGAGTTACTGACTGGAATCTAATTGAGGTGTTCGGGGGGGTTTATATACAGAATAACAGATACACGGGAGTGAGTTATAGACTGGAATCTATTCGAGGGATTCGGTGTAGCTTATATATCAAATAACAGATACCCGGGAGTGAGTTACACCCTGGAATCCATTCGAAGGGTTTGGTGTGATTTATATATAGAACAACAGATACCCGGGAGTGAGTTACAGACTGGAATCTAATCGAAGGGTTCGGGGGATTTATATATAGAATAACAGGTTCCCCGGGAGTGAGTTACAGACTGGAATCTAATCGAAGGGTTAGGGGAGTTTATATATAGAATAACAGGTACCCGGGAGTGAGTTACAGACTGGAATCTAATTGAGGGGTTCAGGGGGTTTGTATATAGAATAACAGATTCTTGGGAGTGAGTTACAGACTGGAATCTAATTGAGGGGTTTGGGTGGTTTATATATAGAATAACAGATACCGGGAGTGAGTTACAGACTGGAATCTAATCGAGGGGTTCAGGCTGGTTTATATATAGAATAATAGCTACCCGGGAGTGAGTTACAGACTGGAATCTAATCGAGGGGTTCAGGCTGGTTTATATATAGAATAATAGCTACCCGGGAGTGAGTTACAGACTGGAATCTTATCGAGGGGTTCAGGCTGGTTTATATATAGAATAATAGCTACCCGGGTGTGACTTATAGACTGGAATCTAATTGAGGTGTTCGGGGTGGTTTATATATAGAATAACAGATACCGGGTGTGAGTTACAGACTGGAATCTAATCGAGGGGTTGAGGCTGGTTTATATATAGAATAATAGCTACCCGGGAGTGAGTTACACACTGGAATCTAATCGAGGGGTTCCGGGTGGTTTATATATGGAATAACAGATACCCGGGAGTGAGTTACAGACTGGAATCCAATCGAGGTGTTCGGGATGGTTTAAATATAGAACAACAGATACCCGGGAGTGAGTTACAGACCGGAATTTAATTGAGGTGTTCGGCGGGTTTTTATATGGAATAACAGATACCCGGGAGTGAGTTACAGACTGGAATCTAATCGAGGGGTTCGGGGTGGTTTATATACAGAATAACAGATACACGGGAGTGAGTTACAGACTGGAATCTAATTGAGGGGTTCGGGGTGGTTTATATATAGATTTATAGATACCCGGGAGTGAGTTACAGATTGGAATCTAATTGAGGGAAACAGGGGGTTTGTATACAGAATAACAGATTCCTGGGAGTGAGTTACAGACTGGAATCTAATTGAGGGGTTTGGGTAGTTTATATATAGAATAACAGATACCGGGAGTAAGTTACAGACTGGAATCTAATCGAGGGGTTCGTTATGGTTTATGAATCGAATAACAGGTACCCGGGAGTGAGTTTCAGACTGGAATCTAATCGAGGGGTTCGCAGTGGTTTATATATAGAAAAACAGATACTCGGAAGTGACGTCCAGACTGGACTCTAATTGAGGTGTTTCGGGTGGTTTATATGTAGAATAACAGATACACAGGAGTGAGTGACAGACCGGAATCTAATTGAGGTGTTCGGGGTGGTTTATATACAGAACAACAGATACCCGGGAGTGAGTTACAGACTGGAATCTAATCGAGGGTTTCGGGGGGTTTATATATAGAATAACAGATACCCGGGAGTGAGTTACAGAACGGAATTTAATTGAGGTGTTCGGCGGGTTTTTATATAGAATAACAGATACCCGGGAGTGGGTTACAGACTGGAATCTAAATGAGGGGTTCGGGGTGGTTTATATACAGAATTCCAGATACACGGGGGTGAGTTACAGACTGGAAACTAATCGAGGGGTTCGGGGGGTTTATATATAGAATAATAGCAACCCGGGAGTGAGCTACAGACTGGAATCTAATCGAGGTGTTCCCGGTGGTTTATAAATAGAATAAAAGATACCTGGGAGTGAGTTACAGACTGGAATCTAATCGAGGATTTCGGGCAGGTTTATATATAGAATAACAGATACCCGGGAGTGAGTTGCAGACCGGAATCTAACTGAGGTGTTCGGTGGGGTTTATATATAGAACAACAGATACACGGGAGTGAGTTAAAACTGGAATCTAATTGAGGTGTTCGTAGGGGTTTATATACAGAATAACAGATACACGGGAGTGAGTTACAGACTGGAATCTAATTGAGGTGATCGGGGGGGTTTATATACAGAATAACAGATACCCGGGAGTGAGTTACAGACTGGAATCTATTCGAGGGATTCGGTGTAGCTTATATATCAAATAACAGATACCCGGGAGTGATTTACAGCCTGGAATCCATTCGAAGGGTTTGGGGTGATTTATATATAGAACAACAGATACCCGGGAGTGAGTTACAGACTGGAATCTAATCGAAGGGTTCGGGGGGTTTATATATAGAATAACAGATTCTTGGGAGTGAGTTACAGACTGGAATCTAATTGAGGGGTTTGGGTGGTTTATATATAGAATAATAGATACCGGGAGTGATTTACAGACTGGAATCTAATCGAGGGGTTCAGGCTGGTTTATACATAGAATAATAGCTAGCCGGGAGTGAGTTACAGACTGGAATCTATTCGAGGGGTTCAGGCGGGTTTATATATAGAATAACAGTTACCCGGGAGTGAGTTACAGACTGGAATCCAATCGAGGGGTTCGGGATGGTTTAAATATAGAATAACAGATACCTGGGAGTGAGTTACAGACCGGAATTTAATTGAGGTGCTCGGTGGGTTTTTATATAGAATAACAGATACCCGGGAGTGAGTTACAGACTAGAATCTGATCGAGGGGTTTGAGGTGGTTTATATATAGAATAACAGATACCCGGGAGTGAGTTACAGACTAGAATCTGATCGAGGGGTTCGGGATGGTTTAAATATAGAATAACAGATACCTGGGAGTGAGTTACAGACTGGAATCTAATTGAGGGGTTCAGGGGATTTGTATATAGAATAACAGATACACGGGAGTGAGTTACAGACTGGAATTTAATTGAGGTGTTCGGGGGGGGGTTATATATAGAATAACAGATACCCGGAAGTGAGTTACAGACTGCATTCTAATTGAGGTGTTTCGGGTGCTTTATACGTAGAATAACAGATACACGGGAGTTTGTTACAGACTGGAATCTAATCGAGGAGTTGTGGGAATTAGAGATAGAATAACAGCTACCCGGGAGTGAATTACAGACTGGAAACTAAACGAGGGGTTCGGGGGGATAATATAGAATAACAGATACCGGGGGAATGAGTTACAGACTGGAATCTAATCGAGGGGTTCGGGATGGTTTAAATATAGAATAACAGATACCCGGGAGTGAGCAACAGACTGGAATCTAATCGAGGAGTTCGGGCAGGTTTATATATAGAATTACAGATACCCGGGTGTGAGTTACAGACCGGAATCTATCTGAGGTGTTCGGTGGGGTTTATATATAGAATAACACATACCTGGGAGTGAGTTACAGACTGGAATCTAATTGAGGTGTTCGGGGGGGTTTATATACAGAATAACAGATACACGGGACTGAGTTACAGACTGGAATCTAATTGAGGTGTTCGGGGGGCTTTATATACAGAATCACAGATACACGGGAGTGAGTTACAGACTGGAATCTATTCGAGGGATTCGATGTAGCTTATATATCAAATAACAGATACCCGGGAGTGAGTTACAGCCTGGAATCCATTCGAAGGGTTTGGGGTGATTTATATATAGAACAACAGATACCCGGGAGTGAGTTACAGACTGGAATCTAATCGAAGGGTTCAGGGGTTTTATATATAGAATAACAGGTACCCGGGAGTGAGTTACAGACTGGAATCTAATCGAAGGGTTCAGGCTGGTTTATATATAGAATAACAGGTACCGGGAGTGAGTTACAGACTGGAATCTAATTGAGGGGTTCAGGGGGTTTGTATATAGAATAACAGATTCTTGGGAGTGAGTTACAGACTGGAATCTAATTGAGGGGTTTGGGTGGTTTATATATTGAATAACAGATACCGGGAGTGAATTACAGACTGGAGTCTAATCGAGGGGTTCAGGCTGGTTTATATATAGAATAATAGCTACCCGGGAGTGAGTTACACACTGGAATATACTCGAGGGGTTCCGGGTGGTTTATATATGGAATAACAGATACCCGGGAGTGATTTACAGACTGGAATCTAGTCGAGGGGTTCGGGATGGTTTAAATATAGAATAACAGATACCCGGAGTGAGTTACAGACTGGAATTTAATTGAGGTGTTCGGCCGATTTTTATAAAGAATATCAGATACCCGGGAGTGAGTTACAGAGTGGAATTTAATCGAGGGGTTCAGGGTGGTTTATATATAGAATAATAGCTACCCGGGTGTGAGCTACAGACTGGAATCTAATCGAGGGGTTCCGGGTGGTTTATATATGGAATAACAGATACCTGGGAGTGAGTTACAGACTGGAATCTAATCGAGGGGTTCGGGATGGTTTAAATATAGAATAACAGATACCCGGGAGTGAGCAACAGACTGGAATCTAATCGAGGAGTTCGGTCGGGCAGGTTTATATATAGAATTACAGATAACCCGGGTTTGAGTTACAGACCGGAATCTAACTGAGGTGTTCGGTGGGGTTTATATGTAGAATAACACATACCTGGGAGTGAGTTACAGACTGGAATCTAATTGAGGTGTTCGGGGGGGTTATATACAGAATAACAGATACACGGGACTGAGTTACAGACTGGAATCTAATTGAGGTGTTTGGGGGAGTTTATATACAGAATCACAGATACACGGGAGTGAGTTACAGACTGGAATCTATTCGAGGGATTCGGTGTAGCTTATATATCAAATAACAGATACCCGGACTGAGTTACAGCCTGGAATCCATTCGAAGGGTTTGGGGTGATTTATATATAGAACAACAGACACCCGGGAGTGAGTTACAGGCTGGAATCTAATCGAAGGGTTCAGGGGTTTATATATAGAATAACAGGTACCCGGGAGTGAGTTACAGACTGGAATCTAATCGAAGGGTTCAGGCTGGTTTATATATAGAATAACAGGTACCCGGGAGTGAGTTACAGACTGGAATCTAATTGAGGGGTTTGGGTGGTTTATATATAGAATAAACAGATACCGGGAGTGAGTTACAGACTGGAATCTAATCGAGGGGTGCGGGATGGTTTAAATATAGAATAACAGATACCCGGGAGTGAGTTACAGACTGGAATCTAATCGAGGGGTTCGGGATGGTTTAAATATAGAATAACAGATACCCGGGAGTGAGTTACAGACCGGAATTTAATTGAGGTGTTCGGCCGATTTTTATATAGAATAACAGATACCCGGGAGTGAGTTACAGACTGGAATTTAAGCGAGGGGTTCAGGGTGGTTTATATATAGAATAATAGCTACCCCGGGTGTGAGCTACCGACTGGAATCTAATCGAGGGGTTCGGGTGGTTTATATATGGAATAACAGATACCTGGGAGTGAGTTACAGACTGGAATCTAATCGAGGTGTTCGGTGGGGTTTATATACGGAATAACACATACACGGGAGTGAGTTACAGACTGGAATCTATTCGAGGGATTCGGTGTAGCTTATATATCAAATAACAGATATCCGGGCGTGAGTTATGGCCTGGAATCCATTCGAAGGGTTTGGGGTGATTTATATATAGAACAACAGATACCCGGGAGTGAGTTACAGACTGGAATCTAATCGAAGGGTTCGGGGGGTTTATATATAGAATAACAGGTACCCGGGAGTGAGTTACAGACTGGAATCTAATCGAAGGTTCGGGGGGTTTATATATAGAATAACAGGTACCCGGGAGTGAGTTACAGACTGGAATCTAATTGAGGGGTTCAGGGGGTTTGTATATAGAATAACAGATTCTTGGGAGTGAGTTTACAGACTGGAATCTAATTCAGGGGTTTGGGTGGTTTATATATTGAATAACAGATACCGGGAGTGAATTACAGACTGGAATCTAATCGAGGGGTTCAGGCTGTTTTATAATAGAATAATAGCTACCCGGGAGTGAGTTACAGACTGGAATCTAATTGAGGTGTTCGGGGTGGTTTATATATAGAATAACAGATACCGGGTGTGAGTTACAGACTGGAATATAATCGAGGGGTTCAGTGTGGTTTATATATGGAATAATAGCTACCCAGGAGTGAGAGACACACTGGAATCTAATCGTGGGGTTCGGGATGGTTTAAATATAGAATAACAGATACCCGGGAGTGAGTTACAGACTGGAATCTAAACGAGGGGTTTGGGGTGGTTTATATACTGAATAACAGATACACGGGAGTGATTTATAGACTGGAAACTAATCGAGGGGTTTGGGGATTTATATATAGAATAACAGATACTGGGGAATGAGTTACAGACTGGATCTAATTGATGTGTTCGGGGTGGTATATATATAGAATAACAGATACCCGGGAGTAGGCTACAGACTGGATTTTAATCGAGGGGTTCGGGGTGGTTTATATATAGAATAATAGATACCCGGGAGTGAGTTACAGACTAGAATCTGATCGAGGGGTTCGGGATGGTTTAAATATAGAATAACAGATACCTAGGAGTGAGTTACAGACTGGAATCTAATTGAGGGGTTCAGGGGGTTTGTATATAGAATAACAGATACCCGGGAGTAGGCTACAGACTGGATTTTAATCGAGGGGTTCGGGGTGGTTTATATATAGAATAATAGATACCCGGGAGTGAGTTACAGACTGGGAATCTGATCGAGGGGTTCGGGATGGTTTAAATATAGAATAACAGATACCTAGGAGTGAGTTACAGACTGGAATCTAATTGAGGGGTTCAGGGGGTTTGTATATAGAATAACAGATTCTTGGGAGTGAGTTACAGACTGGAATCTAATTGAGGGGTTTGGGTGGTTTATATATAGAATAACAGATACCGGGAGTGTGTTACAGACTGGAATTTAATCGATGGGTTCAGGGTGGTTTATATATAGAATAATAGCTACCCAGGAGTGAGCTACAGACTGGAATCTAATCGAGGTGTTCGGTGGGGTTTATATACGGAATAACACATACACGGGAGTGAGTTACAGACTGGAATCTATTCGAGGGATTCGGTGTAGCTTATATATCAAATAACAGATATCCGGGCGTGAGTTATGGCCTGGAATCCATTCGAAGGGTTTGGGGTGATTTATATATAGAACAACAGATACCCGGGAGTGAGTTACAGACTGGAATCTAATCGAAGGGTTCGGGGGGTTTATATATAGAATAACAGGTACCCGGGAGTGAGTTACAGACTGGAATCTAATCGAAGGGTTCGGGGGGTTTATATATAGAATAACAGGTACCCGGGAGTGAGTTACAGACTGGAATCTAATTGAGGGGTTCAGGGGGTTTGTATATAGAATAACAGATTCTTGGGAGTGAGTTACAGACTGGAATCTAATTGAGGGGTTTGGGTGGTTTATATATTGAATAACAGATACCGGGAGTGAATTACAGACTGGAATCTAATCGAGGGGTTCAGGCTGTTTTTATATATAGAATAATAGCTACCCGGGAGTGAGTTACAGACTGGAATCTAATTGAGGTGTTCGGGGTGGTTTATATATAGAATAACAGATACCGGGTGTGAGTTACAGACTGGAATATAATCGAGGGGTTCAGTGTGGTTTATATATGGAATAATAGCTACCCAGGAGTGAGAGACACACTGGAATCTAATCGAGGGGTTCGGGATGGTTTAAATATAGAATAACAGATACCCGGGAGTGAGTTACAGACTGGAATCTAAACGAGGGGTTTGGGGTGGTTTATATACTGAATAACAGATACACGGGAGTGATTTATAGACTGGAAACTAATCGAGGGGTTTGGGGATTTATATATAGAATAACAGATACCTGGGGAATGAGTTACAGACTGGAATCTAATTGATGTGTTCGGGGTGGTATATATATAGAATAACAGATACCCGGGAGTAGGCTACAGACTGGATTTTAATCGAGGGGGTTCGGGGTGGTTTATATATAGAATAATAGATACCCGGGAGTGAGTTACAGACTAGAATCTGATCGAGGGGTTCGGGATGGTTTTAAATATAGAATAACAGATACCTAGGAGTGAGTTACAGACTGGAATCTAATTGAGGGGTTCAGGGGGTTTGTATATAGAATAACAGATACCCGGGAGTAGGCTACAGACTGGATTTTAATCGAGGGGTTCGGGGTGGTTTATATATAGAATAATAGATACCCGGGAGTGAGTTACAGACTGGAATCTGATCGAGGGGTTCGGGATGGTTTAAATATAGAATAACAGATACCTAGGAGTGAGTTACAGACTGGAATCTAATTGAGGGGTTCAGGGGGTTTGTATATAGAATAACAGATTCTTGGGAGTGAGTTACAGACTGGAATCTAATTGAGGGGTTTGGGTGGTTTATATATAGAATAACAGATACCGGGAGTGTGTTACAGACTGGAATTTAATCGAGGGGTTCAGGGTGGTTTATATATAGAATAATAGCTACCCCAGGAGTGAGCTACAGACTGGAATCTAATCGAGGTGTTCGGTGGGGTTTATATACGGAATAACACATACACGGGAGTGAGTTACAGACTGGAATCTATTCGAGGGATTCGGTGTCGCTTATATATCAAATAACAGATATCCGGGCGTGAGTTATGGCCTGGAATCCATTCGAAGGGTTTGGGGTGATTTATATATAGAACAACAGATACCCGGGAGTGAGTTACAGACTGGAATCTAATCGAAGGGTTCGGGGGGTTTATATATAGAATAACAGGTACCCGGGAGTGAGTTACAGACTGGAATCTAATCGAAGGGTTCGGGGGGTTTATATATAGAATAACAGGTACCCGGGAGTGAGTTACAGACTGGAATCTAATTGAGGGGTTCAGGGGGTTTGTATATAGAATAACAGATTCTTGGGAGTGAGTTACAGACTGGAATCTAATTGAGGGGTTTGGGTGGTTTATATATTGAATAACAGATACCGGGAGTGAATTACAGACTGGAATCTAATCGAGGGGTTCAGGCTGTTTTATATATAGAATAATAGCTACCCGGGAGTGAGTTACAGACTGGAATCTAATTGAGGTGTTCGGGGTGGTTTATATATAGAATAACAGATACCGGGTGTGAGTTACAGACTGGAATATAATCGAGGGGTTCAGTGTGGTTTATATATGGAATAATAGCTACCCAGGAGTGAGAGACACACTGGAATCTAATCGAGGGGTTCGGGATGGTTTAAATATAGAATAACAGATACCCGGGAGTGAGTTACAGACTGGAATCTAAACGAGGGGTTTGGGGTGGTTTATATACTGAATAACAGATACACGGGAGTGATTTATAGACTGGAAACTAATCGAGGGGTTTGGGGATTTATATATAGAATAACAGATACCTGGGGAATGAGTTACAGACTGGAATCTAATTGATGTGTTCGGGGTGGTATATATATAGAATAACAGATACCCGGGAGTAGGCTACAGGCTGGATTTTTAATCGAGGGGTTCGGGGTGGTTTATATATAGAATAATAGATACCCGGGAGTGAGTTACAGACTAGAATCTGATCGAGGGGTTCGGGATGGTTTAAATATAGAATAACAGATACCTAGGAGTGAGTTACAGACTGGAATCTAATTGAGGGGTTCAGGGGGTTTGTATATAGAATAACAGATACCCGGGAGTAGGCTACAGACTGGATTTTAATCGAGGGGTTCGGGGTGGTTTATATATAGAATAATAGATACCCGGGAGTGAGTTACAGACTAGAATCTGATCGAGGGGTTCGGGATGGTTTAAATATAGAATAACAGATACCTAGGAGTGAGTTACACACTGGAATCTAATTGAGGGGTTCAGGGGGTTTGTATATAGAATAACAGATTCTTGGGAGTGAGTTACAGACTGGAATCTAATTGAGGGGTTTGGGTGGTTTATATATAGAATAACAGATACCGGGAGTGTGTTACAGACTGGAATTTAATCGAGGGGTTCAGGGTGGTTTATATATAGAATAATAGCTACCCAGGAGTGAGCTACAGACTGGAATCTAATCGAGGTGTTCCGGGTGGTTTATATATGGAATAACAGATACCTGGGAGTGAGTTACAGACTGGAATCTAATTGAGGGGTTCGGGATGGTTTAAATATAGAATAACAGATACCCGGCAGTGAGCAACAGACTGGAATCTAATGGAGGATTTCGGTCAGGTTTATATATAGAATAACAGATACCCGGGAGTGAGTTACAGACCGGAATCTAACTGAGGTGTTCGGTGGGGTTTATATATAGAACAACAGATACACGGGAGTGAGTTAAAACTTGAATCTAATTGAGGTGTTCGGGGGGGGTTTATATACAGAATAACAGATACACGGGAGTGAGTTACAGACTGGAATCTAATTGAGGTGTTCGGGGGGGTTTATATACAGAATAACAGATACACGGGAGTGAGTTATAGACTGGAATCTATTCGAGGGATTCGGTGTAGCTTATATATCAAATAACAGATACCCGGGAGTGAGTTACACCCTGGAATCCATTCGAAGGGTTTGGTGTGATTTATATATAGAACAACAGATACCCGGGAGTGAGTTGCAGACTGGAATCTAATCGAAGGGTTCGGGGGATTTATATATAGAATAACAGGTTCCCCGGGAGTGAGTTACAGACTGGAATCTAATCGAAGGGTTCGGGGAGTTTATATATAGAATAACAGGTACCCGGGAGTGAGTTACAGACTGGAATCTAATTGAGGGGTTCAGGGGGTTTGTATATAGAATAACAGATTCTTGGGAGTGAGTTACAGACTGGAATCTAATTGAGGGGTTTGGGTGGTTTATATATAGAATAACAGATACGGGAGTGAGTTACAGACTGGAATCTAATCGAGGGGTTCAGGCTGGTTTATATATAGAATAATAGCTACCCGGGAGTGAGTTACAGACTGGAATCTAATCGAGGGGTTCAGGCTGGTTTATATATAGAATAATAGCTACCCGGGAGTGAGTTACAGACTGGAATCTTATCGAGGGGTTCAGGCTGGTTTATATATAGAATAATAGCTACCCGGGTGTGACTTATAGACTGGAATCTAATTGAGGTGTTCGGGGTGGTTTATATATAGAATAACAGATACCGGGTGTGAGTTACAGACTGGAATCTAATCGAGGGGTTGAGGCTGGTTTATATATAGAATAATAGCTACCCGGGAGTGAGTTACACACTGGAATCTAATCGAGGGGTTTCCGGGTGGTTTATATATGGAATAACAGATACCCGGGAGTGAGTTACAGACTGGAATCCAATCGAGGTGTTCGGGATGGTTTAAATATAGAACAACAGATACCCGGGAGTGAGTTACAGACCGGAATTTAATTGAGGTGTTCGGCGGGTTTTTATATGGAATAACAGATACCCGGGAGTGAGTTACAGACTGGAATCTAATCGAGGGGTTCGGGGTGGTTTATATACAGAATAACAGATACACGGGAGTGAGTTACAGACTGGAATCTAATTGAGGGGTTCGGGGTGGTTTATATATAGATTTATAGATACCCGGGAGTGAGTTACAGATTGGAATCTAATTGAGGGAAACAGGGGGTTTGTATACAGAATAACAGATTCCTGGGAGTGAGTTACAGACTGGAATCTAATTGAGGGGTTTGGGTAGTTTATATATAGAATAACAGATACCGGGAGTAAGTTACAGACTGGAATCTAATCGAGGGGTTCGTTATGGTTTATGAATCGAATAACAGGTACCCGGGAGTGAGTTTCAGACTGGAATCTAATCGAGGGTTCGCAGTGGTTTATATATAGAAAAACAGATACTCGGAAGTGACGTCCAGACTGGACTCTAATTGAGGTGTTTCGGGTGGTTTATATGTAGAATAACAGATACACAGGAGTGAGTGACAGACCGGAATCTAATTGAGGTGGTTCGGGGTGGTTTATATACAGAACAACAGATACCCGGGAGTGAGTTACAGACTGGAATCTAATCGAGGGTTTCGGGGGTTTATATATAGAATAACAGATACCCGGGAGTGAGTTACAGACTGGAATCTAATCGAGGGGTTCGGGTGGTTTAAATAAAGAATAACAGGTGCCCAGGAGTGAGTTACAGATTGGAAGCTATTCGAGAAGCTCGGGGTGATTTATATATAGAATAACACATACCTGGGAGTGAGTTACAGACTTGGATCTAATCGAGGGGTTCAGGGTGGTTTATATATCTAGAATAACAGCTACCCGGGAGTGAGTTTCAGACTGGAATCTAATCGAGGGGTTCGGGGTGGTTTATATATAGAATAACAGATACCCGGGAGTGAGTTACAGACTGGAATCTAATCGAGGGGTTCGGGGTGGTTTATATATAGAATAACAGATACCTGGGAGTGATTTACAGACTGGAATCTATTCGAGGGGTTCGGGGTTTTATATGTAGAATAACAGATACCCGGGAGTGAGTTACAGACTGGAATGTAATTGAGGTGTTCGGGGTGGCTTATTATATAGAATAACAGATACCCACGGAGTGAGTTACTGACTGGAAATCTAATCGAGGGATTCAGGGTGGTTTATATATAGAATAATAGCTACCCGGGAGTGAGTTACAGACTGGAATCTAATCGAGCGGTTTGGGGTGGTTTATATATAGAATAACAGATACCCGGGAGTGAGTTACAGACTGGAATCTAACTGAGGTGTTTGGGGGATTTATATATAGAATAACAGATACCCGGGAATGAGTTACAGACTGGAATCCATTCAAGGGGTTTTGGGGTGATTTATATATAGAACAACAGATACCAGGGAGTGAGTTACAGACTGGAATCTAATTGAGGGGTTCAGGGGTTTTGTATATAGAATAACAGATTCCTGCGAGTGATTTACAGACTAGAATCTAATCGAGGGGTTTGGATGATTTATATACAGAATAACAGACACCTGGGAGTGAGTTATAGTCTAGAATCTAATCAAGGGTTTCGGGGTGATTTATATATAGAATAACATATTACTTGCGAGTGAGTTTCAGACTAGAATCTAATCGAGGGGTTTGGCTGGATTCTATATAGAATAACAGACACCTGGAGTGAGTTATAGGACTGGAATCTAATCGAGGGGTTTGGGGTGGTTTATATATAGAATAACAGCTACCCGGGGGTGTTTACAGACTGGAATCTAATCGAGTGGTTCAGTGTGGTGTATGTATAGGATAACAGGTACCCAGGAGTGCGTTACAGACTGGAATCTAATCGCGGGGTTTGGGGTGGTTTATATATAGAATAACAGCTACCCGGGAGTGAGTTACAGACTGGAATCTAATCGAGTGGTTCGGGAGGGTTTATATATAGAATAACAGATATCTGGGAGTGAGTTACAGACTGGAACCTAACTGAGGGATTCGGGGTGGTTTATATATAGAATAACAGATACCTGGGGAGTGAGTTACAGACTGGAATCTATTTGAGGTGTTCGAGGTGGTTTATATATAGAATACACAGATACTCGGGAGTGAGTTCCAGACTGCAATCTAATCGAGGGGTTCGGGGTGGTATATATATAGAATAACAGATACACGGGAGTGAGTTACAGACCGGAATCTAATTGAGGTGTTCGGTGTGGTTTATATATAGAATAACAGATACCCGGGAGTGAGTTACAGACTGGAATCTAATTGAGGTGCTCGGGGGGGTTTATATACCGAATAACAGATACACAGGAGTGAGTTATAGACTGGAATCTAATTGAGGTGTTCGGGGGATTTATATATAGAATAACAGATACCCGGGAATGAGTTACAGCCTGGAATCCATTCAAGGGGTTTTGGGGTGATTTACATATAGAACAACAGATACCCGGGAGTGAGTTACAGACTGGAATCTAATCGAGGGGTTCGGGGTTTTTATATATAGAATAACATAACTGGGAGTGAGTTACAGACT
>JANJGN010000031.1:22089767-22102267 GCA_026770705.1 Isurus oxyrinchus | reverse complement strand
CAAAACAGAATATTGGCTGCCACGTTTGCTTCTTCTGTAAAATAATGACCATGAGATATTTTATGTTTAATTGTGCAACATTTCAAAAAAAGCATCTCGTTGGTTGTAAAATGCTTTGGGACACCCTGAAGTAGTAAGAGGCAACATATAAATGCAAGTTCTCTCCTGTAATTTTAACAACCTCAGTCTGGGCTTATTGATCAACTATGAAGATTTGGGTGAAGTTCTGTAGGGCTATTGGTGCCTGGGGAATCCCGTTTTCTGGAATCACCCACTTCCTTTGGGAATGGGGGTTAGGACAATGCCAACCGAGGTTTCCCAGAGCAGAATGGTTTATTGGCAGGCTCTTTAGTCCCACGCCGATTTCTTTAAAAGTTAAATTGTGTACGTTCTAGCAGGACTTGTAAATCAAAACACACTTTGCGATGATGAGAGAGAAATCATCTCTTTCAAGTCCAGCAGGTAAATTATCCCAGCTTGACATATTAGGCTGTAATTGATTTTTCTTTTGAAAATCTGATTTCATTCTTTCTGCGAGTCGCTCTTTTGGACATTATTGCTGGCCACCCATCGATTGATTCAGCGCTGCATCAGTCTCCACAATCTCAGCCTCTTCCCTTCCCGCAGTCTGTCATTAACCAGTTCAGAACTGCTCTCTCCCCTGACTCCCTGACAGAGGAATCAAACCTGCCGAGGTCAAACCTGACTTGCAATGGCGCCTTTAGGGAGCAGCATCTTTTAGACACCAGGGGCTAGAAGCTGCCCACATTGTGCCTGCTCTTTGAGTGTGAATCAGTCTAATTTAAAGCCACAAGTGCTCACAAATGGTCAGGGCCTGCCCGATAAATGGTGCCATGTTGGTGAAGGAAGCTTTGCAGGTATTTTGGGCCAAACATTACGGTCCCTATATATATAAATTAATTAAAGACCGAATGCCTGTTCAAGGAGCTACCCCTAACCCTAGGTAAGGGACTAAGGATGAGAGATTTGAATCATTAGGATTGGCTGGTGAAAAGTAAATCTTCAGCTGAATGGGGTAGAATTGTTCAAAATGATGAATAGAAATAACCATGGCCAAATATCAATGGGGAATTCACATTATTGGGTAACTTTGACCAATGGCCAGGGTAAGGGGATCGGAGGCCAGTGGAAGGGGGGGGGGCAGAGGCCAGAGAGATCAGAGCCTGTGAGGAAGTGTTGGGAGGGGAAAGTTTAGGGAGAGATTGGAAAGACTAAAGAGAGAGAGGAAAAATTGATGAGGGTAATCACAGGGGTTTGCAGAGATCAGAAGTCTGTGGCCATCATGGTTCTGGGTGATGGATCCTGGTGATGGCTGACAGTGGGGGTGGGGGCTGATAGTGGGGATGAGGGCTGATAGTGGGGGGTGGGGGCTGACAGTGGGGGTGGGGAATGATAGTGGGGGTGGGGAATGATAGTGGGGGTGGGGAATGATAGTGGGGGTGGGGGCTGATAGTGAGGGTGGGGGCTGATAGTGGGGGTGGGGGCTGATAGTGGGGGTGGGGGCTGATAGTGGGGATGGGGGCTGATAGTGGGGGTGGGGAATGATAGTGGGGGTGGGGGATGATAGTGGGGGTGGGGGATGATAGTGGGGGGTGGGGGCTGATAGTGGGGATGGGGGCTGATAGTGGGGGTGGGGAATGATAGTGGGGGTGGGGGCTGATAGTGGGGGTGGGGAATGATAGTGGGGGTGGGGAATGATAGTGGGGATGGGGGATGATAGTGGGGATGGGGAATGATAGTGGGGATGGGGGCTGATAGTGGGGGTGGGGAATGATAGTGGGGGTGGGGAATGATAGTGGGGGTGGGGAATGATAGTGGGGGTGGGGAATGATAGTGGGGATGGGGGGCTGATAGTGGGGGTGGGGAATGATAGTGGGGATGGGGAATGATAGTGGGGATGGGGGCTGATAGTGGGGGGTGGGGGCTGATAGTGGGGGTGTTTTACAAATAAGCTTGGGAGGGGCTGGGGGATGTATTCCTGCTCCTCCTGACCCACAAGCAGTGCTGGAAAGTCAGTTAGCTGTTGGATCCAGCAGCCCTCATCTCTCTTTAGCTGCCAAGCTTCACAAAGTCTGTGAGACCCAGTCAGTCAGTCAGGGTTAACGCTAAAGTGGAGAAACAATGTGAGACACACAGCCTCTTCAAATATTTAAATCAGCCGCCCATTTCCTGGTAGCAGATTGGTCGAATTCCTTCCCGTCTCACCTTATTAACAATGGAAATGGCCTGGTTTCATTCGGATTTGAGATCCTCAACATTCTGACATCCCATCCAGCCCAAACACGCCTGGTTCAGGAGCTAAAATTCCCTTCTCCAATTTTTCCTTTAAAATTGCCTCTTTTATAATTCATCTATTGTAATTACAGCGAAAATAATCAATATTCAGTTGACGCCAGTTAATGAACTGAAGCACACCATTGATTTTCAATGTATTTCTTCAGGGTAGTTTCACTGTTCATCATCGGGTGAGGGGAGCCGCACTTCATGGTGATGAAGGTTCAGGGAAGGTTTAACAGAGGTGTTTAAAATCAGGAGGAGCTTTAAACAGCAATTAAGGAAAAACTGTATCTATTGACAGGAAGGTCAGTAACCAGAGCACACAGATTTAAGGTAATTATCAAAAACAAACCAAAGGGGGAGATGAAGGGAAATTATTTTTATGCAGTGAGATTTTTATGACCTGGAATGAGCTGTTTTGAAAAGGCAGTGAACAGAGATTCAGTGGTAACTTTCAAAAGGGAACTGAATAAATCCTGGAAGTGAATACAACTTACAGGGCTACGGGGGAAAGAGCAGCGGAGTGGGATTAATGGGATAGCTCTTTTAAAGAACTGGAACAGGCGTGATGGGCCGAAAGGTCTTTCTGTGCTGTATAATTCTATGGTTGTATGATGTCACCAGCAAACCACCCAACGATGTGATTCAGCGCGATTTGCATCATCACGTTTAGGACCCACGAAGGAGAAAGGAGATGTTGGGTAAAAATGGTCCATTAAAAGGGCAGTGGCTCTCTGATACAACAATTACTTTGGCAAGGTACTGATTTATTTGAAATAAATTCTTTAAGAGGAACTTGAGGAGAATCAACAAATCACTGACTTTTTTTTTTAACCCAGTGAGGAAATTCAAACTGAAATCATTCTGGGATGTACACAGGCAGGAGCCTCACGTCTGAGAAGGTATCTTCCAATACAGGGAGAGACCTTTCAGCTGTATCCAGAATGTTCCGAGACGCGCAAGCACAGAATGAATACACGTTTCCTATGGTACAGTGTGTGAAATGGCCACCTGTTTTTTTGAGGCAACAACAGTACCTGTGTTTGTACAGGCCTGTTAATGTGTAAAATTATCTCCACTCCTACTCAAAGCCGTAAGAACAAACGGACACTGATCCAAAGGAGGAGATATTCGGACAGGCAGCCAAAACTTGCTCCAGGTTGCTGTATGGAGCGTCAGAAAGGGCAGAAGGAAGGTGGAGATGTGGAGATATACATATGGAGGACACCGATGGAGAGGCTAAAGGAAGGAGAATGTGCAAGAGGAATCAGGCAGAGGAGCAGAGTTCAGGAGCAGGGTTGTGGGACTAAAGGAGATTCGAGAGATAGGGAGATGGCAAAAGCGTGGAGAGATTCAAACACAACAGTGGGGGTTCTAAATCTGAGGCATTGCTGGACCCGGAGCCATTGTAGGTCAGTGAGCACAGGGAGGGTGATGGTCGGACAGGACTTGGTGCGACTCAGAAAACAGACAGCAGGATTTTGGATGAGGTTAAGTAAGCAGAGGGTGAAAGATCAGAAACCAGCCACTGCAGCATGGGAATTGGCTGGAGGTAACAAAGGCATGGATAAAAGAGAGAGCATAATTGGAAATGCTGAAGGGGATTTGAGGGTGGTCTTCAAAGTGATAAAATGAATAAACAAGGCTGAAGAAAATTAGATTACATAAATCGATAAATTAACACAATCATGATCTTAAGAGAAACAGCTGGTCCATGAAGGGAGAAATCAAAGCAAATATTTTCATGTTCAGAATAGTTGGGATGTGGAATATGTTGCCAAAAACAGCGCTTATTTCTGAAAACAGGACATCACTGCAGGAGTTTCTCAGGGTAGTGTCCTCGGCCCAACCATCTTCAGCTGCTTCATCAATGACCTTCCTTCCATCATAAGGTCAGAAGTGGGGATGTTTGCTGACGATTGCACAATGTTCAGCACCATTCATGTCTCCTCAGATACTGAAGCAGCCTGTGCCTTGAACAAGTGGCAAGTAACATTTGTGCCACACAAGTGCCAGGTAATGCCCATTTCCAAAAAGGGAGAATCCAATTACCTCCCTTTGAGATGGCATTACCATTGCTGAATTCCACCTCCCACCCCTACCCCCCCCCCCCACCTCCTCCCCACCCACCCACCCACCACCACCCCCCCCCCCCACCCCCACCCACCCCACCACCTATCAACATCCTGGGGGTTACCATTGACCAGAAACTGAACTGGACTAGCCATATAAACACTGGAGTTACAAGAGCTGGTCAGAGGCTAGGAATCCTGCAGAGAGTAACTCATCTCCTGACTCCCCAAAGCCTGTCCACATGGCATAGGAATGGGATGGAATACTCTCCACTTGCCTGGATGAACATGGCTGCAACACTCAAGAAGATTGACACCATCCAGGTTTGGAGCAACCTGCTTGATTGGCACCCCATCCACCATCTTAAACATTCACTCCCTCCACCACCAACACACAGTAGCAGCAGTGTATACCACTTATAAGACACACTGCAGCAGCTCAACAAAGCTCCTTAGGCAGCACCTTCCAAACCCATGACCTCTACCATCTAGAAGGACAAGGGCAGCAGAAAGATGGGAACACCACCACCTGAAAGTTCCCCTCCAACCCACTCACCATCCTGACTTGGAAATATATCAGCCGTTCCTTCACTGTCTTTGGGTCAAAATCCTGGAGCTCACTCCCTATCAGCACTGTGGATGTACCTACACCACATGGACTGCAGCGGTTCAAGAAGGCAGCTCACCACCACCTTCTCAAGGGCAATTAGGGATGGGCAGTAAATGTCAAAGACACAGTTTGAGAATGCATAAAAAAATCAATAACAGCATTCAAACAGAAACTGGATGATTTCTGAAGAAAGGAGAATATATTGTAGTGACAGGGATAATGATAGATATTCAGTTGACTTCAGCTGATAGGCTTCAACTCAACATTGATTTTTGATATATCTCACTCAATTCCCACGATTTTCCATCAGGAAAAAAATCTTTGCCCAAACTTTTTTTGCTCATTGAAGAGTGTGAAGCTTTGTACTTGACCACGGTGAAGGTTAAGAGGACATCTAATAGAGGTGTTCAAAATCACGAAGTCGTTTACAGAGCAAATAGGAAGAAACCGTTCTGACTGGCAGGAAGGTCGGTAGGGACACAGATTTCGAACTGCCAAAAGAAGCATTGGGGGGGGACTGAGGAGAATTTTTGTTTACACAGTAAGTTGTTGTGATCTGGAACACGCTGCCAGAAAGGTTGTTGGAAGCTGATTCAATAATAACTTTCAAAGGGCATTGGTTAAATACTTGAAGGGGAATGAACAAGTTAGTGCAACTTAGGACATGGGCAGTAGAGATTTGGATGAGTTTGACTCTACAGAGTGAGGAAGATCGGAGGCTGAGCAGGAACACATCAGAATAGTCAATGGGTCACAAAGGCATTGATGGGGGTTTCAGCAGTAGATGAGCTGAGATAGAGGGGGAGGTCATATCTTTCTGTTTGGAAGTTGCCAATCCTACACACTGGTCTCCACTCCCAGCTTCACCCCCTCAATAACAGGATCATAGCATGAAATCAGAACTGGGAACTTGCTCTCTTTTCTGTTCTTGTCCATCAGGAGCTGCCTGAGTTTTTACTGTCGTTTCAAGACTTGACTGAGTTTAGTGGGACTGATTGGTAACAAATATGAAAGCATGCCCTATAGGAATGTGATGAAAGGCTGGCTTCTACACATTATCCGCCATAGAAAAAATAAGACAATAGCAAAGATTATAATTCACTTCTGACGTTACTATCAGTGAAGTGCAGATATGGACTTTCATTGGAATCCACAGACAATACTGAACAGAGCTGAGGCAAGTCTCTCCTGTCTTGGCCTTACCCCAGATTAAAGTGACTGAATCAGAATTAATATCGCCCTTGGCTGTTGGTAACTCAGGGTTCATAGAATCGCAGAATGGTTACAGCACAGGTAGAGGCCATTCAGCCCATTGGGCAGAATTTCCGAGTCGGCGAGCGGGAGCAGTGACGTCGGCTGTGCTGTCAAAGGCCTGTTAAAGCCTATTAAAAACTAACTGAAATAGTTAAATGAGCTGCCCGTCCAACCTTAAAGTTGGGGACAGGCGAAGAGCCCAGGCGGCTTTCACATTTGTCATGGAACTTCATCCACGGGCGGGATGAGGTTTCATGAAGGGTTTATAAATCAAATAAAGTTCATCATTAATGTTCCTTGACATGTCCCAGCTCATGTGACACTGTCACATGAGGGGACATGTCTTAAAATATTTTCTTGCCTTTATTTAGCTTTTAAAAACTTTAACTAATACCCCTGAGGCAGCTCTGTGCCCCAGGGAGATTTCTGTACTCTTTCATGCACATGCCCCCAGCTCAGGGAATCCCCCCCCTCCCCGCCCCCTGTGACTCCTGCCCACACAGGGGGCGCTCAGCGCTTCCGGGTGTGCGTCACACTGGGTGGGCCTTAACTGGCCTGTCCACGTAAAATGGCGGCGTGCACCTGATCTGGGGCGCCTATCGGGTTCGTGTCCGCTCTCACACAACCCAACCCAATGGGGGGAAATTTCAGCCCTGTGTGCTTGTGCTGAACAATTCACTTAGTGCCAACGCCCCATCCTCCCCCTGTAGCCCAACATATTTTCCCTTTTCAATTAATGAACCAATTCCCTTTTGAAAACTTCAGTTGACCCGGCCTCCACCACACTCTGGGGCGGCGCGTTCCAGACCCTAACCACTCGCCGTGTGGAAAAGTTTTTCCTCATGTCACCATTGCTTCTTTTGCCAATCACCTTAAATCTGTGCCCTCTGCTTCTCGATCTTTCCAGCAATGGGAACAATTTGTTCCTACCTACTCTGTCCAGGCGTCTCATGATCTTGAATACTTCTATCAAATCCCCTCTCAACCTTTTCCTTTTCAAGGAGAACGGTCCTAACTTCTCCAATAACATAGCTGAAGTTTGTCATCCCTGGAACCACTCTTGTGAATCTTTTCTACACTCTCTCTAATGCCTTCACATCCTTCCTAAAGTGATGCCCAGAACTGGATACAATACTCCAGCTGAGGTTGACACAGTGGTTTAGATAGGTTTAACATAACCTCCTTGCTTTTGTACTCTATGCCTCTATTAATAAAGCCCTGGATGCCATGTGCTTTATTAACCACACTCTCAACCTGTCCTGCCACCTTCAACAATCTATACATATAAACACCCTGCTCCCTCTGCTCCTGCACCCCCTTTAGAATAATATCCTTTATTTTATGCCGTCTCTCCATATTCTTCCTACTAAAATCACTTCACATTTCTCTGCATCAAATTTCATCTGCTACTAACTCTCCATTCCACCAACCTGTTTATGTTTGTTTGAAGGTCTATACTATCCTCCTCGTGGTTCACAATGCTTCCAAGTTACTTACCATCCACAAATTTCGAAGCTGTGCCCTATACACCAAGGTCTAGGTCATTGATATATATCAGCAAGTGTAGGGGTCCTAACACCAATCCTTGGGGAACTCCACTATAAACCTCCCTCCAGTCTGAAAAATCACTGATCACCACTAATCTGCTTCCAGCCAATTCTGTATCCATGTTGTTACTGCCCCTTTTTTCCCCTCTTTTATTCCATAAGCTTTAACTTTGCTCACAAATCTGTTACACAGCACTTTATGAAAAGCGTCACATGATGGCATAACCTGGCTGGAGTCTGGTTGAAGGCTTTTCCTGTGTGATGACCCATGAGTTTTGGAAAGCATGTGTCTTCTTTTTGTGTGCTGTCCCTTTAAGAATAAAATATGCTTGGGGCTATTTTGGAAGAGTGTTAATTGGTTTCCTGATTATCATAACATCAGGTTCCAAGAAATTCCCATTTGACTTGGGGTTGCCATGAACAGCTAAGAAGCAAAGGATAAATAGAAGGCTAAATGCAATGGGGTTGGGTTTCAGTCGGTTTTTTCTGTTTGGCAATTCTAAAAACTCTGAATTCATGCAAAGAGAAAAACAAGTAAGAGTCTCTCCAAATAAAACAGTTTTCTGCTTGGCAGTCTTCAAATAGCTCCTGGTGTTGAAGCAAGTCTCTGAGAGTAGAGCAAAGACTGTTTACTGTCTGTGTTATACAGTTGGAAAGGACAGAATACTGAAGAACAACAAAGGGTAATAGATTGTGGAATGGACAATACCCATTGCTGCTATTGAAGTGGTACCAGAATCCATGAGATTATTTAAAGTGGATTTGAGAGGGGAGTCTCTGGGGACTCTATGCCATCAGGATTGACATAACCTATGTGAGAAAGGGTTCGTAGATGCACACCTTGTTGGTGGTAACTATGTCTGTGGACTTTGGATAGAATATGGCTGCTGATGAATGTGACTCAAGAACCAAAACGATTGGATGAGAAGTGAGATTCTTACGAAATGAAGGCCAAGGTGAGAAGAATGTGAGATTACACAGGGTACCGTGTTTGTGTGGGAAGTAATGTGAGTGCTTCTGACTAAGGAGGTGTATCTTTGTGTACCAACTGTCGAAGTGAATTCTTCCTTTTGATTTTAAACATCCTTCAAACCCGTTAATTGATGTTTGAATGCTGTTGATTTTAATTGGTTTGTTACAGAAAAAGTTTTAAAAAGCGAAATCTTGTCCAACGGGTTTCTCCTCATTGGCTTTCTTTTAAAAATGATCAGTCTCTACCGGGATCGTAACAACTGACTCACCTCTTGAGCCCGGGCAGTGTCACCAGTTGCTTCCTCCCGGCTAAACCTACATTAGGAATTGGCTCCGGCACTCCTGGATCCAGGTAAGAAGTAGGTACCCAACGTGATTGGGTTGGTTGTGGTGGGTCGGCTAACACTCGCTTGCTGGGTGACACAGGGGTGAGGCACCAGAAGCTGCAGGGCAGATAGGAGGCGGCACCTTCAGGTGGCAAGGAGAAGGGCAAATAATATTCCTGTTTCAATGGAAGCTTGACACCCCTCCCACCCTTGCAAAAATAAAATCCTGCCTGCGCAGCAGAAGCATTGGTTACAATAATGCCTCATTGTGCATTGTGAGAAATGTGAAATATTGGCCTTGATGTTCTCTATACCTCAGGGTCTAACTTAAATGACTGCAGTTTTGACAGTCACAAGCGACCGGTAACCATGGCAACTCGTCTTTATATCCATGAAATGTAAACTCCTGTCTTAATAGAGAGCAGGAAGATGAATAGAGGGGGCTGTGATGTCATTGCTTGGGCCTTTTGAACCCTTCAGATACAATATGGAGCCTGAAAGATCAAGTATTTGGCAATTATCTCTTAAATGTTAAATTGCTGATGCTGCAGACTCTCAGCTGTCCCAACCTCAAATGCTGGTTCTTCAAATGCTCCCCCACATTCAGATTTGAAGGGTAATTATTATCCATACTCCAGATCGGTTCAAAGGGCTTCAGAATCACATTCCAATCATTAGATTGTGTGCAGACTGAAACCACGAGAAAATGGTCATTATACTAACACGATGTGATGATCAGCAGGCTCATTAACTGTACAAGACCCAAGGCACCACTCTCTCCTAGGGGATTGGGTAAACACTTTGTAGGTTCATTTATCAAGACGAGGCAGATGAGAACAGTTATACATGGATATAAAGCTTGAAGACATCAGAGCTGTGTATGTATGCTCTGCTCAAAACAAAAGTGAAACTAAGACTGGATCACATGACACATGTCCCTCCTGGAGATGTCATGCTGATATCCCTTCAAGGAACATAACAACAATAGTGCTACACTGTCAGAGGGTCAGCACTGAGGGAGTGCAGCACTGTCAGAGGGTCAGCACTGAGGGAGTGCTGCACTGTCAGAGCATCGGTACTGAGGGAGTGCTGCACTGTCAGAGGGTCAATACTGAGGGAGCGCCGCGCTGTCGGAGGGTCAGCACTGAGGGAGTGCTGCGCTGTCGGAGGGTCAGCGCTGAGGGAGCGCTGCGCTGTCGGAGGGTCAGTGCTGAGGGAGCGCTGCGCTGTCACAGGGTCAGTGCTGAGGGAGTGCTGCGCTGTCACAGGGTCAGTGCTGAGGGAGCGCTGCGCTGTCACAGGGTCAGTGCTGAGGGAGTGCTGCGCTGTCGGAGGGTCAGTGCTGAGGGAGCGCTGCGCTGTCGGAGGGTCAGCGCTGAGGGAGTGCTGCACTGTCGGAGGGTCTGTGCTGAGGGAGCACTGCGCTGTAAGAGGGTCAGTACTGAGGGAGTGCTGCACTGTCAGAGCATCAGCGCTGACAGAGTGCTGCATTGTCGGAGGGGCAGTACTGAAGTTACTTGACTGAAGTCTCCTCACATTCTTCCCTTCTGCCTCCCTCATGTTGACATGTGGACCTGTCCTGGTTCTTGCTAATGAGCCCGTGATGCAATTTGAAAAGCAGAAGTTGGCTTGGTCAATATTCTGAGCTCAATTAGCACTGACCCCAAAATATATTTAGCTCCACTTAAAGTGATCCTTTCGTATTATAAAAACAGTTTTACTCCATCATTCAGCTCCCTCTGCTGCACATATGCTCAATTACACATTCGGCTAAATTCACTGGTGTTGTGATTGAAAGGGTTAGTAATCTAGCCGAGGGGCTCCAGCACTCGTGCGTTGCCCAGGAGTCTCCCAGAAAGGACAACTCGAGCCTCCCTGCCCAAGGCTGAGGTTTGGGTTTATCTCTGGTTGCTCACAGATGCCTTCTGCACCATCTCAATGGAGGAAAGAGGTTGCTTAGAATCTCGAATGCTGGTCAATTCAGTCTATTCCACTGAAATGAACACAGAAGGTCATTGCATCCATGTGGTTCGCCTGCTAGGCATATGAGACATGAAACAAATCCGGTCAGTCACCAAAGACATGAACGGCTTCCATTTAAACAGTGCCCTAGTCAAACCTCACAGGAGTCTTAGCAAACAAAACTTCTCACTGGGCCATGTATAGAAGCACGAGGACATGCATCCAAAACTTGGTCAGAGGGAATGGTTTTACGGAGCATTTCAAAGACGGAAAGAGCGGTGGAGAGGTTTCGGGAGGGAATTCCAGAGTCTAGGACCAAAGCAACTGAAGGCACAGCCTCCAGTGGTGGAGCATTGACAATCAGTTATGGGCAAGAGGCCAGGATTGGAAAAATGCCGAAATTGCGGAGGCTTATGGGGCTGGAGGAGGATACAGAGATAGGGAGGGTTGTAGGGGCTGGAGGAGGTTACAGAGATAGGGAAGGGTGTAGGGGCTGGAGGAGGTTACAGAGATAGGGAGGGTTGTAGGGGCTGGAGGAGGTTACAGAGATAGGGAGGGTTGTAGGGGCTGGAGGAGGTTACAGAGATAGGGAGGGTTGTAGGGCCTGGAGGAGGTTACAGAGATAGGGAGGGTTGTAGGGGCTGGAGGAGGTTACAGAGATAGGGAGGGTTGTAGGGACTGGAGGAGGTTACAGAGATAGGGAGGGTTGTAGGGGCTGGAGGAGGTTTCAGAGATAGAGGGGGTTGTATGGGCTGGAGGAGGTTACAGAGATAGGGCGGGTTGTAGGGGCTGGAGGAGGTTACAGAGATAGGGAGGGTTGTAGGGGCTGGAGGAGGTTACAGAGATAGGGAGGGTTGTAGGGGCTGGAGGATGTTACAGAGATTGGGAGGGTTGTAGGGTCTGGAGGAGGTTACAGAGATAGGGAGGGTTGTAGGGGCTGGAAGAGATTACAGGGATAGGGCAGGAGTGTTGTAGGGGCTGGAGGAGGTTACAGAGATAGGGAGGGTTGTAGGGGCTGGAAAAGGTTACAGAGGTAAAGGGTTGTAGGGGCTGGAGGAGGTTACAGAGATAGGGAGGGTTGTAGGGACTGGAGGAGGTTACAGAGATAGGGAGGGTTGTAGGGGCTGGAGGAGGTTTCAGAGATAGAGGGGGTTGTAGGGGCTGGAGGAGGTTGCAGAGATAGGGCGGGTTGTAGGGGCTGGAGGAGGTTACAGAGATAGGGAGGGTTGTAGGGGCTGGAGGAGGTTACAGAGATAGGGAGGGTTGTAGGGGCTGGAGGAGGTTACAGAGATAGGGAGGGTTGTAGGGGCTGGAGGAGGTTACAGAGATATGGAGGGGTGTAGGGACAGGAGGAGGTTACAGAGATAGGGAGGGTTGTAGGGGCTGGAGGAGGTTACAGAGATAGGGAGGGTTGTAGGGGCTGGAAAAGGTTACAGAGGTAAAGGGTTGTAGGGGCTGG